>CANPUZ010000076.1:0-325904 GCA_947579665.1 Sympetrum striolatum
GAGTTTTCAGTAACTTTGAGGCGTTGTATCTCAGAGAATTGTTTTATGAAGTAAACACACTTTGGCTATCTTAAAAATTAATCCTGATTTCGTTATTTATGTATAAGCTGAGCATTCAATTGAATGCGTCACATACCGAACATTAAAAATTCGGCTGCATTATAAAATGCAGTAGACTCTTGATCATAGTTGATATTATAATTGAATTTGCAGGATTAAAGTTACATACTAAGGTGGAAAAAATGAAGACGTCAACTTTCAATAATTTAGACTAAGTAATAGGTAGGTGTTTAAACCAGCAGACATCTGACGCAAACCCAGTCTTACGCACTGAGCGTTCAAAGAAAACAAAAATTTTCTATGAATTGAAATTTTGAATGGGCATTGTATGACCACGTGATTGATAGAATAAGTCATGCGATTCGTTGTATTCTATCCCCAGAAAAAAACTTGGCTACATCGAAAAGGAAGCTGAATAATTTAAGTCATAGTTTTAACAGTTTATCAAATTTATTTCAAGTCATCAAGTCACAGTTCCGATAAATCTGTGCGTACCTTACGCGCACAATACCTTTCAGCTGACTGATTTCCTTCCAAAGTGGTACATTATTAATAATAGTATCGCAAATTAATTTTTACTGATATCTTGTATTGGTCCAATACTTTTTCAAATTTGTACGGAAATTCGGTTATCGAATAATTTTCGTAAATATACATGAAATTAAATGGCAATCTTAAAATAAAGATCAGTATATACCGAGTACCAATCAGTATATATCATCCCGAGTAATGAAGAGTCTACTGTACAGACTTTTAATCGTCCAGAATGCTTAATAAAGGAACCAGTACCTTTGTAATTGTCGCTAAACTCATCTTCAGATGTGACCTCCGATAATATGCCTATAATAAGACAATCCTAATTTATGCATCTATTAATGGTGATTGCATAGAATACACATTGCCATTAACTTTTTAAAAAACTTTCCCCACGTTTTTCCGATAGAGGCCTCGAGCCAATAGCGGACTTAGGAAAGAAATTTCGGATGTCCATCTGTACCTTATGAAATCCAAATTAAACTCTCCTTCCATCTGTTTACTGTGAATTTCTCAAATCACTACTCACGAGCCTAGCTTTGCATTCACACCCTCAAAACTGTCACATGCAGAAGATCTAACTGAGCGTTTTAACAATCTGTTTGTCTCTTAAACGTAATCTTAATCTCTGTTTTAAGGGTGTAAGTTTCGAATTACTTCTCGAACGTTCCTTTGTATTTTTGCGAGGAGTAAACGAATCAGCACTTTCGAATTTTTTTCATGGGAATCTTATCTTATGCTGTGAGTCATCTAACTAAAGGATAGGCTTAAGAAATGCACATGTTGAACATTGAGTGCAAAACACTCGTATCTTAATGTCCCAATGGCCTCGTTATTGATAGAATCCAGTTGTAACGATCTATGGAGGAGCAATCGGAGTTGATCAGTAGTATTCATCGAGATAAAACTAAGCAACACTATTCATCATCGTTAAGAAGATCATTTACCTGATGTTGGACTCGTTCGATGATAAGCCACAGGAAATCAAACGAACAACAGACCACGCCATTTCTAGTGCTTGCAGCGCTAACGTGTCTTGGCTATAGTCAGCCTCTTCTCTGAAGAACACATACGCTGCTGTTGTCATGTAAACTAATTTTTCGACATAATGTACCAAAAGCTGAGGACCAAGCACTTTCCTGGCAGTAAGAAATGCGCGGATCAAACTTGTATGGAAGTTACGCCATGACCCAACCCTTTTCTTTGTGAGTAATCTTTCCCACGAAACTACCAGCGTATCCAAAGTTGCACGAGGCGCGTTTTTTCCAATTCGAAAGTGTGCGTATTTTATCATTTCTTCATTTAAGAATTCTTGTTTTTTGTTCAATCGCAACATTAAATGGATCAGAAGGGGATTTACGGAGGCGTTTTCCCAGTAAAATATTCACAAATCTGCGATAGAAAGTCTCCTATGTCCTTGTTATACACGACGTCGATTGCAATATACAGTGCAACGATTGAAGCGATGTGGGCCATCTGAAAGTAAGCGGTAATATTACTACGGTTATCCTTCGCCATATCTAAATCAGACACAGTCGATAACGCTTTCTCGAACGTTTTTCGTGAGAGAATGAAATGCGATGTACAACCAAAGGAATCAAAATTAAGTGAATCCAAAGGGTTTGAAAGTATTTCTATCGCAATGTAATCCGCTGCGTCTTTTTCAAATAAGTGGTGGCGAGCGAAAAGCAAATAGTGAAGCCAATTGTGGCACCCAACAAAGAATTTACACGACGATGTCCCATTACATCTGTGGTTAAATAATCCATAATAACATTACAACTGGCCACCAGTTGATCAAATGCGATTAATCAACTTTTCTATTACGCAGTTCGTCAGTTACTGGACTCTGACCATTCCAAAGAGTGCGATTTGCCAAAGTTGTGTCATCCAATAACATCTATAATTTTGGCCTAACATCAGTGTAATGATTTGGTGAGATAGTTGCATAGATAACATCAAAGGATGGCCAATCGTGCATTAGCCATGAGAGACGTGACAATATTGACAGAACAGGATATTGTTTTAGGGAATTTATCTTCTTCATGAATACGCAATATCTCTTATCTCGCTCAGAGATTTGACGTAGATCTTGACGGTCCTATTTTTTAAATATAATTTATTTTAAGAGCTGTGAATGATCGAATAAACGATAAAAAACTAAAGAAAAGATAGGTTTCTTTCTCAAGATTCCGACATAGTTTGTTACAAAAAATCAGCCGTATAAGGTTTCAAACCTAGCTAACTCGAAATAAATGTCCTCAGATTTCCATCACAGTATCCATGATCGTTGGAATGTGAACAATTTGGAATAAGGTATTGGGAGGGTTGAAATTTTTTAATGAATTTATATGAAACTCATTTTGGGCCATCTTCATGTTTGTCTGCGAACGGCAACACATATAAGAAGTACGCAAACAGATGTTTGGATAGCTTACGATAGCAATAATGGAATGGTAAAACCAGACCGTTGATATCCGCGATCATTGACTAAATTTCCTTAACGGCCTTGAGTGACTTCAATCACTCTGCTGAATCGACGGCAAACAACATCTAAATACTGCTTTGCCTAAACCGGGACAAATGTTGCTTTAATATTGAATCCCGACATTATCTCTCCTTCATAAATGTTCTTAAATCATACATGCTCCCGTGAATTCTTTCTTACTATCAATAAATGTCCTCAGCATTAATGAATGAAATAATGAGTTTATCACAGTTTTCAAATTTCGTGTTCCTACAATAGTAAAAAAAATCTGATGTGGCCAACACATGACTTTCTCCGTATTTATTGATAACAGAAGCCTATGCCGGTAATATATAAATAACTCCAAAAGAATGAGTGTTACAGGAAAATGTTTTATACAACATTTGTAGTAAAAAACATTATCTATAACTTTGGTGCAGAATTGTATATACCTACATTGCATTCTGACAGAGTAGTGTATGAAAAACTTCCATTTCTGGATAAGCAACAACTTCCGGTTAACCATTATTCAAGAATTACTCCTAAACAATCAGTGTTACGAAAAACTATTTCATACAAAAGTTGTAGTAAAAAACACTATCTATAACTTTTGTAAATAATTGTATATACCTTAATAGAGTATTTGCAAGGGTCAGAATTTGGCGATGAATTTTTTTCCAGAGAATTATTACATCATAAAAAAGTCAATCCTGGCGTAAAACTTATTTTTGTTGCCTGCCGTAAATAATATAAGCATCCAAAGTTACATTTTTTTCGGATCAACACCGAGGAAGGAAAAATATACGCTGATTGGCTTCTAGATTCTGACGTCACCAACCCTATTGGCGCTATTAGCAGTTTGATTACAACATCGAAGGTGCCGCGACGAGTTATTTTTACGTTTTTAATTCGAGGAGGGCAATCGTTTTCGGGAAAATTTTCACAGAAATGCAAGAAGGATATTCAAAGGCTTCATCTAACAATCTGCCAGCGGTTGATGTGTTGATGGTGGCAGATTTTATGAGGAGTAACCCGGTTTACAAAATGTACATGGCTTTAATTAGTGTGAATGGAAAGAGCTTAGAGAGCGTAGTGGATAGCGATTCTAAAGTTATGTGTAGGGATCTACATTGTACCAATGCATAAAATAATATACAAAGTAGGCGACACGAATGTCGCCTACTGCAAAGATTTTGTCGCCCAAAGACAGTACTTGGTGCCGGCGAAAAAGAGTAAAAAACTCAAGCGTTTGGATACAATGTTTCTTTTCAGGGATAGAGTTCGGGAGGTTTAGATAGCTCAGCGGGCTCAGCGATAAATTGTTTATTAAGGCGGGAAACACAGATTCGATTTTTTAAGACTTTTTCGATGAGCGAGGCAAATAAAAGCAGACGTTCTCAAACATCTTTCCAAAATTTCTTCTCATCATTTCTATATAATTTTACGATTTGTAATGTAGATATTTCTTACGTGTTTTTACTTACATTTTTGAAAAAATGCATTTAATTCAAGTTTTACGATAACTGAGTAGGGCTCCTTCACAAATTTATCATCTCTGTGTGTAAAATATTCAGTCATAGGACCGGTTGGGGCCTCATTTCCTCTAACATGAGCGACCAAGAGCTTTTTAGGGGTGAGATGAGGAGAGAGATGGTTTGGCCTTGCTTTCCGCATCAAGCAAAAATGCCAGATTATGTTCGAATTAGATCAAGCTTTACCTTTGAATCTTGCTTTCGGGAATAAAAAACACGCTTTCTTGTCGGATTCGCTTTCTTTTCCGTATCTTTCTGTAAGACAGCGGGGGTGTGGTGGTCTGTAGGTGGTCTTCTCGCCGTTCAGGATGATATACAGGTGTGGTACACTTTTATTAATTTTTCAGGAAGACACTGTGCCGCATACCGATTCGTTTCACAGGTGGAATGCCCTATCACTGCATCATCAAAGAAAAGTCCTAAAAAGTGTAAAACACTTCCATCTGGGGCTACTTCAAAATTCATCGATGACTCTCCTTCAAATTGGAGTCTTGTTGAACTGTATCCTTAAGAAGCTTGAATCCGATACGTAGTCTTCAATGCCTTCATCTTCATCCACATCAGACACTTCACTTTCGTTATCACTTGCCATAATGAAAAGAGGAAATAATTTACACCAGTTACATAATGATGTATAACGAAGAGAATATAAGAGCTTAAGGATTAGGAAATCTCTAATGACAGAATAGAAGCGCTATCAGCAGAGAAATGTAGAATGCTAGACGTGTACGCTCGAGAGGACAACGAATAACTAAGCATAGATGCCGTTTTGAGAGCAATTCTGTATTTCCCCCAAGTGGTGAATGTTCCCGACGGAAGGAATTTTTGAGGTTATAGCGTCGGAGGGCCTGCGAAAGAGATAAAAACATATGGGTTGGACAAAATGACAAACTTTCATTGTTCTTCTCACGGACCTTTTACCCGTACTTCGCACCACTTGTCCCTCTCCAAAGGGATTACACAGCATGCGACTGGTATTGAGTGTGGTGTGGGTGAAGGACCCTTGGGTTGTATGGTGTCCCGACTCAATAGAAAATAGAACGGAATGAAATAAATAAGGTCAAAGAAAATTTGCGAAGGGCGCTGCGCAACAGAGTGAACTCCACAAAATAGAAAAGTGAATGCCGTGTCTCTCTGTAAATAAAAAAATACTTTATTTGTCAGAAAGAGTAGCTGGAGTATGATCTCTATCTTAAATTTATTCTCCACTATAAAAATTAGTTCCAATAATTTTAAAGATATGCTGCTTCTTATTGCGATAGTGTCATCTATTTATTCGGAAGCTTTGAAATACTATTAATATTTAATTGAAATAATATTACACATATTATCACCTGTGTTGAACGTCTAAGCTGAAATCTATGTCAAAATTAAATTTTAAATATAATACAACAATTTCTTATTTAATCAGACCTTTTATCTCTATCATTCTACCTTTTATTTTATGGTGCAGTTAAAGTTTAAGTTCAGATTAAAAATTATAAAATTAAATTGAATTGCAAAATTTAATTTTCAGTATAAATTTATCAGTAAATTATATTGCATTTATATGTTAGGGTCATTCCACGCCAATTCGACAAGAAAATTGGCAAAATTGACGCTTTAATTTACGCAATTGTTTACGAAAAATTGCAATGTTTAAAAATTGAAATTCTACGAAAGCGTCTTAGCATTTGAGGCCATATCTCCGGTAATATAGAAGCAAAAAAAATACTCAATATAGTTAAATTTAAAGGTATTGCGTTAGATAAGATAAATATAGATTTTTTATTTAAGCAATTTAATAAAGTTTATAACAATTTTAAATTTTCAAATCGATTTTTGACTATGTACATTCGATTTCTCTCATTGTTTATATGTTGTACATACAACCCTCTTCTACAAATTAGATAAAATTGGTGAGGGTTATATTTCATTTAAGAAAGAAAAACATTTTTTAGTATAGGCGTGACGCTCGCCGCGGCGCCGCGCCGTCCTGCTCGCGCGCCGAAGGCTTGGTAGTCTGTTTCCTAAGATCTCAGCACGCTTATTTCTCCATCCGCTTTCCACCTATTTTTACGATTTACCGACCTCTTAATTCTCTTTACCCTTGCGGTTCGCCATTTGCTTCCCACTGAAGTAATCGCCGCTTTGGCTTCCAGGATAAGCGACAGCCAGGGCCGGTTTAAGGGGGGGGGCCAGGAGGGGCCAGTGGCCCCGGGCCTCCACCACTTGGGGGCCCCCACCAGCAGTGATAGAAGTTTCTGTAGAAAACAATATTTTGTACCTTGGATCAAAAAACTAGCTTTCAATGATTAAGCACATCATAGTAAATCTGAATTCGAAAAAATAGACGAAAACTTCTCGATGAATTGTTTAATAATCAAGTTTTCCAGTTACTGTAAGTGGTAAATGTAATGACTAGTGAACCAAAATTTTGAGCATTCAAAAGCCATGTACACTTTATATTCTTTGTATTTGCGGCTGACTTGATACTAGAATCTGTATAAATATAAGTATCGATATGGCAGCAATTTTGGCGATTTTCTATTAAAAAAATATTTTTGAAATATTTTTTCCGACCCCATACGTCTGTCCTAGTCAATTCTTATATTTTTCCTATGCGTCAAACACCATGTTTTTCTTTGAATATTCCCTCTAAAAATGTAAATTTTACACGATTAGCAGTTGGCGCCAATATGGCGATAACTTGAGTTGTAGGTGGCGATTTCCAGCGAGTCGACTGGCGACAATCTATATTTTAATACTGGTAACCCTTCGCCCTGTCATGGCTGCTACGAAAATTTATGTTCCGTGTATTGTATGTATCGTCAAGTTTTGTACCTCATCGAGTTTATAAACATAACAGTTTTGTTCACATTCTCGTGACAGTTATTATGGATAAGAGTAATTGGTGAGGTAGTTTGTTTTTTGGTATTTTATTGCACATTTGTCAAGAAAATCTTGACAATTTTTGTGATCAAGTCCAGTGTTGGGATTTCTAGTATTTCCCATTGTACAATTTAGGTTAGGTACGAGGGAATACGGATTGTTTTTTGTGTAGCAGTAGATTAGTATTGCGAAATTATTTATTTTATGACGATTTGTTTTAAGTTGTGTTTATTTTGTAAGGGAAAAAGTGGAAATAATTTTGTGCCATGATTTTCAGGTTAAAAGGATTTTTTTCGAATACAGATAGCCATGATATTTATTTTGCCTTGTTTTTGTAATTTATGAGCGTAGATAGAAATGATTGGGGAATGATTTTCGTTTATCCTTTGTCTGGGATACATGTTTACATAATGCGCATATTTTTTTATTATATATGTATATGACTTTCGAGTAAATTTTAATGACATAGTGCTTTATAATTATTCGCACTTAGGTTGAAAAATAGGGCGGGGGGACATCAAGTGGGACTGTTCCAAAACAAAGAGCCGAGCTTGATGATAAAAATAAGATTTAGATTGACGAAATTCAAAGCTGTTTCCTCGAATGATAAGATTTGAACGAGGGAAAAATACGAAAAATAAAAGTGACATCGATATTTCCGAGAGATAAATTTAATGGTTACATAACTCAGTGTTAGAACACTCGCCCGGAAAGTGAGAGGTCCTGGGTTTCGCCCCCACTGGAATCAGGATTTTTTCTCGGAAATATCGATTAATGTTTAGTTGGATGGCACAAATGGTTCAAATTGATTCACTCTATGACACAGTTTATAGATAATTAAACAATATTACTTGCCTGCACTCCCACTTCCCACACCCTTCCCTCCTGCGCACTCCCTCCTCACACCCTAACCCGGTGCCCACTCACCCCACGGTCGAACAATGCGCCCTTCCTCCCACTTCCCTATGCACGGCAGGCACCTCCTTCCAACGCCCTTATCCTGCGCCTTCCCTCCAACTTCCCTACCCCGAAATCTTACCCTCGACGCCCTTCAACCCCCGAGGCTCCCCAACGACGCCTTACCCGGAGGCTTTCCACCGACGATCTCCCATTTCACCTTCCCCGGAAACTTTTACCCAACGACCTCACAGAACGCTTTCCCCCGACGTCCAACCATCAAACCCATCTCCCTACGAATTCCCCAGAGTAGACTTTTATTTATTTAACCTGGTTGGGGAAGTGGGAGGGAGGTTGCGAGGGGTTGGGAAGTGGGTGGGAGGCCACAGGGTTAGAGCAAGGGCGCCACTGGTAGGGTCTCTCCCTACGAAATCACCCGAGTTGACTTTTATTTACTTAACCAAGGGCTGATGAGGCCTTACGGCCCAACACTCTTTTGTTTAATTATACATATATAAGTGCAGAATTAACAGAGATATAATTACAATACATAAAAGTGACATAAATAGATAAAATAGCACATTTCCATTATTGTAAGTATCGAATAGATTGGTAATATATAAAATGTATACATAAGAATAATATTCGTCGACATAAATATTATCATTAAATATGGAGCAAGCATATAATAGATAAATAAGAACATAACATTAACAATAAATACTTATTTAACGTACATCACTACGAATCAGATAGAATATTAAAAGTAAAAAATAGTTTAAATAACTATAAAGAGAAATAAGTTCGCGGAATTTTTCAAAACGTGATTCCATAAATAGTTAAGAATAAAATCACATTATTGGGATGTGCACTTCACGGATCATCATCACTTCATAAGTCACTGTTTGCTTTTCTCAAGGATTTTTTGTTTCGTTCTTTCCAGGTTTAAATTCATCCCGACGCCAAACACGACGCAATCACTCGACGCCTCCGGGTCCCCCAATGAAGTCCCCTGAAGAGGACCTCCAACACTGTTCCTCGAGCCAAATTAATTAAAACATATTCATTAAATATTCTCAACAATGGTTCATGTATTAAACCAAATTTTGGAATATCATTGTATGAAATCCAATTAAATTAATAGCAAGCGTTCTTAAGCGAAGCAAATAAGAGCTAAAGGTATTTGCAGATAAATTTAATGACATTGAGTACTTGAAAATGTAAACGATGGAGGCTTCCAGAATGAGCGAATTTTTTTTAACAAATTGATTTTTGTTAAACATCCTGAAATGAAGTTAGGCTTTCTATTGTCTGCCTAGTATACCAAAATATTTTAATTAAACCATGCGGTTAAAAATATAAGTAAATTTCCTTCAACAAAGTGAGGAAAGAATCTAAGGGGATATTTCGCAATTTTAGTCATAATGTATTATTGAAGCTGGAGAAATCTCATTAAACATGGATATTAACGACTTAAATCATCTTCATCGTTTCTGTGAAGTAGCATGTCTAAAAAGGAAATCGTTTAAAGCTGCAAATGTAAAACGCTAAGCAGTTGAAAACTGAGTTAAATTTAAGAAAGCATATCTATCTCAAAAGGACTGTGGAAGGAGTGATCGATTCCCTAAATAATACAGACTAATGAGTAAAGAGCACAATTGTTAATCATTAATGATTCCTATGTTAGCAATTTCTAGTTGTGCATCGTAAAGTATAGGACAATTATCCAATAAAAACTTACTTTCATTTCTATTCCTAATTACTCTGACTATGAGGCAATTTCTTAGAATTTATAAGAAAGTACTTGCATTAGCCAAGAAAATAGGTTATGCATGATTAATCTCACGCCATTACTTCATTATAGACATGTGAAACAATATCGCAAACAAACTTACGTATAGATGTTTACATTGTCAGCTAACGAATGGAAAACGTTGAATTTGTGAAAAGAGCTGATGTTGAAAATGGCACGGACCAATGACTGAGGTCGAAAAATGTTGACAGTTGAAGCTATTGAAATTTGGTGAAGCCTCGACCCTGCTTTTGATATGCCTGCATTCCACAAAAACCTGTTTTCGCGGAATTTTCTTTAACTTAATTATAGAATATGAGACAAATGAATTCGAAATATTAAAGAAATTTTAAATGATTACCCTAATTTGATCGTCTTAAGCAGTGCTCTTATTGAAATTACCAAACATGCCCTGTTCAATAGCTGAACCTACCATTGATTCTCCTCATTCCACAATCGCCCAGCAATATTTACTTCAATATTTACCTCTTTCCTAAATATCATGTTAATCATGGCAATAGTTTTCCCCTTAATTATATTCCACATACAATTATGTTTAAAATAAACATTAAACCAACCATTGCCAACGGCTTGATGGTTAATGACCAGTGATACAAGACCGTCAATATGATCTAGCGACTTATATATCGAGACTGAAAATGCTAAATCTCGGATTGAATTACTACTCTTCTATAGGCCTAACCTCAAACCTTTATAGTTCCGTAAAATAGGCATACATTCTTTTAATAAACAAATAATTGAGCTGAATAAAAATATAGCGTTCATCATCAAGAGTACGATTTTTTCTAATCTTGTAATCTTACAATAGTTTCAATCCTTAGAACAAAATTATAGCAACATCAAAAGCAAAGACGTTTATTCATTTTCGGTTTCGTATGGCCCTGCGAACTTTTCGAGAAACACTAAGAAATGATCGGAACATGATGAGTTAAAACCTAAGAGGTGTTCCATGCGATAAAATAATGTAAAATGTTACTCCCGTTTCAGCCGGAAACTGGCACAATATTGCAAAAGTAAGACTTATTTAAGTTGAAAGTAAATCTAATATGATGAACATCCACTAACATTGAAAAATTCAATGAATGCAATAAACGTGCCTTAAAAAATATTTAAAATCATATATTGATAGGTATGAAGACTACGGAACGATTCTAATGACTATTGTAATCATTGTTTTTTGTGATGAGCATAGTCAAAAAAAGTGCATTAATTTACATATGGAATTATGTGCGTATTTCGAAATAAACGGGAAATTTATTCATAAGCAAATAGAATACTCAGAAAAATTATTTAAACACATCGAATAGAAAGCCTATTTTTCAAAGCGCAAGGTTTTTTTAAGCATGTCAGGTGGGAGAGGAATACCGAAAAGTTAATTCTAGCGATCATCGAAAGTTGCACCATTGAAATGATCCACGGAGAAGTAATCCTATTAATCTCACATAACTTGGTTATTTATTTAATAATCGAAAGTCTTATATCGAATTAGGTAACTTACAAATAGCTACGTAATGGAATTTAGTATAAATTTCCTCACCTTACAGGTGCATTAAGAGTTTTTTAAGGCACACTGGGAGCATTGCTATTTATTATTAAACTACTCCTACTGTATTTATAATTTTTTGCTAAGGGCATGCAATTAAATTGATTAAAGGAATTATGAGGACCAATAATTGAATAATGAGAAAACTGTCGTTAAAAAATTTAAAATATCTTACGCTCAAGATGTTAAACATCAGAACACAATGATCACAAAAAGTATAATGGCACAATATAAGATTGGATATATAATTTTAAAAGAACTTACCTGCAAAGGGCATCCGGAAGAATTCATTTGATAACCCTTCGCTAAAGGCAAGTTTTTTATAGCATCCGAGACAACCGGAAGAATCATCATCCAGAATAGATCAAAGATTGGAAATAGAAATAAAAACGAATCAAATAAGTAACTAACTCATTATTTACCAAAAATATTGTGCAGTGCGTGTATAAAAATAAGCAGATAGTAGTACTGATCGATGTAGCTAGAATTTTCTATGTGAAGTCGAAAGATAAGGTTTGATACTGACATCGAACATGTTTGTGAACAATTCAATCTCAAAAGCCTAAGTAATGTTAACTGAAATACATCTAATATAAAATGCCATAGCCTGCTCATGTATTACACATTTCTGATAATAATTCCAAAATTTTATTGGATGGTATTCTGCAATTAATTTCACACAATTAAAGTATTGTTAAAAGTGCTTCGACAGCTTAGGTCATTTCGCACATTGGCTCCCACCGGGATTCGAACCCGGGACCGCTTTCACCAAAGGCAAACGCGCTGTCCACATGACTATCCGGGAGCAACCACACAATTAAAGTTATTATGTAATGCAATTGAATGACTCCTAAGACGAAGACAGGGAAAACTGCAATTTATTGTTAGAAACCATTATTGATCCTACGCTAGTATGTATAAGGCGTGCCTCGTACACTTTGGGAATATCGAATACCCTATAAGAGGTATCCTGATTTCTAAAACAAAAAATTAAACGATCAGAAGATGATAAATTCCAGCGGAAGTTACTGAAAACTGATAAGTATATCCACCATCACATAAATATTGGTGATTTTAGATTTGGATTCACCTTATTCTCACAGATTTCCAACACAATATTAATGACCTAAATAACTTCATCGATATTATGCATTCCTATGCTTAAGTTATAAATTTAAAACCAGCAACATATTTTACAATGCCAAGCAAGCCGATGCTGCAATATCTGAAAGGTATTCTCTTAAAAGAACAGTGAGCAGGTGATTGATGGGATAGTACCCGACATTGTTCTATTAGTTCATCGATGGCTAAGAAATATGAAAATGCTATTTGCGTGTTCTACGCCGAGTGAAATCAAGACTAATATCCTTCTTCACTACAGACTCAAACAGACATAACGCAAACAAAACAAAGATGTTTACAATGTAGAAGATCATTTACGAAAAAAAGACCTTGAAAAAGTGAAAAGACATGAACGTTAAAATGGCTTTAACGTCTACATCATTTTAAAAATCTTAAGAATGGAAGTAATTGAAATTTACATTTACATTTACATTTAAACCCTGCAATCCGCCAGTGGCGCGTGGCAGGGGGTGTAAGACACCAAAATACCTATCTAATCTGGAGAGCTATTTGCTTCTCTAATACTTCGCGGAAAAAATGACCAAAAGTAGCTATCTGTCCTGGCAACTACTTCCCTGTATCGCTTTTTTGTTTTCTCTCGAAGGTCGCGTAGGAATATAACTGGGATGACAATATCTGTTATCTCCTCCCCGAAATCGGTGAAATTTGAGGAAGCCTAGACCTTGAGGTGATTCCTTTATTTAATATGCTTCATTTCTGCTTTCAAGAAAGGAGGAAGTGAAAGTAAGCTCAAATAAATGAAAAGGGAAAAAATTAAAATCTGAAACTGGACTTCAAAGGGAATGCATGGAAGAGAAAACGGAATGACCTAATATTCCTTTATCACGGCGAAATTGTTTCCGCGTTTAAAACACCTAATTTCGCAATGATCAAGGAATAGGGAGTCATCCATGGCAATAACCTTTGTGATCTAAGTATACAATTATGAATTTACGAATCAGATATAAGGCAAGTTGATGAGATAAGCAATAATAAGACTAATCATTTATTAACGAATAAAAATATGGGAAAGTAAAACGCCTTCAAAAATATAAAAAGACGAAACGTTCAGGTATTTAAAAATCATAAAGCCTGTTTAAACTAAACAATTGCGTAATATAAAATGTCATTTAGAAAGAACTAACGTATATTGGGCATCAGGAAGACTCCGTTTGATTATCATTGGTCGTGGGCACATTCAATGTCACATCCGAGACACCTAGAATAGATAGAATGCACTTCCTCAAAACTGGAAATAAGAAAGAAACACAAATTAATTAAGTGTTGAACAATTATTAACAGATTATATTGTGCAAAGTATGTATAAGAGCGAGCAGATGGCAGTAGCTCATACTCGGATTTCCTATGCGAAGTCACATGACCAAACGAAGATGTTTTGGAACTACAACTTCGATATTGGGAACAGTTAATTAATCTCGAAATAAAATTTAAAATATTACTTAGAGTACTTCCCCCCCTTTATGATTATATATAATAATTTATATGATAATATATGATTTCTCGAAGCAAAATCACATAAGAATGCTTCAAACGATCAAAGCTCGTAAAATAAAATTCGAATGTTTATTCAGATCCTTTCGGTAAATGACCGTTCAAAGTATCCGTGAAAATACTCAGGTAATTATACCATTAAATATTTCCGATAGCCATCTTGGGCAATCAAGTTGAACTAATATAAGGGAAGCCACACATCTTAGACTTCCATTGGATTTCAGATTAAATAATAAATAATACATTCGAAATAATTTATCCAGCTATCCTAGACTCAAAAATGAGAATAAGAACATACCAATGCAGCGACGAATGTCTATCCGATATTCAGAAACTACACAGACGAATATGATGGACGATAAAACGAATTAGAAATTTAAATGTAGTTGATTTGATTCTGGTGTATAATATCCATTACTGAATTTTAACGAATTGTGATGTTATTGCTTTCTGCACACAGTCCTGCTGCCGTATAATTGAGTATTCAAATCAATTCTAAAAATGATGAATCTAAATACTATTTCTGCTTAAAAATACTTCGAGCTTAAATGCGAAAAGCAGGGCTATTGAAGGCCAAGGACAAAAGGAATCTGAATCAAACGCTAAATTTACTTTAATTCAACGTAAAGGAAAAATAAAGATAGCTTGGATGCGAAAAAAGCTGACTTAACTGCTAATGTCACAGCTGCAAACACTTCGTCTGATCACTCGCATAGATGTTTATCATAAGGATCGAAATATATTTTCAACGTTGTAATAAACATTCAGATAATAATCCACGGTAATTAATGATAATGCGCGTACTTAACTAATGAATCGGATCCCAGGAAAGTCCACGAAAATCTTGACGTCATGAATCAATCCCAAATTTGATAAATATATACTTCTCGAATAAAATCAATCAAACAATAATTAAGTTATACTTTTAAAATGTTTCGCATATGCTCGAACCTATTGCCTGTACTTACAATTCAAAAGTAAACGGTTTTCCGGTAAAATAAGACCAGCAGCAGCTCTTCACTGAGTGACGTCTCCGAAGTAACTGAAATTTAAAACTTTAGAAAAAAACGTTGAAACAAATACTGCACTGTGATTGGTCGAAAATCAACTTCTAGTTGAAACCCTTGTTTTCTTCCTACTGTTAACTGTTTTCATAAGCTAGATTATTCATCAAAATAAAATTTATTTAAGCGCAAAACAATTTAATTTACATTTAGAAATTATTGGAAGATTTATTTTAATTTAATATTCTTCGATGAGAATACGTGTAGATCTCCCATGGGATGCGTTAATTTTCGAATAAAAAAACTGTTTACCTATAATATTAATTTACCAATAATTATTATGAAAAAAGGACCAGATTGAAAATATATTAAATACTAAACGCAAGTAACGTTATTCATTTCGCTAATAATTGGCAATAATGTAACGAAGGAATGCGAGTAACGATCTACAAAATCAAATTGGAATATAAACTTCTGAATTATAATTAAAATCAATGATATATTTATAGTAAAAATGTAAAATTTCCATCGAAATTGGGAATCATCTTTATTTTAGACAAATAATAACTCACATATTATATAGTTTTGAAACCTCAGAATACTTCTCTAACGTTTAGACATGAGTAAAGATATCTGTGATGTTATGATTCTAACAATTAAGTTTTCTCCTTAAGAGAATCATTCGAAGGTATGATATCTCTTCTTTTGAAAGCACAATTATGCATTAGGAAATTAATTCAAATTACATATAATCACGTCCTGATTTGTTAACTATTTATGGTCAATAGTAAGCTAAGAAATTTGGACTACAAGTCAGCAAGATAAAGCATAGACATTGCAAGCAACAGAATTTGGGTGTATTATTCATTTAAGAATGCTTAAATTCTTCTCTTTACAATTCCGTCCGAAGACATGTCAGTGTTTTCAGCAACGAATTGCTCCTGTTATCTCAGGTTCGGTGTCGTCATAGGTATTCAAGGTTTTAAGAAAACCAAAAATTACTTTATTTTACATTAAAAACGTCACCATTAAAATGATCAACATTGATTAAAACTATACAAATGAAAATTGCTGATGATATATCAGCAAACTGTTGATGATAAGAGATGATGCGAAGGAATGTTTCTTACTGGTGATCATTGAAATATTTCGAGGACGTCTACAAACTTTTTTAAAGTGTCGGCCCTAAGCTTGCAGTAAGTAACATGTTAGATACGACTGATTTATAGAGTTAATGATGAGATAAAATAAAATCCAAGGAATGAACAACTTACGATTTTTCCTCATGTAATTTGAATTCGGAATATCACGTCTGAATTCTATTATTTCAATCAGTATCTCTTCGTATTCTTATAGATGTTCCTATCTCTTTTCGATTGAATTTCATCACGAATCATACTTCCTGGATTCACGAAGCAAGACACATATGCAGTGTTATAACTGACACACTTTTCACAAGAACAAATATCTCCTTTGGCAATAAATACTTAAAATGCCCACGTATTTCGTTTCGTTCCACTGGTAGCACAATTTAACATAGGAAGGAAAATGTGGAAGTCACCTTCAAAATTCGAGCACATGGCATTAAGGCAGAGTTGAGAACGGCGGAAGTCACGTAATCAGATGACGAAGTGTAACTTTTCGTTGTTCAGAAATATCTATACCCACAATCCTTCTAAATTGCGCCCAAAATTCGTCACAATGGCCTCCATAGAAGTGTCATTTCGTTGTGTGCGAACTTTAAAAGAAAATTATTAGTTATCAGAGTGAAAATGTTTCCACAGAGTGCTTTGTATTTGGTTCTCCGTGAAATAACAAGGTCAGAATAGTTGTCCTAAATTTTTTACGCTATAGTCTGTGAATATTCGTCGAGAAGTGATTTGTACGAGTTGGAATCTCAGTTTTATGACCAGTGCCATTTTCGAAAAGTGAGTAGAAGTTTTTCTGTGATGACAGTGCTCCGTAGTGCTTATAGTTTATAACTTTTTTCCGAGAATAGTAGTGCTTATAAAAGTAAAGAGGACACGAGTATTCCATCCGCATAACACGATGTCTATCGCAAAGGAATGGCTAATGCTCCACATCAACAAGATGGACGAAAAGTATTGAATTGAACTGGTGCTGGAGGTTAATGTGTGCGATATTCCATTGCATGGCTTACATCAGGCACTTATATTACAAGAATGTGAAGGTAAGTGCTACAATTCCATAGATGAACGTGTTGTACAATTTTTTGCACAAAAATAAGTTGAGTAACTAAAAGTCGAACGTATTCACTGAAAGAGTTTAAAGTTTGAGAGTAAGTGCAAAGACCCAGCGAATCCATCAAGTTATTTAACAATCATTGCATCTACTTGGAAGCTACTAAAAAGTGTATTTAAGTCAATTTACAAGTACATATAAATAAATTACTTTGAATCTTGCTTAGACATATCTGCCTCTTAACCCTTTCATTAATTAATACTCTATTCAAATTCGTCACTGCGAACGCTGTATGAATAATGTAACTTCTTCACCGATAGTCAAAGAATTCTTTTAAGAGGAATAATATGCCTACTTAGGTAATATGTTAAAGTTGGTAGTTTACTGGAAATAATAATAAAAAGAGGAAAACTATACCATAGCCTCTTTCACCAATGCACACGAACCTTGAAAGAATTTTGAAGCTGTAAACTTTGGCATACTGTTTGTCAAAGAAAGGAATTCTTGGGTTCCTCAATAGCTTCTTATGACAAGACCTGAGATAACCGAAGGAATTCGGAATTGAAAACAACGAATGTCTTCGGCTGGAATTGTAAAGAGGGAAATGTGGAGATTCCCAAATGAATAATACGACAAATAGAAGTCACAAAAATTCCCACTCTGCAATCTCGCTCAATAGAAATCCACACTTCTTAGCTTCTTCTTGTCCATGAGGAATATAATGTTTTGGATGTAATTATATGTAATGTGACTAAATTTCTGAAACCTAGCAAGTTGATTTCCTAAAGAAAAGATTAAGTATTATAGCTTTGAGTGGCTCGTTTGGAAGGGATTATTGCTAGATGCATAACAACGCATGCATCTTTCTTCACATCTCAGAAAGGTATTCCGAGGTTTCAAAAGTAAACCTTATATCTGTAGGCCTAATATATAGGTTATTTCCTAATTCGATGAAATTTTAACACTTTTACTGATTTTCCCTCATTTTCAACTACATTTTAATATTCGGATTTAATATTGCAGATCGTCCCTCGCATTCCTGTTTCATTTATTTTCTAAGTTTTTATTTTATAACGGGAAATTATACAAAATAATTAGCAAATTATTAGTATGTTAATATCTTTGGTAAACAGTATTTTATCTCAGAAATAACGAATTCCAGGGGACGGGAAATCTATGGGAATTATAATCAAGGAATTTAGAAGTTAAAGTTAATCTTCCGATAATTTTTAAATTTAAATTAAATTGTTTTGCACTTAAATATATTTTGTTTCGAAGAATATTATAGTTTATGATAATTATTAACAGTATGCGGAAAGAAGGGGGTTCAACTGAAAGTTAATCATCGACCAATCACAGTGCAGTATTTGTATCAACTGTTTTTCGAAACTTTTGAACTTCAGTTGCTTCGAAGACGTCACCAAGTGAAGAGCTGCTGCCGGTCTTTTCCCCGGAAAACCGTTAACTTTTGAATTGTGGCAGTACCATAACTTCGAAATCAGGTATATGCGAGCTTGCGAAATTTCTGACTTTGACTTCATTATTACTTCATTAATTTTAATCGAGGAGAATAAATTAATTTAATTAGAGAATATTTCCTGTCGTCAAGATTTTCGTGGACTTTGCGGGGGATCTCCTATATTTGGTAAGTCTGTGCATAATCATAATTTACTCTAGATTATGTTTCTATAAAAATATCATTTCGATCTTTATAATAAACGTATTTTGTGGGTGACGAGATAAAGTGTTTGTAGCTAAGACATTGGCAGTTTCGTCGGCAATTTCTCCTATCAATATTACTTTTATTTAACCTTGACTTAAGTAAAGCAAACGTTTACAATTCAGGTTTTATTTAATCAAGCCTGATTTCCGACTTTAAGCTCGGGAGTTTTCGTCAACGGAAGTCGTTTTAAGAGTTGCAATTGCTCGAATTGATTTAACACTCAAATATATTTCATTGAGACTGTGTATTTCAAACAAAAATATCGCAGATCAATAGATGCCAATCAGAGATATTATCTGCCGGAATCAAACTGGATTTGCGTCAAATCATAATTTCATCATCCATTTCATAAATGTTAAATTTCCATCTTCCTATCCGTCTTTAAAAATTTGATTCAAAAATCAACAAATATGTAATCCTTAATAATATGTGGATATTCGTTTGCGCTGAATTGGTATATTCTTATCGTCGTATTCAAATAAAGAAAAGCTAACTAAATTATTTCGAAATCAATCAGGTGTACTTAATCTTACAATCTAAAGACCAATGTCAATTAACGGGTTTTTTTAATTGAATTACAACTAAGTTTTTTCCTATCCGTTAATTTTTAAATTATTAATTCCGGCAAACCGTGCTTTCGACATAAGATACAAATATAAGTTGCATGTAATACATGGATAATACCATAGAGTAACTATGTTATATATGTTTTGTATAGTTACTTTATGATAATACGTAGATACTGATCGCGTCTTAATGAGAGTGTTTGTTTTTTCACCCTCTAATCATGACAAGTTATTAGTTAGGAATTCATTATATTAAATTTAACGCATTTCTATTGGACATCTGCTATTATATTTTTGTTTTAAACAGAACTACTGAATTTAATTTCGGAAGTTTTATTGATATTATTTTATAATTATTTCAGTAAATAGGAAATATTGGAATGAGATTTGAATTGAAATTGACAATCATTTACCTTTTTTAGCATTATTTTTATTCAATTAATATTACATTTTCAATCCGCTTAAATGTTTTCCTTAGCATTTTAAACATTGATTGAACAAATTGGCTAAAGTATTTTTTTCTTAGATGCCTTTATTTTAGTAAAGGTGTATCTGTTTTTGACATTGACTAAATATATTGTTTTGAATCCCGAAGAGATAACGTCTTCGATTGTGTTATCAGACCTCGTCTACGACTTCGTATATTAACTTAGAGCGATCGGTGTCTGATTCATGCGTCGTGCAATATTTTCTGTGGATAGTGAATTATTCGATTCTTTCTTTTTTCTACTTTTAAGGGAATGAATTCTGTCGCTGTTAGATGATGTGGTGTCTCAGGCGTAATACTGAAAGTGCGTTCAACGAAGGAATTCTCCCGGATGCCCAATACTGGTCAGTGCTTTCAAAATACTATCATCTATCATGTTGCACTTAGTTTAAACCGTTGTTTTCTCATTTATTGGAAAACTTGAGCGATGTAGATTTGTAATTGCATATTACTTTGTCTATATTTATTCGTTTATAAATTATTAGTCTAATAGAATGTGTATAAATCATCAACTATACTCATATTCGATTTATAAATTAATTATTGATTGCATAGACGACAAAGATTACGATAGTTTGCAATGGATGACTCCGTATTTATTAGCATTTCGTACTTAGGTTTTGCAATCGTGGAAACAATTTCGCCGTGGTGAGAGCGAATTCTATTATGCAATTGTATTTTCCCTTTCATTCCTTCCCTTTTAACTCTAGCTCCAGCTTTCAGTTTCTTCCCTATTCATTAACTTACCTTCACTTTCTCATTTTTTGTAAGCAGAACTCATGCTTGTTAAGTAAAGGAATTCGGAAACACCTCAATCTTTAGTCCTCCTTAAATTTCAATCTCTTCCATAGTTAAGATTTTTAAAGTGATGTAGCCAATAGAGCCATTTTCGCCGTCATGTCTTTTAACGATTTCAAGGTCTTGCTTTCGTAAATGATCCCCGACATTGTAAACAACTATACTTAATTTTGTTAGCGTTATTTTTTCACCAGTCTGTATTGAAGCTAATAAGAATAAGGAGAATTGTCTTTATAGCACTCGCCGTAGCGTATTCAACTAGAGTTTCATAATTTCTTAGATATCGATGAACTAATAGAACAATGTCAGTTAGTATGTTGACCCTTGTTTCTGATCATTCCTCCTCCTCCCTTCTTTTTTAACAGATAGAGAATCCTTTTCATTTGTTGCATCTTTGGCTTCCTTGAAATTGTTAAACACTTTGTTTGTTTAAAATTTATAACTTAAGCATAAAAACGCATTAAGTCGATGAAGGTTATTTAACTCATTAAATTTACTTTTACTGTGGTACCTTCGGCTTCAATGACTCTAATAAAGGAAACCACTTTTATAAAGAAATTATCTACCATTAAAATCATCAATAGTTTAGTATTTCTCGATATATTTATCCGTTTTCAGTAACCTCAGCAAGAATCTATCAATGTATGATCATTTATTGTTTTTTTTTGCTAATCAGATCAATTCTGAATATTTGATTTTCGTAGTTTACGAGGCGCGACTAATCAATGCTAACGTAGGATTCATTCATGTTTTATAACAATAAAATGCGGTTAAATGGATTTGTCGTCAATAATCTCTACTCTCAAATAACATTTTTATCGCAAAGATTTCTCCGTTAGATTGTGTCTCCGCCGTAGTCATGAAATATTAATCAAATTAGAACTATAGTAAGTTACAACTTATAAGACTACTCAACGCAACGAAATTGAGCAATATTTCCTTGATTTCATTTTCACGAGTAATATTTTTGCATTACGTAATATTTTTATTCATAAAAAATTATTTTGTGAATCCAAATTATTATTATGAATTGGAATTCCATAAACAGCCTTTAGTGTTTTATGTTAGATACATTTCAGTCAACATATCTCTGCTTTTTATCCCAAATGAATTGATTGTAATTCCGAAGCGATATCTCCCAAACTTCTTCGATTTTGTATCGTACCTTGTCTTAAGACATTAAGATCGGTAATAACATCTGCTTTCTTTGATACACGCATCGTACTATATTTTCCGTAAATATTGAATAACCTGCTTAATTTATTCACGTTTTTTTCTTTTTTCATGTTTTGAGGGAGTTCGTTCCATCTATTCCGGGTGATGATTCTTCCGTGTGTCTCGGATGCAATAAAAAACGTTCCTCCAGCGAAGGGTCATCAAATGAACTCTTCCGGATTCGCAATAAAGGTTAGTACTTTTAAAATTATATTTTAACCTAATAGTACGCCATTATTTAGTTTAAAACGTTGCTGCATGATGTTTAATGAGCGGATCATCTCTTGTAATTTTAACAACGCAGTACGTTTCCAATTCCTTACGTGATTGAGTTTCAATCTTGATTTCGCTTGTATCATATTCTTGAATAGAGCTAACTAAAGATCCCTGACTTACGTGGAGTCACTTTTATATTTATTTATAATCAAAGTTACCGATCGCCGATTCACACATCGATTAATGAATAATTAGATGACGAAGATTACTACCACGGATGAATCCTTATTGTTGAGCATACTTTTCACAAGTTCAAGGTCTTTTTCTTCATTTATAATCTCTGACACTGAAAACATCTTTAATTGAATTTGTTTCCTATATTGTTCCAAGAGTCTGTAGTGAAGCTATGGCGTGAGGTTAGGCTTGAATAACTCCTCTTCTTAGCTTATGTAATTACTGTTTTATAAATTTTTAGATATCGATGATCTCATAGAAAAATTCGGGTAGCATATCTATCCTTTTTCCTCACTAATCCCACTGCCTACTGTTCGTTTGTGATGGATAGATAGTTAAAGTAAGTTTGCACTACTTTGCATTGTACGATACGTTGCCGGTTAACAATAATTTAAAACTTAAGCATATGCATACATAAAGACGACGAAGGATCATACAGATGATTAGTATTGTTTTAATTGTGGATCCTTTAGCTTCAATGAATTCAATTGAAATTGAAAATTTGTAATCATTATTCGGATTTGTAGCTATATTTATCCGTTAACTTCCGCAAGAATCTCTAATTTTATGATTCTTTATTGTTTTTCCTTTGATCTCAGAGTAAACTTTAAAGGATATTCAACTGTCCCATAGATCATGAAGCACGCCTGGGTATTGTTAAAGTAGAAATAATTAATGATTTCCAATAATGTTTTTTACTTATTAGTCTGAATTCATTATTTAAGTAATCAATCACTAATCAGACAGTTTGATTAAGATGAAGAGAGTTTCTTAAAGTTCACGCCGTTTTGAACTCCTTGGCATTTCATATTTGCGGCTTTAAACAATTTCCAACTTAAGCATGTTAATGCAAAGAAATAACGAAGGAGTTTTAAGACGTTAATATCGTTTTTGATGAGGTTTCCCCAGCTTCATGCACTGCAGTGTAGGACACCCGCAATTATGATAACAATGCATCGTAAAATCTCCCAAGCTTTCGGCATTTTTTGAATTTCAAAATTTTCCTCTTAAATTCCTTTGTCGCTTTAGTGGAGAAAAATACCCATATTTTTAATCGCATTGTTAAATTTATAATTTGTGCTCTACTCGACGGACAAAATGAAGCCTAACTTCGTTTTCAGGTTAAATAATAAAAATCAATTTATTATCAAAAAAAGCACAATACAAAAATCTTCGTCGGTTAAACTTTCATGTATTCAATATCATAAATGTTCTTCGCACATACCTGTCGCTTTTATTTGTTCCGGTAAATCACGCTTATTATATATTCAATTAGGTTTTATATAAATTCATCCTAAATGTGGTATAATATATGTACCTCAATTAAAATATTTAGTAAAGATACATAATAGCGAAATAGGATAATTTCTCCAATTTCACATTTTGCTTATTGAGTTTATACGATAAATAATATTGCGTTATAACAAACATGCAATTCGCTGTAGTTCTTAGCGTGGCCTCCGCTTATACCGTTCCCGGATTACGTTACCGGAGTTGACGTGAATGTGTTGTCATCGACTATGTTTTGTTCTTGGTGAATAATAGACATGTTATTTTGCCTCGAGGAACGGCGTTGGAGGACATCTTCAGGAGACTGAGTTCGAAGTCCGACGAGGGATGGCGTCTGCGTCAGGATGAATTTTTACCGGGGAAGAGCAAAATAAACACTTCCTTGAGGAATAAAAAACGTGACTTATGAAGTGAAGTGAAAGTGAACCGTGAAGTTAACTTATTAACTTAACTATTTATTGAATCACACTTTGAACAAATCAATGGACTTATTTCTACTTATATCATTTAACCATTATTAAGTTTTTTCTTCAATGGACTCATGGTGATGCACGTAAAAGAACAATTTGTTGTTATATTTCATTCATCAATTATGTGTTTATTCCATTTTCAATGATGTTACTCCTTTATTTATCAACGCATAAAATTATCAATTATATATTTTGGTCCATCTCCCCAATCTTTCTGATTCTTAACGAATTTGGAATCTATATACTATATATGTATATATAATCTTCATTATGTATTTATAACTGTCATGTAAGGTGATTATTTGAGTATGTAATTATTTATGTATGTAACTATCAATGTATTAATTTTGTATTTTGCTCAAAAGAGCATACACGGGCAGAGAAGAGGGGCAATAGGCCTCATCTGCTCCAGGCAAAATAAATAAAGGTAAAGTCGGGCGAACTCGTGGGGAGATGGGTTTAGGGGTGGGCTATGGAGAAAGCGTCGAGATAAGCCAGGGGTAAGGCAAACGGGGAGGTCCTCGGGGGTAAGCGTCCGATGAGGACGTCGGGGGGAGGTCGTCGTGGGAAAACATCCTGTGAGGTTGTTAAGGGAGGGAGTCTGAAGTTAGGGCGTAAGGGTTGGGGGTCGGGGGACGTGATTGGGAAGGAGGTCGTTGAGAGAGTTGGCTTAGATAGAGATAACACGTTATGGCCAATATGTCGTAAAAATTTCAAGGCATTGGCACTTGTGGAACATGGTTAGAATTTTGATCCCTTATATATATATATATATATATATATATATATATATATACGAGTAAAATGTAGCTTGCATACTGCAAGCAGATCGACAACACTAATTTCATATCGGCATCATATACCGGGACGGACATCAAAAGAAAAAAAAAATTCAAAATATTCGTAGAATTCGCTGCAATTTAATCACCTGGCAGCGAACCCCGGTCTTCCTGGTGTACTTACTATGCAGCAAAATAGAAAATTACTATATCAAACTATGTGTGAAAATTCAAGCAAAACTATTAGGTGCAACTACCTCAAACGACGTCCTACTATTCACATACACTCCTTATTTGAGAAATTATAATGTGCTCTGGCATCGAACCCAGGAACAGCATGGTCTTATCTATTTTTTTTCTTAAACAAAGTGTTAATATACATCTTCCATCTAAGCAAGAGCTCCCTTACATATCGAAAAATGCATAAAAAAATTATGAAAAGATACCCCATAGTATTATATATGGGTGATATTTTTACTGCCCGGCATCGAACCCGGGTCTTTCAGGCAATACTTTCTATGCAGCACAAAAGAAAAACACCATCTCTAACCGCGTATGCAAATTCAAGCAGAAATATTGGTTACAACTGCCTCAAATGACGTCCTACTTTTCCTTTATATTCCTTATGAGAGAAACGTTATTGTGCTCTGGCTTCGAACCCAGGAACAGTACGGTCTTATGAAAATTTTTTTCTAAAACTTATTCGTACCATACATCTTCCAGCCAAGCACGAACATCCTATCATTTCGATAAGTGCATCTAAAAAAATAATGAAAAACGGCTCCCATGTATTTTAAAGGGCAGATCTTTGCATCGTCCTAGCATCGAACCCAGGATAACTTTTGTAAAAGTCATTGATGTTTTCGAAAGTCCAAGACCATAAATATAGGCACCTTGAGTTTTACTTCTCTACCTATCCGGAAAGTATTTTGTTTTAATTCCCGAAAATCACGGCAATGCATTCAAACGGGAAAAATCGGGAATTTGGGGCCCTCTGGAATCGAACCTATGACACTGAGGATCAAAGTCTCTTTTTTCCTGGGGGTTTCACGTTATGGCCAATATGTCATAAAAATTTCAGATCAATGACGCTTGTAGTTTAGGCTGTGAATTTGTATCCTATCTATCTATCTATCTATCTATATAGGTATATATATGAATGAATCCGGAGAAGCATCTATCTATTATACGAGTAAAATGTTGCTTGCATACTGCAAGCAGATCGACAACACTATTTTCATGTCGGCATCATATCGGGACGGCCATCAATATAAAAAGATGGATTGAAATTTTTCTTAAAATTCGCTGAAATTCCATCGTCTGGCATCGAACCCCGGTCTTTACTGTGAACTTACTATGCAGCACAATAGAACATCACCATCTTTAACTATGTGTGAAAATTCAAGCAGAAATATGGGCTACAACTGCCTCAAATGACGTTCTAATTTTCACGAATTTAAATGGCTCTCTGGATTCGAACCAAGGACGATTTTGGAAGTCTAAAAAATGTTTCTGAAAGTTATTTATGATTTCTATCTATATGCCGAATTTGAAGTTTCTATATTATTTACAAAGGTTTCAAAATAATTCCTAAAAATTGGATCAACTTCTGATTGCAGAGACACCTGGTGTCGAACCCAGGACACATTGATAGCTGTGAATGCACTGTTTGATTTTTATGGACTTGATCTTTCTATATGCAAAGTTTGAAGTCGATATCGTACCGGGAAGTAACAAAAATTTGTTTCCGTTATCTCCGTAAGAAATGCATAGAGGAATTTAAATGGCCCTCTGGGATCGAACCAAGGACCATCAGCGAATATGTAAAATTTGATTATGAAATATATTTATAATATCCCACCCCATGCCGAATTTCGAGTTTCCATGTTATCGGAAAGAAGTCCAAAAAAAATCTTAAAATCGCCACAATGCAATTTAAACGGCCGATATTTGCCCCGTCCTAGCATCGAACCATGGACCATATTCAACGATGTCTTTATGATTTACGTTGGATATGCACGGCTTCTAGCGATCCCTCGAATTTCAATTCTCTCCTTTTCCGGGAAGTGCCACAAAAAAATTTTCGAAAATCCCCGCCATGTATTCTTATGGGGAAAATCGCGACTTTGGGGCCTTCTGGAATCGAACCCATGACACCGAGGTTCAAAGTCGGCTTTTTCCTGGAGGTTGCACGTTATGGCCAATACGTCGTAAAAACTTCAAGTCAATGACGCTTTTGGTTTAGCCTGTGAATTTGTATCCTATCTGGGTATCTGGGTATCTGGGTATCTGGGTATCTGGGTATCTGGGTATATATATGAATGAATCCGGAGAAGCATCTATATATCTATTACGAGTGCGATGTAGCCTGCATACTGCAAGCAGATCGGCAATATTATTTATTTCGGCATCATATCGAGACGGTCCTCAAAAGAAAAAAAAAAGGATTGAAAATATTCTTAAAATTCGCTTCAATTTTAGCGTCTTGCATCGAACCCGGGTCTTCCTGGTGAACTTACTAAGCGGCACAATAGAAGATAACTATATCTAACTATGTGTGAAAATTCAAGCAGAAATATTTGCTACAACTGCTTCAAACGACGTTCTACTTTTCACGAATACAAATGGCTCTCTGGATTCGAACCAAGGACGATCGTGGGAATCTAGAACATGTTCCTGAAATGTATCAATAATCTCTATCTGTATGCTGAATTTCAAGTTTAAATATAATTGGGATATGGTTCCAAAAAATTCTGAAAAATCGGATCATTTACTGATTGTAGAGACGCCTGGTGGTAAAACCAGGAAACATTGGTAGCTGTGAATTCACAGTTTGATTAGTGATGACTTGATCTTATCTTATGCAAAGTTTCAAGTAGATATAATATCGGGAAGCACCTAAAATGTGTTTCCGTAATCTCCATAAGAAATGCATTGAGGATTGTAAATGGCCCTCTGGGATCGAACCAAGGACCATAAGGGAATATGTAAAATTTGATTATGAAATATAATTATGATATCTAACGCCATGCAGAATTTCAAGTTTCTATGCCATCGGAAAAGGGTTAAAAAAAAATCTTAAAAATCGCCGCAATGCATTTTAAACGGCCGATATTTGCCCCGACCTAGCATCGAACCAAGGATAATATTCGTAGATGTCTTTATGGTTTCCTTTTGATATGCGTGGCATCTAGCGATCCCTCGAGTTTCAACTCTCTCCTTTTCCGGGAAGTGCCTCAAATAAATTTTGGAAAATCCCCGCCATGTAATCTTATGGGGAAAATCGCGACTTTGGGGCCTTCTGGAATCGAACCCATGACACTCAGGTTCAAAATCACATTTTTTCTGGTGGTTACACGTTATGGCCAATACGTCGTAAAAATTTCAAGTCAATGACGCTTTTGGTTTAGCCTGTGAATTTGTATCCTATCTGGGTATCTGGGTATCTGGGTATCTGGGTATCTGGGTATATATATGAATGAATCCGGAGAAGCATCTATATATAACGAGTAAAATGTAGCTTGCATACTGCAAGCAGATCGACAACACTAATTTTATATCGGCATCATATCGGGTCGGTCCTTAATAGAAAAAAAAAGGATTGAAATATTTCTTCAAATTCGCTGAAATTTCATCGTCTGGCAATGAACCCGGGTCTCTCTGGTGAATTTACTATGCAGCACAATAGAAGATCACCGATTCTAACTATGTGTGAAAATTCAAGCAGAAATATTTGGCTACAACTGCCTCAAAAGACGTTTTAATTTTCACGAATACAAATGGCTCTCTGGATTCGAACCAAGGACGATCTTGGAAATCTAAAATATGTTTCTAAAAGTTATTTATGATCTCTATCTATATGCCAAATTTCAAGTTTCTATATTGTTGGGAAAGGTTTGAAAATAATTCCTAAAAATCGGATCAATTTCTGAATGCAGAGACACCTGGTGTCGAAGCCAGGAGATACTGTAAGCTGTGAATGCAAAGTTTGATTTGTAACGACTGGCTTTTCTATCATGCAAAGTTTGATGTCGATAGCATGCCGGGAAGTACCTTAATTTTGTTTCCGTTATCTCCGTAAGAAATGCATTGAGAAGTGCAAATGGCCCTCTGGGATCGAACCAAGGACCATCAGCGAACATCTAAAATTTGATTATGATATATATTCATGATATCTATCGACGTGCCGAGTTTCAAGTATCCATGTTATCGGGAAAGGATCCAAAAAAAATCTTAAAAATCGCCGCAATGCATTTTAAACGGCCGATTTTTGCACCGACCTAGCATCGAACCATGGACAAAATTCGAAGATGTCTTTTTGATTTTCGTTGGATATGCACGGCTTCTAGCGGTCCCTCGAATTTCAATTCTCTCCTTTTCCGGAAAGGGCCTCAAAAAAATTTTGGAAAATCCCCGCCATGTATTCTTATGGGGAAAATCGCGACTTTGGGGCCTTCTGGAATCGAACCCATGGCACCGAGGTTCAAAATCACATTTTTTCTGGCGGTTACACGTTATGGCCAATACGTCGTAAAAATTTCAAGTCAATCACGCTTGTGGTTTAGGCTGTGAATTAGTATCCTATCTATCTATCTATCTATATAGGTATATACATGAATGAATCCGGAGAAGCATCTATATATAATAGATTGATATAGATGCTTCTCCGGATTCATTCATATATCATATATATATATATTCATATATATATATATATATAGAGAGGATACAAAGTCACAGGCTAAACCACTAGCGTCAATGGCTTGAAATTTTTACGACATATTGGCCATAACGTATAACCGCCAAAAAAATTGTGATTTTGATCCTCAGTGTCATGGGTTCGATTCCAGAGGGCCCCAAAGTCCCGATTTTTCCCGTTTAAATGCATTGCTTTGATTTTCGGGAATTAGAAAAAATTATTCCCGGATAGGTAGAGAATTAAAACTCAAGGAGCCTTTATATATGGTCATGGTCTATCGAAAACATAAATGAGTTCTACGGAAAATAACCTGGGTTCGATGCTAGGTCGATGCAAAAATCTGCCGTTTAAAATGCATTGTGGCGATTTTTAAGATTTTTTTTGACCCCTTTTCAAAGGCATGGAAACTTGAAATTCGGTATGAGGTTAGATACCATAAAATAATATCATATTATAATTTTTTATCTTCGCTGATGGTCCTTGGTTCGATCCCAGACGGACATTTATATTCATCAATGCATTTCTTACGGAGATAACGGAAACAAATTTTAGGTACTTCCCGGCATGCTATCGACTTAAAACTTAGCGTGTTAAAAGAATAAGTCTTAACAAATAAAACTGTTTATTCACAGCTATCAATGTGTCCTGGGTTCGACACCAGGTGTCTCTGCAATCAGAAGTTGATCCGATTTTTAGGAATTATTTTGAAACCTTTGCCAATAATATAGAAACTTGAAATTTGGCATATAGATTGAGATTATTAATAACTTTCAGAAACATGTTTTTTATTACCAAGATCGTCCTTGGTTCGAGTACCAAGAACCATTTACATTCGTGAACATTAGAGCGTCTTTTGAGGCAGTTGTAGCCAATATTTCTGCTTGAATTTTCACAGATAGTTAGAGATGGTGATATTCTATTGTGTTTCATATTAGGTTTACCATTAATACCCGGGTTCGATGCCAGACGATGAAATTTCAGCGAATTTTAAGAAAAAATTAAATCCTTTTTTTCCTTATGAGGACCGTCCCGATGTGATGCCGATATGAAATTAGTATTGCTGATCTGCTTGCAGTTTGCAAGCTACATTTTACTCGTATATAATAGATACGAGTAAAATGTAGCTTGCATACTGCAAGCAGATCAGCAATACTAATTTCATATCGGCATCACATCGGGACGGTCCTCATAAGGAAAAAAAGGATTTAATTTTTTCTTAAAATTCGCTGAAATTTCATCGTCTGGCATCGAACCCGGGTATTAATGGTAAACCTAATATGAAACACAATAGAATATCACCATCTCTAATTATGTGTGAAAATTCAAGCAGAAATATTGACTGCAACTGCATGAAACGACGTCCTACTATTCACGAATGTAGATGGCTCTCTGGATTCGAACCAAGGACTATTTAGGAAATCTAAAACATGATTTTGAAATGTATCTATGTTCTCTATTTATATGACTAATTTCATGTTTTAATATTATTGGGAAGGGGTTAAAATTAATTCTTAAAAATCGGATAATTTACTGATTGTAGAGACGCCTGGTGTCGAACCCAGGAAATATTGGTAATTGTGAATGCTCAGTATGATTTATTAGGACTTAATCTTATTTCATTTAAAGTTTAAAGTCGATATCGTGCCGGGAAGTACCTAAAATATATTTCCGTTATCTCCATAAGAAATGCATAGAGGAATGTAAATGGCCCTCTGGGATCGAACCAAGGACCATCAGCGAATATGTAAAATTTGATTATGAAATATATGTATCAACTCCAACCTCATGCAAAATTTCAAGTTTCCTTGCCATCGGGAAAGGGTCCAAAAAAAATCTTAAAAATCGCCACAATGCATTTTAAACGGCCGATTTTTGCCTCGACCTAGCATCGAACTTAGGATATTTTCCGTAAAACTCATTTATGTTTTCGATAGATCATGGCCATATATAAAGGCTCCTAGAGTTTCAATTCTCTACCTATACGGGAAGTATTTTTTAAAAATTCCCGAAAATCTAAGCAATGCATTTAAACGGGAAAAATCGGGACTTTGGGGGCCTCTGGAATCGAACCCATGACACTGAGGATCAAAGTCGCTTTTTTCCTGGGGGTTATACGTTATGGCCAATATGTCATAAAAATTTCAAGTCAATGACGCTTGTGGTTTAGCCTGTGAATTTGTATCCTATCTATATAGCTATATAGCTATCTATTATATATAGATGCTTCTCCGGATTCATTCATGTATCCATATATATATACGAGTAAAATGTTGCTTGCATACTGCAAGCAGATCAACAACACTATTTTCATGTCGGCATCATATCCGGACGGCCATCAAAAGAAAAAAAAAGATTGAAATTTTTCTTAAAATTTGCCTAAATTCCATCGCCCGGCATCGAACCCGGGTCTTTACTGTGAACTTACTATGCAGCACAATAGACCATCACCATCTCTAACGATGTGTGAAAATTCAAGCAGAAATATGGGCTACAACTGCCTCAAAAGACGTTCTAATTTTTACGAATTTAAATGGCTCTCTGGATCCGAACCAAGGACGATCTTGGAAATCTAAAAAATGTTTCTGAAAGTTATTTATGATCTCTATCTATATGCCGAATTTAAAGTTTCTATATTATTGGCAAAGGTTTCAAAATAATTCCTAAAAATCGGATTAACTTCTGATTGCAGAGACACCTGGTGTCGAACCCAGGACTCTTTGATAGCTGTGAATGCACTGCTTGATTTGTATGGACTTGATCTTTGTACATGCAAAGTTTGAAGTTGATATCGTGCCGGGAAGTACCTAAAATTTGTTTCCGTTATCTCCGTAAGAAAAGCATTGGGAATTTCCAATGGTCCTCTGGGATCGAACCAAGGACCATAAGCTAATATGTAAAATTCGATTATGAAATAAATTCATGATATCTATCGACGTGCTGAGTTTCAATAATTCATGTTATCGGGAAAGGATCCAAAAAAAATCTTAAAAATTGCCGCAATGCATTTTAAACGGCCGATTTTTGCCCCGGCCTGGCATCGAACCAAGGACAATATTCGAAGATGTCTTTCCGATTTTCGTTGGCTATGCAAGGCATTTAGCGGTCCCTAGAGTTTCAACTCTCTGCTTTTCCGGGAAGTGCCTCAAAAAAATTTTCGAAAATCCCCGCCATGTAATCTTATGGGGAAAAAACGCGACTTTGGGGCCCTCTGGAATCGAACCCATGACACTGAGGTTCAAAATCGCAATTATTCTGGAGGTTATACGTTATGGCCAATATGTCGTAAAAATTTCAAGCCATTGACGCTAGTGGTTTAGCCTGTGACTTTGTATCCTCTCTATATATATATCTATTATATATAGATGCTTCTCCGGATTCATTCATATCTATTATATATAGATGCTTCTCCGGATTCATTCATGGATATACCTATATAGATAGATAGATAGATAGATAGATAGATAGATAGATAGGATACTAATTCACAGCCTAAACCACAAGCGTCCTTGACTTGAAATTTTTACGACGTATTGGCCATAACGTGTAACCGCCAGAAAAATTGCGATTTTGATCCTCATGGTTATGGGTTCGATTCCAGAGGGCCCCAAAGTCGCTATTTTTTCCATAAGAATACATGGCGGGGATTTTCGAAAATTTTTTTGAGGCACTTCCCGGAGAGAGAAAAAGTTGAAACTCCAGGGATCGCTAGAAACCGTGCGTATCCAACGAAAATCAGAAAGACATTTTAGAATTTAGTCCATGGTTCGATGCTAGGTCGGGGCAAAAATCGGCCGTTTAAAATGCATTGCGGCGATTTTGAAGATTTTTTTTGGATCCTTTCCCGATAACATGGATATTTGAAACTCGGCACGTGGATAGATATCATGAATATATTTCATAATAAAATTTTACATGTTCGCTGATGGTCCTTGGATCGATCCCAGAGGGCCATTTGCACTTCTCAATGCATTTCTTACGGAGATAACGGAAACAAAATTTAGGTACTTTCCGGCATGTTATCGACTTCAAACTTTGCATGTAGAAAGATCAAGTCCATACAAATCAAACAGTGCATTCACAGCTATCAATGTGTCCTGGGTTCGACACCAGGCGTCTCTACAATCAGTAACTGACCCGATTTTCAATGATTATTTTGAACCTTTTCCCAACAATATAGAAACATGAAATTTGGTATGTAGATAGAAATCATAGATATGTTTCAAAATCATGTTTTAGATTTCCAAGATCGTCCTTGGTTCGAATCCAGAGAGCCATTTACATTCGTGAAAATTAGAACGTCTTTTGAGGCAGTTGTAGCCAATATTTCTGCTTGAATCTTCACACATAGTTAGCGATGGTGATCTTCTATTGTGCTGCATAGTATGTTCACCAGTAAGACCCGGGTTCGATGCCAGGCGTAGAAATTTCAGCGAATTCTAGGGATATTTTCAATCCTTTTTCTTTTTCTTTTGAGGACCGTCCCGATATAATGCCGATATGAAATTAATGTTGTCGATCTGCTTGCAGTATGCAAGCAACATTTTACTCGTATATATATATAGATGCTTCTCCGGATTCATTCATATATATAGCTATATAGCTATATAGATAGGATACAAATTCACAGGCTAAACCACAAGCGTCATTGACTTGAAATTTTTATGACATATTGGCCATAACGTGAAACCTCCAGGAAAAAAGCGACTTTGATCCTCAGTGTCATAGGTTCGATTCCAGAGGGCCCCAAAGTCCCGATTTTTCCCGTTTAAATGCATTGCCGTGATTTTCGGGAATTTTTAAAAAATACTTTCCGGATAGGTAGAGAAGTAAAACTCAAGGAGCCTATATTTATGGTCTTGGACTTTTGAAAACATCAATGACTTCCACAAAAAATATCCTGGGTTCGATGCTAGGACGATGCAAAGAACTGCCCTTTAAAATACATGGGAGCTGTTTTTCATTATTTTTTTTGATGCACTACTCGAAATAATAGGAAGTTCGTGCTTAGCCGGAAAGTGTAAGGTAACAATTGGTTTAAGAAAAAAATTTTCATAAGACCGTACTATTCCTGGGTTCGGTGCCAGAGCACATTAACATTTCTCTCATAAGGAATATAAGGGAAAAGTAAGACTTCGATTGAGGCAGTTGCAGCCTATATTTCTGCTTGTATTTTCGCACATAGTTAAAGAATAATATCTTTTTATTATGTTGCATAGGAAGTTTCACCAGAAAGACCCGGGTTCGATGCCGGGCGGTAAATATGTCTCCCGTTTAAAATACATAGGGTTAGTATTTCATTATTTTTTTGATGCACTTATCGAAATGATAGGAAGTTCGTGCTTGGCCGGAAGATGTATGGTTAAAACTGGTTTAAGAAAACAGTTTTCAGAAGACCGTAATATTCCTGGGTTCGATGCCAGACCACATTATCATTTCTCTCATAAGAAATATAAGGGAAAAGTAGGACGTCGTTTGATGCAGTTGCAGTTGATATTTCTGCTTGAATTTTCACAGATAGTTAGAGATGGTGATTTTCTATTGTGCTCTATAGTAAATATCACCAAGAAGACCCGGGTTCGATGCCGGACGAATAAATTGCAGCGAATAATCAGAATATTTTCAATCCAATTTTTTTCTTTTGACGGCCTTCCCGATATGATGACGACATGAAATTAGTGTTGTCCATCTGCTTGCAGTATGCAAGCTACATTTTACTCGTATCATATATATATATATATATATATAGAGAGGATACAAAGTCACAGGCCAAACCACTAGCGTCAATGGCTTGAAATTTTTACGACATATTGGCCATAACGTATAACCTCCAGAAAAATTGCGATTTTGATCCTCAGTGTCATGGGTTCGATGCCAGGTGGCTCCAAAGTCCCGATTTTTCCCGTTTAAATGCATTGCTTTGATTTTCGGGAATTAAAAAAAAATACTTCCCGGATAGGTAAAGAATTAAAACTCAAGGAGCCTTTATATGTGGTCATGATCTATCGAAAACATAAATGAGTTTTACGGAAAATAACCTGGGTTCGATGCTAGGTCGATGCAAAAATCTGCCGTTTAAAATGCATTGTGGCGATTTATAAGATTTTTTTTGGACCCCTTCCCGATGGCATGGAAACTTGAAATTCGGTATGAGGTTAGATACTATAAAAATATATCATAATCGAATTTTGCATATTCGCTGATGGTCCTTGGTTCGATCCCAGAGGGATATTTATATTCCTCAATGCATTTCTTACGGAGATAACGGAAACAAATTTTAGGTACTTCCCGGCATGCTATCGACTTAAAACTTAGCATGATAGAAGAACCAGTCTTAACAAATCAAACTATGCATTCATAGCTATCAATGTGTCCTGGGTTCGACACCAGGTGTCTCTGCAATCAGAAGTTAATCCGATTTTTAGGAATTATTTTGAAACCTTTCCGAATAATATAGAAACTTGAAATTTGGCATATAGATTAAGATCATTAATAACTTTCAGAAACATTTTTTAAATTTCCAAGATCGTCCTTGGTTCGAGTCCAGAGAGCAATTTACATTCGTGAACATTAGAGCGTCTTTTGAGGCAGTTGTAGCCAATATTTCTGCTTGAATTTTCACACATAGTTAGAGATGGTGATCTTCTATTGTGTTTCATAGTAGGTTTTCCAGTAAGACCCGGTTTCGATGCCAGACGATGAAATTTCAGCGAATTTTAAGAATAAATTAAATCCTTTTTTTTCTTATGAGGACCGTCCCGATGTTATGCCGATGTGAAATTAGTATTGCCGATCTGCTTGCAGTATGCAAGCTACATTTTACTCGTATATATATATGAATATATGATATATGAATGAATCCGGAGAAGCATCTATATATAATAGATATACGAGTAAAATGTAGCTTGCATACTGCAAGCAGATCGGCAATACTAATTTCATATCGGCATCATATCGGGACGGTCTTTAAAAGAAAAAATAGGATTTAATTTTTTCTTAAAATTCGCTGAAATTTCATCGTCTGGCATCGAACCCGGGTCTTACTGGTAAACCTAGTATGAAACACAATAGAAGATCACCATCTCTAACTATGTGTGAAAATTCAAGCAGAAATATTGGCTATAACTGCCTCAAAAAACGTTCTAATTTTCACGAATGTTAATGCCTCTCGGGACTCGAACCAAGGACGATCGTGGAATTCTAAAATATGTTTCTGATAGATGTTTATGATCTCTATCTATTTGCCGAATTTCAAGTTTCTATTTTAGTGGGAAAGGTTTCAAAATAATTCCTAAAAATCGGATCAAATTCTGATTTCAGAGACACCTGGTGTCGAACCCAGGACGTATTGCAAGCTGTGAATGCAGAGTTTGATTTGTAAAGACTTACTCTTGTATCAAGCAAAGTTTGAAGTTGATAGCATGTCGGAAAGTACCTAAATTTTGTTTCCGTTGTCTCCGTAAGAAATGCATTGAGAAGTGCAAATGGCCCTCTGGGATCGAACCAAGGACCGTCAGCGAACATGTAAAATTTGATTATGAAGATTATTCATGCTATCTATCCACGTGCCGAGTTTCGAATATCCATGTTATCGGGAAAGGATCCAAAAAAAATCTTCAAAATCGCCGTAATGCATTTTAAACGGCCGATTTTTGCCCCGACCAAGCATCGAACCATGGACTATATTCTAAGATGTTTTTCTGATTTTCGTTGGATACGCACGGCTTCTAGCGATCCCTCGAGTTTCAACTCTTTCTCTCCCCGGGAAGTACCTCAAAAAAATTTTCGAAAATCCCCGCCATGTATTCTTATGGAGAAAATCGCGACTTTGGGGCCCTCTGGAATCGAACCCATGACCCTGAGGATCAAAATCGCAATTTTTCTGGCGGTTACACGTTATGGCCAATACGTCGTAAAATTTTCAAGTCAATCACGCTGGTGGTTTAGGCTGTGAATTAGTATCCTATCTATCTATCTATCTATATAGGTATATACATGAATGAATCCGGAGAAGCATCTATATATAATAGATATATATATATAAATACGAGTAAAATGTAGCTTGCATACTGCAAGCAGATCGGCAATACTAATTTCATATCGGCATCACATCGGGACGGTCCTCATAAGAAAAAAAAGGATTTAATTTTTTCTTAAAATTCGCTGACATTTCATCGTCTGGAATCGAACCCGGGTCTTACTGGAAAACCTTCTATGAAACACAATAGAAGATCACCATCTCTAACTATGTATGAAAATTCAAGTAGAAATATTGGCTACAACTGCCTCAAAAGACGCGCTAATGTTCACGAATGTAAATTGCTCTCGGGACTCGAACCAAGGACGATCTTGGAAATTTAAAAAATGTTTCTGAAAGTTATTATTGATCTTAATCTATATGCCAAATTTCAAGTTTCTATATTATTGGGAAAGGTTTCAAAATAATTCCTAAAAATCGGATCAACTTCTGATTGCAGAGACGCCTGGTGTCGAACCCAGGACACATTGATAGCTATGAATGCATAGTTTGATTTGTTAAGACTGGTTCTTCTATCATGCAATGTTTTAAGTCGATAGCATGCCGGGAAGTACCTTAAACTTGTTTCCGTTATCTCCATAAGAAATGCATTGAGGAATGTAAATGGCCCTCTGGGATCGAACCAAGGAACATCAGGGAAAACATAAAAATCCATTATGAAATATATTTATGATATCTAAACCCATACCGAATTTCAAGTTTCCATGCCATCGGAAAAGGGTCCAAAAAAAATCTTAAAAATCGCCACAATGCATTTTAAACGGCCGATTTTTGCCCCGACCTAGCATCGAACCCAGGATATTTTTCGTAAAACTCATTTATGTTTTCAATAGATCATGTTCATATATATAGGCTCCTTGAGTTTTGATTCTCTACCTATCCGGGAAGTATTTTTTTTTAATTCCCGAAAATCAAAGCAATGCAATTAAACGGGAAAAATCGGGACTTTGGGGCCCTCTGGAATCGAACCCATGACACTCAGGTTCAAAATCGCAATTTTTCTGGGGGTTTCACGTTATGGCCAATATGTCATAAAAATTTCAAGTCAATCACGCTTGTGGTTTAGCCTGTGAATTTGTATCCTATCTATATAGCTATATAGCTATATAGCTATATAGCTATACGAGTAAAATGTTGCTTGCATACTGCAAGCAGATCGACAACACTATTTTCATGTCGGCATCATATCCGGACGGCCATCAAAAGAAAAAAAAAGATTGAAATTTTTCTTAAAATTTGCCTAAATTCCATCGTCCGGCATCGAACCCGGGTCTTTACTGTGAACTTACTATGCAGCACAATAGAACATCACCATCTCTAACGATGTGTGAAAATTCAAGCAGAAATATGGGCTACAACTGCCTCAAAAGACGTTCTAATTTTTACGAATTTAAATGGCTCTCTGGATTCGAACCAAGGACGATCTTGGAAATCTAAAAAATGTTTCTGAAAGTTATTTATGATATCTATCTATATGCCGAATTTGAAGTTTCTATATTATTGGCAAAGGTTTCAAAATAATTCCTAAAAATCGGATTAACTTCTGATTGCAGAGACACCTGGTGTCGAACCCAGGACTCTTTGATAGCTGTGAATGCACTGTTTGATTTGTATGGACTTGATCTTTGTACATGCAATGTTTGAAGTTGATATCGTGCCGGGAAGTACCTAAAATTTGTTTCCGTTATCTCCGTAAGAAAAGCATTGGGAAGTGCAAATGGTCCTCTGGGATCGAACCAAGGACCATAAGCTAATATGTAAAATTCGATTATGAAATAAATTCATGATATCTATCGACGTGCCGAGTTTCAATAATCCATGTTATCGGGAAAGGATCCAAAAAAAATCTTAAAAATCGCCGCAATGCATTTTAAACGGCCGAATTTTGCCCCGGCCTAGCATCGAACCAAGGACAATATTCGAAGATGTCTTTCCGATTTTCGTTGGCTATGCACGGCATTTAGCGGTCCCTCGAGTTTCAACTCTCTGCTTTTCCGGGAAGTGCCTCAAAAAAATTTTCGAAAATCCCCGCCATGTAATCTTATGGGGAAAATCGCGACTTTGGGGCCCTCTGGAATCGAACCCATGACACTGAGGTTCAAAATCGCAATTTTTCTGGAGGTTATACGTTTTGGCCAATATGTCGTAAAAATTTCAAGCCATTGACGCTAGTGGTTTAGCCTGTGACTTTGTATCCTCTCTATATATATATATATACTAGTAAATGGGTGCTTGCAAACTGCAAGCAAAGAAAATTATGAAGGGATGTGTGTCTTTTTAATTATACTACCGTCTATCGTATACCTAATTTTCAAATATGAGATCGAGTTTCATCTAATAATATAATAATTATTTCGAAAGCCTTTCACGTTTAATTGAGACGGGAGTTTTGCAGTTGAGACCTTAAAGAATACGCATACGTAAAATTAAATTAAAGAAATGCGCCAAACAAATTTAAGTAATAATAAAAGTCTTCGTAAGATAAAAAGGCGAGAAATCGATGGATGATTCGTTACCTGTAGTACTCGGTTCAGTGCAAGGCATACTTCAATTGAATCCTATGCACATTAAATGGCGTCTAAAGCGGCACAATGAGCTCCGTTTCTAATTAAATAAACAAATAGAAATGAGGCAACGTAGTTGAATAATTTTGAAGAATGTAGAAAAAGAAGTTGAATTTAAAGCCCATATGGAGATGTTGGGAAAATATTTTGCATGCGATGATAAACGCAGAAATTGTTTTTACTTACAAAAATTATCCAGCGAACACGTAGAACTACATAATCCGAAGGTCGTTCAAGGTTTTAGGACGTCCCCCTTTGGATTTCAAAGGCCTTCTACGCTTATTTGATACGGGAGATTTGGAGTTGATTCCTAATGAATGTGCATTTGTAAAATTAATTTAAGAAAATACGCCAATCAAAGCAAAGTTAGAATAAAAATCTGCATAAGATAAAAATGCGGAAAATAAATAGACGATTACCTGTGAAGTATTCGGTTCAGTGCCAGACATAATGAAATTGAATCCTATGTTCATTAAATGGCATCTACCACGACAATGAGCTCCGTTTCTAATTATATAAACAAACAAATATGCTACAGGTAACGTATCTATGTAAATAATTTTGAAAAACGTAGAAAAAGAACTTAATTCTAAAGCCCGTTTGCAGAATATGAAAAAATAATTTGAGGTGAATACAATAGAAAAGAGTAAACATAGTAAGCATACATTTTTAATCGCAGAAATTGTTTTACTTACGAAGAATCATCCAGCTGATACGTAGAAAAACGTAATCCAAAGTTCGTTCAAGGAAATCAGCGTATTTTATGAGTAGATTTTTGTTGTTTATTTTGATGAAAGTTAAATGTTCTTGATGTATATTAATATTACAAACAAAAGAATATTGAAAAATATTTCAAAAACTTCATACTTTCATCACGGCGTATGTTATTTGAACTGCAAACAAATTTGTATTCCACGTAAATAATGGTCGTAGCCAAAGTTTTTATCTTGGGAAGGGTGCAAATAAAAACATTATTAATTTGTATTTAATTTAAGATGTTGCCGACATGGCGAAATTGGATGCAGGAAAAATGAAAATTCCACTTTGAGGTATAATTTAGTTAAATACTCTCCACTGTACGTACATTTTTCATGCTTATGTGAATGAAAACATTTGGTTCTTCATGGACATTTATCGTTTCCCCAGCAGTATCCCATATCATTACGTAAGGTACTACGTATTAATTAAAAAAACGAAAATTTAACTTAATTTTAAATTCTGTATGGATAAGATGACAGAATAAATATATGTTATTAAAATAGAAAAGACGATACATAATAGGCATACAATTAAAAGCACAATTTTCACACACGAAAGGCAATCCAACATATACGTATAATCCTAACATCGTTCAAGGATATAATTTTATTTCCTGTGTAGATATTTGTTGTTCATTTAAATGAAAGTTACACTTTCTTGATATTCAATTATAATATGGTCCTTCAAGAAAGGCGGGCTGCAACGGGTTTGGCTGCCCGTATGAGCTTTTTGGTTACAATGTATCACAATGTATGTAGTATGAAATTGAGGCATACGTTACTTAAAGCTTCCCCTCCTAAAAGGAACATCATCTAAAGAAGCCACACTATGAGGTGGCACGCGAGACAGGACGCTGGAGCTTATCTGTCGATCTTAAGAGAAACTAAGGGCAAAATACCAAACACACCGAGTGCGGTGAGAAAGTGGTCACTGTGCTAGGACTCCAACACCAAGGTACGAATTCCGGCTAGCAAGATTTTTCTGGCTATAGAATGGTTGAGTGTCTTTGTTAATAGTATTAGTTATTGAAATGGTGGTAATTGGGATCTTCCTGCTTTCATCAGAGATGTTATGAATATTGTTATTAATTATAACGCCATAAAGTAGGAATCGGAAATGGCCATTGCAAAGGAAGTTTTTAGACATAATTTAATATACGATAAATGCATTGGGTTAAGTGAGAATAAAGTGAAATACTACTATACTAAACTATACCGATTTTGATGCTAATGATTCGTATTGTTTGCAGTTATATTATTTCTAAATAATATCGTTGAAACTATTAATTTACATTAATATTCTGATAGTAATATTTTAGGATGATGTAAATCTCAGTTGTACTTACTTTTACTCAGGCATAGGTAGACTTGATCCGGTATAATACGTTCTTCATCAGTAATTAATGAGTATTTTTCATCGAAATTGCTTTCTTATCCCCCTTATATAGATTCAGTGTAGACTTTTAAATTTAATCCTTGAATAATCTCACTACTTACATGACTTTTCCGATTATCTTCGTTTATAAATGGTCTCGTATTTTCTACATAAACTTATGTTATCACAGTATGTATTCCCGAATAATTCATTGACCGTGCAGATATTCGCTGTCCATTTTGATGAAAGTTACATTTTTCAACCTTCAGTCATAACATATATGGAAAGAAAATTTTTTTAATTATACCACTGTCTATTGTATGCATAATTTTCAAATAAGTGAGATCGAGATTCGCCAAATAATATGATAGTAAAATAATCATTTCTAAAGCCTTTCGCGTTTATGAGATACGGGAGTCTGTAATGAATACGCATTCGTAAAATTATATTAAAGAAATACGCCAAACAAAGTAAAGTCAGAATAAAAATCTGCATAAGATAAAATGCGGAATAAATAGACGATTACCTGTGTATTATGTGGTTGAGTGCAAGACATTCTGCAAAATAATCCTATATTCATTAAATGTTGTCTACTACGACAATGAGCTCCGTTTCTAATTAAATAAACAAATAGACAATAGGCAACGTAATTATGTAAATAGTTTTAAAGTACGTAGAAAAAGAACTTTATACTAAAGTCCGTTTGGAGAAGATGGGAAAATAATATTCATACAATGATACATGCAAAGATTGTTTTTACTAACCAAGAATTATCCAGCGTAGAACAACGTAATCAGAAAGTCGTTGAAGGAAATCAGTGTATTTTATGAGTAGATTTCTGTTTTTTTTATTTTGATGAATGTTGAATTACGTAATATATTACGAACTAATTGTGTACTACGTATTAATTAAAGAAACGTAGAAAAAGAACTTAATTTTAAATTCTCTTTGGAAAGGATGACAGAATAATTATATGTAATTAAAATAGAAAAGAATAAACATAATAGGCATAAAATTAAAAGAACAGAAACTCACACACACGAAAAGCAATTCACCATATGCGTAAACCAACGATATCCTAACATAGTTCAATAATACCATGTATTTCCTGATTAGATATTTGTTGTTCATTTAGATGAGAGTTCAGTATATGATAAATGTATTTGGTTAAGTGAGCTATGAATTATAATATATTAATAAATTATAGTGTTCGCGAAACTAATGATTCGTAATGCTTACAGTTATGTTATTTCTAAAGATTGTCGTTAAACCTTTTAATTTACATTAATATCCCTATTTATTAATTTATATTCGTATCTATGTACTTCATTCTAGAATAATCTCACTACTTACATGACTTTTACGATTATCTTCGTTGTTAATGGTCTCGTATTCTCTACATAAACTTATGTTATCACAGCATGCATTCACGATTGATTCATTGACCGTGCAGATATCCACTGTCTATTTTAACGAAATTTACATTTTTCAGCATTCAGTAATAACATGTATCGAAAGAAAGATTTAAAATAATTAAAAATGCATCAAACCTTTATCATTGCATATGAAAATAGGATCGTAAACAAACTTGTTTTCGATTCAAACAATGGTTGTTGCCATAGATTTAATTTTCAAAATGAGGAGAAAAAAACGTAATAAATTGGCGTTCAAACTAAAATTTTGCAAATTTCCTGCCGGAATGTTCAAATCGGCCGCAAGAAAAGAAAACTTTGATCCTTTAGACGTAATATAGACCAAGTCCCACTGCTTTACGATTACATTTTCATATTTTTATGAACGAAAGAAATTTGCTCTGCATGGCCAGGCCAGGCTCTGCCAGGCGATTAAATTGCAGCGAATTCTACGAATATTTTGAATCCTTTTTTTTTTCTTTTGAGGACCGTCCCTATATGATACCGATATGAAATTAGTGTTGTCGATCTGCTTGCAGTATGCAAGCTACATTTTACTCGTAATAGATACGAGTAAAATGTAGCTTGCATACTGCAAGCAGATCGACAACACTAATTTCATATCGGCATCATATACCGGGACGGACATCAAAAGAAAAAAAAAATTCAAAATATTCGTAGAATTCGCTGCAATTTAATCACCTGGCAGCGAACCCCGGTCTTCCTGGTGTACTTACTATGCAGCAAAATAGAAAATTACCATATCAAACTATGTGTGAAAATTCAAGCAAAACTATTAGGTGCAACTACCTCAAACGACGTCCTACTATTCACATACACTCCTTATTTGAGAAATTATAATGTGCTCTGGCATCGAACCCAGGAACAGCATGGTCTTATCTATTTTTTTTCTTAAACAAAGTGTTAATATACATCTTCCATCTAAGCAAGAGCTCCCTTACATATCGATAAATGCATAAAAAAATTATGAAAAGATACCCCATAGTATTATATATGGGTGATATTTTTACCGCCCGGCATCGAACCCGGGTCTTTCAGGCAATACTTTCTATGCAGCACAAAAGAAAAACACCATCTCTAACCGCGTATGCAAATTCAAGCAGAAATATTGGTTACAACTGCCTCAAATGACGTCCTACTTTTCCTTTATATTCCTTATGAGAGAAACGTTATTGTGCTCTGGCTTCGAACCCAGGAACAGTACGGTCTTATGAAAATTTTTTTCTAAAACTTATTCGTACCATACATCTTCCAGCCAAGCACGAACATCCTATCATTTCGATAAGTGCATCTAAAAAAATAATGAAAAACGGCTCCCATGTATTTTAAAGGGCAGATCTTTGCATCGTCCTAGCATCGAACCCAGGATATTTTTTGTGAAAGTCATTAATGTTTTCGAAAGTCCAAGACCATAAATATAGGCACCTTGAGTTTTATTTTTCTACCTATCCGGAAAGTATTTTTTAAAAATTCCCGAAAATCACGGCAATGCATTTAAACGGGAAAAATCGGGACTTTCGACGCTATGGCCATAACGTGAAACCTCCAGGAAAAAGCCGACTTTGAACCTTGGTGTCATGGGTTCGATTCCAGAAGGCCCCAAAATCGCGATATTCTCCATAAGGATACATGGCGGGGATTTTCCAAAATTTTTTGGGTGTACTTCCCGGAAAAGTAGAGAGTTGAAATTCGAGGGATCGCTAGAAGCCGTGCATATCGATCGAAAATCAAAAAGACATTGCCTTATATGGTCCATGGTTCGATGCTAGGTCGGGGCAAATATCGGCCGTTTAAAATGCATTGCGGCGATTTTGAAGATTTTTTTTGGATCCTTTCCCGATAACATGGATACTTGAAACTCGGCACATGTATAGATATCATGAATATATTTCATAACAAAATTTTTTATGTTCGCTGATGGTCCTTGGTTCGATCCCGGAGGGCCATTTGCACTTATCAATGCATTTCTTACGGAGATAACGGAAACAAAATTTAGGTACTTCCCGGCATGCTATCGACTTCAAACTTTGCATGCAATCATGCAAAGTTTGAAGTCGATTAGGATTAGTCGTGTATGCTTATGGATGGTACCGCCGCCTTGTGCGCTCATGGATGGTACCTGCCTTGTACAGTCATGGTGGTTCCGCCGTTATCTTAAGTAATGGATTGTACCGCTATCATGTTCTGTCATTGATCGTACTTCCGTATTGTTTAGTCATGGATGGTTTCGCCACCTTGTTTAGTCATGGCTAGTACCGCCGTCCTGCTCGGTCATGTTAGCTTAAACCGAAACCCAATTCTCTCCGATTTGAAGCCAATCCGCCCCTTGTGATAGGATTCTCAGCTACACATTCCCGAATGATATTGTCCTTTTTTTGAGGTTCATCTAGGCCGGCCCGCACGTGATCTACTTCTCAAAGTATTATCATCATCATTGCTGCGATTGATTGATCTTTAGACGGTATTTCGATGCACTCTTTACTGCCTTACCACTTCTGAAACGGAGCGTCCAGTAGCTAATGACCCCACAATCTCTCCCCTAACTGCTGGTGAAATCTCAGAAAATGGAGTTCGATCCATCTCCAAAAGCTGGTGATTACGAACTGCAAGCATATAACTTATGTATACAATATCCTATTGCATTGATAGACTAATTATAAGTATTTCGGGTGTCTCTTATTCGTATGACCCAAAAGCCGATAACAAGGAAGTCATTATAGTTTAAAATCTCATGTTTCGATACTTATAAAGCTAAACGTAACAAAGGTCTCAGTCTCAGACCTTTTTTCCGTTGTGATCCGACGGATAGAATGCTGTAAGTACGAATGGGGAAACATTTTGGGGAATGAGAGGAAATTTAACTCTAATCAGCTCACAGTATGCAAGTAACTTTTACTCGTATTCTCAAAAGATTTATCTAGCACTGAATGGGCAACAGATCTTGGTTGATTCTTCCTTAGTATCCTCATTTCATGAAACATTGCCTTCAATTCCATTGCCTTGCCTGAGTGGTATATGACGGCAAGTTACGTATAATGGACAATAAAGGTCTTTATCAAGAATCCTTTGCACAGGAGAGAGAAATGAGAAGAAAGATAGTTTGAAGAAAACTATATTAACCAGCGAGTGACGGTGAGATTGAGGGCTTTATATAGAATGATGTAGAGTCATGAAATAAGTGAGGCCAAGGTGTGTTCACTCACATAATTTATTTTTCATTTTCCTGACGGAAATGATAGAGAAAACCTCTAAAGGAAAGAAAAGAGACAAACTGACTGCAGCTGGACCCGGGCCTCTTGTGAAAGCACCTCAGAGAATGACGGCGAGGGATTATTGCAATATATTGGAAGATAATTTTCTGCCATACGCCAACAAAATCGTCACAGAAGGCGAAGAAGTGTTTTTTGACCATTGAAAATTTATGGGGAATTATCATGCAAGAGTGGACGGCAGATAGTCAGCGCAGTCCTGCGTCTCTGGAGCAGCACATCAGGGATATCTGGACCTCTCTTGAGCGGCGTCCAGGTTTATTCAAAAACCTGGTTGATTCAATGGGACGGCGACTGCAGAGCGCGATAGAGGTTGACGGAGATATCACCGAATATTAAATTATTCAAAGAAATCTTCCGTATTTCATTCATTCCGATATTCATCGGGAATTATAGATCCCTTATTCTTACATTTCCACATTCAAATTCATCGAGGATATAATAATATAATGGGGCTATTTGCCAGTAACAACGCTGAAATCGTAAATAATCGCAATAAACTAATTATAAAGTTAGTATCTTTTAAGAATCAAGCAATTCAGTAGAAATTCATTTTAATAACAGAGCGAATGACTTCAACGAAATTAATATATTTCCAATGAAATTCTCCAGAAATGGTATCGATTAAATTGGGGTAGGAAATAAAAAAAATATTTTCGTTGTTGAGATATTTCTATTGTCTATTTAAGCATGGTAATATTTCATAGAAAAGCATTTATAAGACAAAAAGATAAAGCCAAAATTAAAGGAACAGAAAATATTATTCCGCTACATTTTAGATGAATATTCAACCTGAAAGCAGCTTAAGGAGTGAAAATATCAGCATTAACACTCACATTTAATATGCTAGAAGGCTGAAGTCACTCGCACTTGCCTCAACGTTGCTCGTCTAGCTAAAATAGAAAATCCTTTCTTTTCGGCGAATTTTCTCAGTCGCAGACCAAAAGAATCAAATCTTCCCGTTCTTTCCAATGGTTTGAGGCGCTGTGTCTATTCGAGTGCGGTTCCCAGAAATTCCAAAGTCAGCCGTAATTTCCCTTACTCGCCGTAAGTTCCAAAACATTTACCCCCACTTCTGTTTTCCTTCCCTCCTGCAAATTACGTAGTACCAACATAAATTTTAAGTGCACTCTTTGGCCGCTAGAGTAGCGACGGGACATGCCCACAGACTTATGCAAACGACTGTACATGTTTCTTTCTGTTTCACCAATTTGTCTATTGAGGTAGGGGGGGTAACCATTCGCGACAGTTATTTCTTTTACGAGTAAAATGTAGCTTGCATACTGCAAGCAGATAGACAACACTAATTTAATATCGGCATAATATCGGGACGGTCCTCAAAAGAAAAAAAAAAGATAGAAAATTTTCTTAAAATTCGCTGCAATTTAATCGTCTGGCATCGAACCTGGGTCTTCCTGATAAACTTACTATGCAGCACAACAGAAGATCACCATCTTTAACTATGTGTGAAAATTCAAGCAGAAATATTGGCTGCAACTGCCTCAAACGACGTCCTACCTTTCCCATATATTCCTTATGAGAGAAATTTTAATGTGTCCCGGCATCGAACCCAGGAACAGCATGGTTTTATCTATTTTTTTCATAAACCAGGTTTTAATATACATCTTCCATCTAAGTAAGAACTTCCTATCATTTTGATAAATGCATCAAAAAAATAATGAAATGCTACCCCAATGTATGATGTATGGGGGATATATTTATAGCCAGGCATCGAACCCGGGTCTTTCTGGCAATACGTTCTATGCAGCACAATAGAAAATAGGCATCTTCAACTATGTGTAAAAATTCAAGCAGAAATATTGGTTGTAACTGCCTCAAACGACGTCCTGCTTTCCCTTTATATTCCTTATGGAGAAAAGTTATTGTGCTCTGGCATCGAACCCAGGAATAGTACGGTCTTGTGAAAATGTTTTTCGTAAACCAATTTTTACCATACATCTTCCGGCCAAGCACGAACTTCCTATCATTTCGATAAGTGCATCAAAAAAATAATGAAAACCTACTCCCATGTATTTTAAAGGGCAGATATTTGCATCGTCCTAGCATCGAACCCGGGATTTTTCCGTGAAAGTCATTTATGTTTTCGATAGATTACGACCATATATAAAGGCTCCTAGAGTTTTGATTCTCTATCTATCCGGGAAGTATTCTTTAAACATTCCGGAAAATCAAAGGAATGTTTTTAAACGGGACAAATCGGGAATTTGGGGCCTTCTAGAATCGAACCCATGACACTGAGGATCAAAATCTTTCTGGTGGTTATACGTGATGACCAATACGCCGTAAAAATTTCAATTTAATCACGCTTGTGGTTTAGGCTGTGAATTTGTATCCTATCAATCTATCTATCTATCTATATACATGAATGAATCCGGAGAAGCATCTATATATAATAGATAGTTATAAGTTCAAGAAGAAAGTTTTTGGGGGACAGAGGGATTTTAAACAATCTATGGATGAGGCTATGGAAGGCGGCGAACTTGAGTGAGTAGTGGTGGTTAGAGGTAAATAAAATGGTATTGTTAGTATAAGTCGGTTTTCTATAAATACTGAATTCGATTTTTTGATTTATTAGGAGTAGGGTGAGGTCTAGGAAGTTCAAACAATTATCAGTTTCAGTTTCATGGGAGAAGGAAATGTTCGGATGGGCACAATGGTCCACAAGAGATCCCTGTAGGCGCTGGACAGAACCTCGAAAGATCTTCGCGACAACCAGAACATTTTTGGCGTAGCCATGATTCTGTTGTCCCGTGTTTTTCGTCAGACTCTTCCAGTTATTCCCCGATTAACTGAAGCTGACGAACTAAATGCTTATTATTTAAATGCATAAAATCATCAAATTTGCGGGGGACACTCCGATTGACGACTAACATGCGAATGTTTTTGTAACAAGATCAAAGTGTCATTCCGAAGCAAAGGTTGGACATTGGTAATAGGAAAGTAGCACTTCCACCGGATTCATCACATTACCCACAGATTTCTGTCAGATGTCCGAATCGAAAGAGTGGCTCATTCAGCGTGTTTTTCCAGACGTAGAGCAATAACTCAAAAACCATAATTGGCTGAGCGAACTAGTAATATTGATAGAAATAAAATATGTCGATGATCTCAATGCGACCATTCAACATTTCATTTCGGGACAGTCGATTTTAAGCGGCTGCAATTGTGAGTCTGCGCTTTGCGATGACCATAATCACAAGGACAGTCGTTGGAAGCTAAATAAAGTAAATCCATCCTGCGAGGAATACAAGCAACATGAAAAACTTAATATTAAGATGGAAATAGGTATAACCTGTTTCGGGGTTACCATCAAAACTCAATATAAACATAAGGAGGGTGACTGGCTCTGATACAGATACAAAAATTACTCCAGTAGCGGTACTCCAGTCTCTATTAGTTTATAATCACTATAATTATTCCTTATTTTTACGCACTTATGTCGTAGAGATAAATAGTTTTTTATCCAACATAATGGAACTCCACGAATTCCTATCTGTTTTTTTACCTGAAAACTAGCGGAAGTGCCCATTGAAATTCAACGGGGATAATAAGTACACATATATGAAGTTATACTCTCTTACGATTTTAGCAGCTAATGGTTGACCGGTAGAAAACCCTCCCAGCCCTTAGGTAGATGACTTTATTGTTTGTATATTGGTTCGCATTAAAGATTTTATCTAGGAAAATGGATTGAGAATGAAATTTATGATGTTTGGATAGTATATAAGCATACATATACTTGCAGGTATTTCATTTGTATGCATTTAATATTAATGATTATACAGTTACAATGGCTCTTACACGATTGTAGAAAGCCAAGAAGTTTTACGGACTTTTACTGATGGATTCCAACACTACATGCCTCTCATTTCACCCATTGTACAGATACCGTACATTACTTGTGAGACAATATTTAAATCCACTGGAGTTTAAATCTCCTGTAGGCGCACTTAGTGTCATTTTGGAAAATCTCCAACGCTTATATGTGCGTAAAGCACACACACTCTCGTCATAAAAGGTTGCAATAATACTAACTAAGATACGTAACCTAACAAACGTACTGGTAGAAAGTCTAACATACCAAAATATTGAAATTTTGATGGCCACTTTTCAAAATCACGGTTATACCTTAGTGAAACACTTCCATTAAAAACATAGGTAAATTATATTATTCATTCATAATTAATTGTGCTAGTCAAGAAGTAAATGACAATACACGTATATATGTTATTAACTATGTCAAATTCGTCTATGTTGGCGTAGAAACTGAGTTCTGCTTATACTTCATCAGTAATAAATGCAATAATTTAATCTTTAGTAACTTTAATCGGCAGTTATAAACTAAATAAATTCATTTCACTTCCAATTTATAACTAATTATAACACAGAATAATTTATTACAAAAATTGTACTAGTCCACAAAAATAATTAAAAACATTGACCGGTTTCGGCAAGTGGTTATGCCATCATCAGAATACAGAATGAAGCTTGAACAAAGAGTTTAAAACTAAGCTAGGGAGGGGAAGGGGGAAAAAAGGGGGGGAAAAGGGTGGCTGGGATTCGTCAACTAAAAGAAAAGGAAGGAGGGGGCAAGTTGCGAGAAGAAAGAGTAGGAATGGTGGTTATGAGCCGACATTGTATTGAGCAGGGGGGGGGGGATAAATGAGGAATGAGAGTCATTAAGAGCGGAGACCTGTTATGCGAAAAGAGGAACTCATTAGCTAAATCAAAACAATATCGCTGGTGAAGGTTGATGTATAACTCTTCCAAGAGGTTCATTCTGATGCCTTTAGTTCCTTTATGTAAAATGACAGGGGAGAAGGAGGAGAGATGGCCATTGACTGATAAGTGGTCAGCGAAATGAGACTGACCGGATTTATTGACAAAACTTTTCTCATGCTCGGATGCTATTTTTTCGATGCACCTTCCGGTTTGGCCGACGTAAGAGGTATTGCAGTTGTTACAGTCAAGTCTATAAATTCCAGGTTTTTTAAGGGGGTCAATACGATCCTTAGAGTTGCTGAGTAAGGAATGCAGGTTGGCTTTGGAGTAAAAGGCTGGGCGTTTTTCGTCAGAGGTTAAAATTTTTGCACATTTAATACTACAGTTATCAATAAAATTAAATTTAACCCATTTGGGCTGTGCGTCCGGATTAACAGCAGGCGGGAAGTACAGTTCACGTAAGGCCAGTTTTTTCCGCTTATTGCGGAGTATGTTGCTAATGAGTTCAGGAGGGTAACCGTTAGTGAAAGCAATGGAGCATATTGTGTTAAATTCATGATTAAAATTTTCGGGTGACATGGGTATTCGGAGGAGCCTATGGACAAGAGAGTGAAATGCAGCCATTTTATGGGGAATGGGGTGATTAGAATCAGCCGGAATAACGTGGTCAGTGTAGGACGGTTTCCTGTAGATTGAGAAAGAGAAACGGGAATCTATTAAAGTTAGTGAGATATCTAGGAAGTTAAGTGACTTGTTTACTTCATTTTCGTGACTGAAGGATATAGAAGGGTGAATGGAATTAAGAAGTGATAAAAATTGAGTTATTTGCCGGTTCGAACCGGTCCAGAGGCACAAAATATCGTCAAAATATCTGTACCACTTAAAAACGTTAGATAAAAGTGGAGCATTACTCTTAAATAAGACATGTTCAAAATGATCCATGAATAAATCGGCGATAAGTGGAGATAACGGTGACCCCATGGCCAGTCCTTTTTGTTGTCTATAAAATTTACCATTAAAAAGAAAATAGTTCTGTGTTAAACAAACATTGAGTAATTTTAAAAGGTCACTAACAACATTCTTGTTGGTGTCATGTTTCACTAAAAGTTCTTCAACAATAACCAAAGATTCGTCCACGGGCACATTAGTGAACAGATTATTCACGTCAAAAGAAACCAGCTTACAGTTCGGGGGAAGTGATAGTGTTTTTAATTCGTCGACTAACTCCACTGAGTTTTTCACTGTATATTTCGGATTAAAAACACCTAAATTTACTAAAAGATTGTTCAATCGGAAAGCCAGTGAGTGGGAGGGTGAGGAGACACTTGACACTATGGGGCGTATTGTCAGGTCTTTTTTATGAACTTTTGGTAAACCATATAGTCTCGGTGGGAGGGGGTTCATATTAATCAAGCGGAACTTGAGGCTGTCGTCTAGAATGGTGGCACGGGACACTGCTTCTTTAACACACGCTTGGTATTTCACAGTAGGGTCCTTAGGGACTTCAACAATATCATTATTCACGATGAAGTCATTACATTTATCGATATAGGTGTTCTTATCGAGAATAACAACACAATTGCCTTTATCTGCTTTACAAATCACCAAATCCTCGGCGGTGGTAGCTTTTTTGATGCTGTTGAGGGTTTTTAAATTTGAAATTTCCTTGAAGTTAGGCGGTGGAAGAGAAGATAGGTGAGAGGATTTCAGAACAATTGTACTTCAGGGCGTTTGGAGGTGGCACAGTCCAATGTCAAATCTATAAAGTCCTCAGCCTTTTTTGGGAGTGCAGGGTTATATTTAAGGCCTTTACTGAGGAAATTAAGTTCTTTATCACTGAATTGATGATGTGAGATGTGTTCCACCAGATCTCCTTGGATACTATTCTAATTATAACACTTTTGAAGTATCTGAATCATAAAAAATACTTCACAGCACCTAACGTCTGTGATATGATTTACAAAAAAGAAAAAGGCACTGTCGCGAGAAATATCTGTTTAAAAGAAATAGACAAATTTATTTAAAATATTTTGAGGATTTTCAACCGAAAAAACCACTAAACAAACTTACTTTTCAGTGATAAACCAACTGAGGCGAGAGGCTAGCTCTAGAAATTTCCGCCATAAAGTTTGTTTACATCCATGATGCGTTGCGGTTAAAGTTACTTTTAAGATTTAAATACCAATTAAGGCTTAAATATCGACAAAAATACGTTTTGTTAGAGTTTACGTGAAGATTTCGGTCAAGGTCGACTCTAAATATATGTTATAATACCGGACCTAAGTTTAAAAAATAGTAAGAGAGTAGTTCACTTAATCAGGTTAATCATTTTCGTTGACCGCGGAATTACGATGTTGTAAATAGATATGCTACATAATTTAAGTCAGAATATAACATTAAAAAGGTCTTCAACTTACCAGGGAGTATGCAAATAATCTCCAGATTTTTCAAAAGGTAATTTAGTAAACACGCTAACACCAAATTCGCGTAACCATCTATAAATATTTACGTTGCTATAAACAAACATGACGTCAACACGGGCCTAAATCTCGATATTTTTTCTAATGAGGAAATTCAACAACCGCATTCGTCGTTAATGGGAACAGACTTGTTTGTAACCTCCAAAATCTCTCTAATATTTCTTATATTTTATGAAAATACTGGCAATTTCTAATCGAAATCGCTGGTACACGACTAAAATAAGAAACTTTATTTAATTTACCTTCTTTTGATGGCATTCCCGACTTTCAACAACGATTCTTTCTAACTTAATTTTGCAAAATAAATAAGGCCTGCAACCGATAAAAGCCAAGTTTACGTGAATTCCTTATGGAACCCTATTATGGACTCCTGGGTTCGAACCCGGGCTTTCTTAGTAATGAGAATAGTATTCCTGGGGGTTTCTAACTCGTAGAAACACAATACAGTTTGTTTCGAATCTCTAAGTCAAACCGTTTCTGAAATAAAGGGGGGGATGGACGGACTCCTCGGAAATTATATATAAAGATATGTTATGACCAAGAGTGTCAAAAGCCTTTTTAATGTCAATATATAATCACACATTATATGCACTTTATATATGTAAGATAAGTGATTTTCTAAAGCATTCCACACCTAAATCCAAACTGGCGTGAGCTTAGAAACCCGTTTTTATCCAAAACCTCAATAATCTTTTCTTAAATAATTTTTCTATGATCTTGGAAAATATCGGCAGAAGCAAAATGTGCCTGTATTTTTGAAATTGGGTTTTATCACCTTTTTTAAATAGGGGCATTACCACTGCCTTTTTTAAGTAACTAGGAAATTCACCATTTGAGTCACCACTAGTTTGCGGTATCAACTTTTCATGATTCGCGGATGGGAGCTATCATCTTTGTATACTTACGGACCGGAAAAAAACAAAAAATGTAGATTATCAATAAGATTTACATTAAATAACTCTTTTTAGCTTTCGTGTGAATAAAAGACATTGAATGCATTTGAATTACAAGTAGGTTTCTATGATAAACGAAATTCGGAAAGTTGGAAAGTTGATTAGGATTGACAATCGCTGATCTAAAGTTATAATCAAATAAACTGTAAGTGATACGAAGCTCACCGAGTCATCTAGTCATTTATAATTATAATAAGGGATTTTATTCAGGGCGAGATCGAAACTAAAATGCCTCAGCCCTTCGTCATGTAAATAAAAAAGAAGAACCGATAAATAAAATAGAGTCATATAAATAAAAAAGAAAAACCAGTAACATAAATATCATACAAAAACAAAAAAACAAATAGTTATACATTTACTAGTAATTAGGTAAGAAATAGACGGAATTTTAGGTCACCGGATAATGACTTCGATACAATTTTGAAAAAGTGTGACGATTGGCGATTGTAGCTAAATGTAGCTTCAGTAGTTAACTTCTTCGAAAGAAATATACAATAAATTTTTATTCGTACAGCCTCCGTGGAGTAAGCTTAATGACAGTAAAATCGGAGAAATATCTCGAAGTAACCCTCGCGATTAATTTATCATGGAGTACACAAATCCGATACATATTTGGAAATACTTTCTACATGCAAAATCATTGTCTGCCATGTCTCTTAAATAAATAAGTATATTTGTTTCAATATCTTCAATCCTTTCGATGCTGTTACATTCGAAGGCAGAACATGAACTGTGGCTGCTGCTTCTATGAATTATTGGTTTAAAATTAAATAAGTGCTATCCTTTATTCTAAGTTTCTTCTATCCTTTCTCTCATTAAGTTCCTCTTGCGAGTTTGCTCGAGATTCCTGACAGAAATGCATTGTTTTATTGCAAGTCCCCACCGCATCTCTACTACATTTGCAGTTCGCCAACGACTGGCAGAACTGTTCGCACAAATTCTAGCTATTCTGTTTAAAACTCCATAGAAGAAATGGTAGCAGATTCATTTGAGCCAACGTCATTCCTAAAGAGTGAGCTTTTAAGATAAATTTCTTCGACTTACATTTGTCTATAATAGACACTACATATTTTCTTTATTCGTATTAGTTTAGAAAAGAAAGATCGAGATATCGTGCCTTCGAAGCCATCGGATGCTGCACGAAATAAATTCAGCATTTCCTCAGAATCTTTCTCTCTTTTCCACCGAAATAGAACGAAAAGTAGAAGGCGGACGCATTTCTCAATGCATTTTATCGCAAATTGTAGACATTCCCACATATTACCCGTGGACGATTGTCTCCAAAACTTTCTGCACAGGAAATTGATAACACAGCAAGAACATGAAATAAGATAGACTTTGATGCTAGAAACTAATGTGTAACTCGAAAGATGGTCCAAAAAACATTGTTTCAAAGAAAATTCCCCCTAATTCCTAATCTTCTTGAAAGTATTACTTTCTTATTTCCCTTTCAATTTTGATAGTATAGAATCTTGTCTAAGTAACTCTATGCTACCCGGAGTCACTTTTACTCAATGCTGAGTATTTTCAAAATCAATTTTCGCCAACTTTACTTTGTTATGCAAGTCGGAACATTTTCTCGTAAGAAATACACTGGACCATAAGAATTACACAGTCTCTTCATAATTTTAGACGAACTTGAAGAGAGGAATGAGGATTACTAGGCAGAATGACGTACCCTGCGGTTTCACTGACAAGGAGCCACAATGCTGTGAAAACGCAAGCGAAGCACAATGACTAACACTTCTCTGAGGAGAGACCTTGATAAGAGCCCTCAGTGGGTTTCATTTCATCGCAAGACTGAGACAAAAGTAAATGAAAGATACAGTTTTCTCTATCATGTACCAAATGACAAATTAATATATTTCATTCATAATGTGGTATCAGGAACCACAAACCACTATGAATAGCTAATAATGTGACTCTCCACAGATGGATGGCAGCGATTTGACATCCGAGGTGTGCAGGACCCCTTGAGTGACTTGGTCACGAAACTTTAAGGACCTGATCGCCGAGGCTTCCCGAGTCGAGAGTGAGTCGGGTGTCCGTGTGTCGCTGTCATTTTGCAGCATAGTTCCGCGGTCGGACCGTGGTTCTGAGGTTTGGAGTCGCGTTGTCGGCCTGAACCAAAGACTGCGGGACTTCTGTAGGAGCAACGGGGTCGGGTTCGTCGATTTGAGGCCGGTTCTTGATTCATGTCGGCTACCTCTTAATCGTTCTGGCGTTCATTATACTGCCCGGGCGGCGGAGCTGGTGGCACGTAGGATTTACGAGGTAAATAGGGTTTTTTTAGGTTAGACTATTATCAGAGTTCGCCACCCCAGGTAGTTTTAGAGTCCAATTCTTCCGGTTTAAATGAGAGCGATATAACGCAGATAGATTTGCGAGAGAAAAATTTAAATCTAAGGGGAAATAATAATATTAAGAAAGTACATTCAGCGGTAGGAATTATAAATAACACCCACGTAAATAGGCAAGTAGAAACGCATGATCTTAGTCCCCGAAATAGAAACAGTAGCATTGACAATAAAGAGAAATTCAATTCAAAAATCGTTACGGTTATTCCAAACAGAAATCCAACTTTAAAGCGCGAACTCAGAGATCTAAAAATAATAGTCGTGAATTGCAGAAGCATACGTAATAAGCAGGTGGAATTTCTTAACCTTACAAGGAGCACTTGCGCGGATATCATACTAGGATCTGAGAGTTGGTTAAGCGAAGACATTAATTCAAGCGAGATATTTCCTCCAGATTATGTGATATATCGCAAAGATAGACAGGGTAGAGTAGGCGGTGGAGTTTTTATCGCTGTAAAGAACCATTTGATTAGTCAGCGAGATGAGTTTGTAGAAAATAGCAGGAGCGAAATGATGTGGTGCTCGATTTTAAGACCTAACGGTAGTAAGATTTATGTTTGTTCATTGTATCGTCCTCCCGATGGCGAAATTGATTGTATTGACGATTTATCCGGGACGTTACAGATAATCGGTGAAAAAGTAAAAGATCCCATCATAGTTGTAGGAGGAGATTTTAACCTACCACATATTAATTGGCGGAATTTAACATGCTCCAACTCTAGTAGAGAGAGAAAAGTTTCTCAAAAATTAATCGATACTTTCTCGTCGCATGCGATAGAACAGGTAAACATGACGAAGACTCGAACGACTCGTGCGGGTGAAGGTAACATCCTAGATTTACTAGCCACCACCCACCCACAATTGATAGCTAATCTCGATATAGTTGACGGTATTTCAGACCATGATGTCATAATGGCGGAGATGAAAGCAGTAGCGGTTAAATCTCTTAAGCCACCGAGGCAAGTATATGTAATTCGCAAAGCTAATTTTTCGGAGTTTAGGGTTTATATTAACGAGTGCAAGGATGATTTTTTCCGCTTCTTGGGTGCAAATACAGTAAATGATAGTTGGATAGAGTTTCTCCGGATAATCAAAGAGGGTTTAATTAAATTTGTTCCTACTAAGAGCGTGCGTGAGCGTAAAGAGCCACGGTGGACGAAACCTAAATTACGAGCATTACATAGGAAGCAAAGAGTCATTCACTCGCGATGGAGAAAACTCAAAGCATGCGGAACGAACCATGAGCTCGAAGAACAAAACTATAGAGAAGTGCGAAAGTTAGTTAAGGAAGAAGCGCGAAAAGAATACCAGGAATATAGATCTCGAACCCTATTAGAATCATTAGGTGGCGATCAGAAAGAATTTTGGTCATACGTGCGTGAGACCCGTGGAGGTCAGTTTTCTGTGCCTAGCCTCATAAGCGCAGAGGGAATTACCGTAAATAAATCAGAAGATAAAGCTAACTTACTTAACAGGCACTACCAGAAATGCTTCACTGTAGACAATGGTCAAGTTAAGGATTTTACCTCGCGCATTGATTCAGAGATGTGTCCCATCGAGATATCGGTTGATGGAATTGGAAAGTTATTGCGAGATATTGATAGGAAAAAGGCGCCAGGACCCGAAGGTATTCCCGCTGTTGTAATAAAAACTTTAGCCGATGAAATTGCTCCGCTTCTACAGATTTTCTATCAGAAATCATTGGATGAGGGAACCGTCCCAATGTCGTGGAAAAAAGCTAATGTCACTCCGGTGCCTAAGAAAGGGCGCGCGTCAAAACCAGATGATTATAGGCCTATTTCATTAACTTCAATTTTTTGAAAAATAATGGAGCATATTATAGCGAGCTCTATCATGCGCTTTCTTTCCGAAAAGGGAGCAATCAGTCAGAGCCAGCACGGATTCCGTAAAGGTAGGTCTTGTGAGACCCAGTTAACGCTTTTTATGAATGACGTATCTAAAGCAGCAGACGGCGGTGTTATATCAGACGCAGTTTTCCTAGATTTCAGGAAAGCTTTCGACACAGTTTCTCACGAAAAGCTTATCCAAAAGCTGAGTGCCTACGCGATCGACGAAAAAGTTATCAGATGGACCAAATCTTTTCTAGAAAACAGATCTCAGCGAGTTGCGTTAGATGGAGTTTTATCCGAAGAAATAAGTATCTCATCAGGAGTTCCACAGGGAAGTGTTCTTGGTCCAATCTTATTTCTAATTTACATTAACGACCTCGTAGATAACGTAAAGAGTAAGGTTAGATTATTTGCCGATGATACCCTGATATACAGAGAGATTTTGACAGAAAACGATTGTAATGTGCTTCAAGACGACCTGGACGTAATATCAGGATGGTGTAAAGATTGGCAGCTGGATTTAAATATAAATAAATGCGTTGCCATGAGTTTTACGCGCTCCACAAACATAATTCCCACGCAGTACCAAATCTCAGGTCATCCATTAGAGTTAGTTCACGACAACAAATATCTAGGAGTCACGTTTAGCAGTAACTTATCTTTTAAAGAACATATTCGAGATGCGATAGGAAAAGCGAATAGAATGCAAAGATTAACTGGTAGAACGTTGAGAGGATGCTCATCGAGAGTCAAAGAAATAGCTTACTTTTCTCTTATTCGTCCGAGTCTTGAATACTGCTGTGCGGTTTGGGACCCACACGAAGTAGGTTTAGTCTCAGATTTAGAGATGGTCCAGCGTAGAGCAGCCCGAATCGTTTGCGGGGATTTCAGGTTTGATAGCAGCGTTACGGCAATGATAGAGTCCCTCAGTTGGAATTCACTACAGATGAGAAGATCTGAATATCGACGGAAACTTTTCGAAAAGTTCAATCGTTCAGAATTTATAGACGAAGTAAGTGAAATGTTAGTGCCAGTAAGGAGCGAACGCGATCTCCGAGAGGCATCGACGAAGCGTTATAGGGAAGTAATCGCAAGGACGGATAATTACTTTTGGTCGTTTTTTCCCCAAGCTATTAGAGATGCTAATAGGTAGGAATGAATAATGGTGGTGTATTACACCCCCTGCCATACGCCTCTGGCGGCTCGCGGGGTATATATCTAAATCTAAAATCTAAATCTAAACGCCAGTAGTCGGCAAATCACGTTTGAATATCTGAGACGCCTTTTTTATCGTAACTTATTCTTCTTCACGTCTGTTTTTGGCTTTTTATATATTTTCACCTTATTTCGAGACCTAGCGGTACATTTTCTTTTACGTAGTCTAAAAGTCTCATTACCCTCAAAAAGGTTGTTTTCCCAGTTGGAAATTCTCTGCCTTTAGGCAACTTCCATCTTCGCAGCGGGTGGCAAGTTGTGTACGAGTGACGCTGTGCAGGTGTTTTCTGGTGTCGAAAGCGCATGGAACGCTCGATCTCTTGGCTGCATTCGACCGACAGCGACCCTCTCTCCGAGAAGGGCTGCTCGTCCGAGCAGTGCAGTTAAGGATAAAGAGGTTAAGGGAATTCGATCATCTGATTAGACGTGCCTCTTCCGTGGTCTCGATGTTATCATAGGAAGGATAAATGGTAATAGAATAAAAGAGTAATAAAATATTCCTAGAGATTTTCGATTTGTTTCCCGTGAATAAAGAGCAGGTGGTTTAATTGCCGTGAAATCCTATCAGCGGAGCACGAAAGTGCATTGAAGGCTTCTCGTGCACGATCAAATCTCATCTGGACAATTAGGTGCAATTTAATGAGGAAATAAATTTGCATACGAGTAAGAATAATGAAAGAACATATGAAGTGATTCCATCGTCCAGATGAGGACTTAAAAATAATAGCGCAAGAATAGTAGTAAAAAATGATTCAAAAATATTTGTGAATGGAATAAAATTGCAGGTGAACATTTTATCGGCCAATTTTAAATAAGACGGTGACCACAAATCCAATTACTTGAAATACGAATACTTGCATAAGAAATACAATAAACCTAAACATAAATATCGCATAGGGATTGAGCCGAAGACGAGCGAAATAAAAGATAAATAGATAATTTGAAAGAGGCTTTCGAAGGCTTCAAAGGACGCATAATGTCGATCTTAAAAGGTAAGTAAAATGACCAGAGAAGGAAATGCCAGTTGAGATGATGCTTAGATATATGAATTTCTACGTCCCTTCAAAATATTCCAGAATGAATTGAAAAGAGATTCAGCGTAAACGCTCTCTCGGAAAGAGACGACTCCGAGGCAAAATATCAGCCGTTCTCCCGCACTGCCAAGCGCGATCGGATTTGGTACCGGATCGCAGAGCAAGGGAAACCGACCTTCTCGCACACGCATTAAATTGGACTTAGCGGCACGATGAACCATACTTTTGTTAGCTGGGCAATTGTTTCAAATAAGGAATGGAAATCGTCGAATATTGATCCACAACTGAATCCAATGATAATCCACCTTTTTCGCTCGGTGAAGCGATGGTAACGTAAGGGAAAGAATTCGGTGGAAGGACTGCTTGTGGGCTGACATATTGCAGAACCAGAGGTCGTTAAAGGCACTCCTCTCGAAGAATGGAGATACGACCAGGTGTTCATAGGTGTGGCATTGCGTCATACTGCGAGTCTAATTTGACGGAGTAAAAGTGAAGACATCCACGTTAGTTTTAAGGGATTATTCTCGAACCTTATATAGACTTGATCAGCAGGCGCTATTGTTTCACCTCACGGAAAGTTGGTAAGGAATTTGGTATGAAAGTAATTTTCCATTCGCAATTTTCAATCCCAAGGAACACTAGGACGAAGTTTTCCATTACAAACATACATACATGAAATGAGCTTCATTGCTGTAATGCGATTTACTGTAGCTCATCTAAATCTGTGTTGGTAAGGAATTTGGTATGAAAGTAATTTTTGAATTTTAAAAACTAGTCTGCTCGTAGATTTAAAAATGACTATTCAGATTGTTAATACTTATACGTTTCTCAAAGTGTAAGTAATATTACATGCATCACTTATCAGAATGATTAAATCTTTGAAAACCAAAATCTTTATCCTTTCTCCTCGAGCATTTATTATTATAGGCCTCTCAATCCAAAAAGTATGATGGTGAATATTCTCAGAAGTCTTTTGACGAAATATAAGGATTAGAATAACACAGTTTTTTCACTTTCTCTAATAATAAATCTAATATTCCGCTGCTGTGAGAGGAGCCGCATTCGGCGTCTTTATCAAGCTGTCAAAAAACGGAGTCATTTTAAACCCCCAAAAAACGCGTCTGAAACGCGTAAGTTGACGCATCCGCACGAGCAGTTTGCACAGCGCATGAGGAGGCGTTTGAGAGCGGGCGTGACAACGAATTGACCACTCAATTTCGATTTCGTGGGGAGAAAAGAAAAAGATCGGAAAAATCACGGAGTTAAAAAAGATTCCGGAAGGTAGTAGAGGCCCTCATCGGAGGGCAAATTATTTTAAAACAAATTTCTGTGTTACGATAAGGTTCCTCTTATAAGACTTCTATTTAGAGTTATTCGGTCTCGAGAAGGAGAGAATTCCTGTGGGAGGAAAACAAAGCGTCAGTAATGCGTATTAGGGAAAATGCATGGTCATCCTTGAAAATGAGGATTATAATCCGAAGTGTCTTATCAAGGCTAATAACCTATTAATTTAGCAGTAGGATTCCTCTGACTCTTATATAGCAATAAAGAATTTCTTCAATCTGCAAAAAAATAGTTAAATACTACACTCTAGAGAAAAATTTCAGGCGATTCCGATGCAACCGCAGTCACCACACACGCCATGGATTGCCAATGATTACCAAATCAGAATAGTGGTATCGGCAATATTATCTCTGACCTACGCTTTTGCCTGTAAATCAAACGGTGTAATTGGCAAATTCCAGAAAAGTTCGCGAAACTCTTTCAGATGAGATTGGACGCAATCATGCTCCGGAAGTCGAATTGTATCACATTAATGTCTTCCGAAGCGAAAAAGAGACCATGCGGTCAAAATGAATATTCGTGATTGGAATACGTGTATTCGTGATTCGTGGTGGCTGCCGTGAAATAGTTGGGTATTGCAGTGCTTCATTTGCGGAAAATCGCCTGGTGGCGAGATGAAGTTCCGATTAAATCATTATCACCAAGTGTCGATAGTGACATTTAAATAAGGAAGAAAAAGAAATTAGATTAACTACCAATATCCATTTGAAGTAATTCGCGAAAAGGATTCGTTACGCGAAAACCCTCTTCAACTTTTTCTTCCCTTAACCCTCCCTCTTCCTATCGCCCCTCCACCCCCAACTACTAGAATATATTCCCCTAGAATTCGCCGCTCCTTCCATTCCCTGTCTAGCGCCTGACGCGAGAGCTTCGACCGACGAAATTTTCTCGACAGTTGAAATCTCCGAAGTTACTTTCAGCGAATGGGAGTTTCTCGCCTGGAGTCTCATCGAAGCTATCGAGAACTTCTCCGACTGCTACAATCTTCCTTTGCAAGTCGTTATTGTGCAAAGCTGCGGTCGCTGTACGAGATCTATCTCATCCACCGGAAAATAGATCGCCCGGAGGGAGAATGAGGCAGTTCGTCTGGCTGATGTTAATGGGGCAGCATATCTGGTTGCTGGAGTCTTTGGTTTAACGTACCTTCATGGCTCCAGAAGATACTTGGGCAGTTTCCTTAACAACCGGGCGGAGGCGCTCCCTCTGACGTCCAAGGAATGCAGACTTCCATTCAACTACCACTGGTGAAACTGCTACGACTAAGAGGAGATCCCGAGTTTAACAGTTATTTGATCCCCGAAGGCCGCTTTGAGCTCGTCTATCTTCTTCGTAAAGGGACTGATCATCAGCAGTGGAAATTACGCATTCTACGACGGGCAGCTTCTCGACTTATTCTTTTTCGAGAAATCTACGGTTCTGCGATGCAGATTGCAGCAATATGGCCACAAATCCATGGCAGCGAAGACGACCGAGCGACGTTGAGAGAAGCGCTCGTAGAAAGGCAACCTTGGCGGAGCGCTTGACGCAGCGGTCCGGTGCAGAAGATCGGGAATTAGTGTTGTGTGTGTTGTGTGATATGGTCATTCTAGTGAATTAGTGAAAGTGACTGCAAGAGGAGGTTCAGTACGCCGATGGAAAGCAGAGCTCTACCGCCGCAGGAGGAATTCCACAGCTAAAGGTAAGGGACTCGTCGTCTTTCAGCTCAGGCGGCAGGTTTCTGTAGAAATGGGCCCATCCGATGGGCATTAAAGAACAGGTCTGCATTGTTTGGGGGGAGAGGGGCACTTGAGTGAAGTAGAGCCTACTCGATGGGCGATATGTGAATGATTGGAGGGAGAAATTAGGTTTATAAGGTTTAGGCACTACACACACTTTTACATACCGGCTCTTTAGCCATTAGAGATTAAAACTTGATTAGTCTTCTAACAGTCTCTCTTCTATATCTTTTCCGTGGCTGTGGTTTTCATGCCACAGTCACATCATGGTTTTAATAGGGCTTGTTAATAGCAACTGATGTCGCGTTCGTCCCCGAAATATTTGGTACCAGTTGCTGTTGACAGGCGAACCCTTCCATTAAAAAGGGAAATGAGTCGAGCACAGTACGCCTTTGCGTGATTTGGAAACCTGTGCAAAATATATCTATTTATAAATAGTAATCATTGTAAATTAATTTTCTGTAAGATTTTTAGCTGATTGTGAGATAAACGTTCGAACTCATTCTGATTTGCTATTAAGAGTTTCAAAAGCGGCGGTTCCGCTGCCTAAGAGATGGAGTTAACCTCCATGCATTTTCTAACATTACAGAGATTTGAACATGTAGTAGAGGGTGAATAATTTGGTTTTTCTTCTAATCCAGTTGAGCAGTTCCAAGCAGTGCTTCCCGGAATTCAACAGCGAAGGCAAACCTTGCAGAGGCATCGTCGCTATCATCTAGCTGTACTCCAAGAGAAACTACAAATTGACCCCCCCTAAGAGATTGGGATTTTGGAGAGGTTCGCCAAGAAAAGTTTCAAAGTGAGTGAACTATTAATGCCAAATAACTTTTAATTCTTCCTTCTATCCTATCATTCATTAGGCGTTCAATGGTAATACTCGATTGTGTTCATCAGATTCATTCAAGCTTGTCTAATTTCCCGAATGCTCGGCTTTCATTTCAATTGCAAATAAAAATGTATACTCATTTTTTTTTTAATTTACGTCCTTTCCGGATCATCGCGACTCTGTGATTGTGAATCGATAATCTAATATATTCACTTTCTATCTACTTCGGAAATTGTATGCCAGGCTAACACAAGCAGCAAGCAGATGCATGTGTACGAATACTATAACTTTACTAATTAGAGTATGAAATAAAATTTATCAAAAAAATGCCTTAAGATTGCATAGCATTAGCATTGGTCTTTGAGAGAGGAGATTATTAATATTTCTAGCGTTGCTGTTTTAAAGCTACAAATGTAAACTCTTCCTGTTTTTCGAATCAAAATTACTTTATCAACAGTAAAGATCTGCTATTGTAGTAATAATAATGATGCGAGCAAAAATGGAATGAAAGGCTGAGTTTTTCATCCTGGATATTTTTTAAATAACTTAATAAACTTGTCGCAATGAAGTTTAGATAACATTGAAATCCACTTTACGTTTGTTTCGGGACTATATCTTGAATGGAACCAATGGATCTTTAGTGATTTATTTTCCAAACTGAGCGTCGTTATCATTTGTCGTGACGTAAATTCCGTATATGCGAATGCGAAGCAGCAATTTCGCCAGCATTTCTTAGGAGGCATTAGAAATAAGTAATATTTTGGTCAACTGCCTCTTCGTTAATGTTGAAATTTAAATCTCGATTCCGAATTTGATACATGACAAGAGTTCATTAAGATTTCGACGAATTGCTGAAAATACATGTTCTGATCTGTTGTCGATAGGTAGACTTACATTGCCCTATGAAATATTAAAGTGTAGAATTTATGAGAAAACTATTCCGATCTTAACGTTTATTAGAGTAGCTTTACAATAATATCTCTTGAACGGTATAAGAGTTTTAATATTTCATATTAGAGATAAAAGATTTCAATTCCTCAGAGCTTATGTATTATATTAATCTCGATAATAATTGTATGGGATTTGATTCAGACACTGGAATGAAATTCCTGTAAACACCTGCAATATCTTACCTTGTTACTGGATCATAACAGGCTCTTTTGTTATCTTTCGTAAATTTTCTGTAGCCCACAATCTTGCATTACTTGTATAGGCTTCAAGAAAAGTGTGCATTTATCGCTCAAAACATTTTTCTTTATTTTCCAGGTCTATAAAAGCTTCAAATGCATTCATTCAAGGATGCCTTGGTTATACCCTGCTGGTTGCAACTTATGAAGATTGGTTTTGCACCAGTTGAGAAGAAAGCTTAGCAGTTTTCTTTTAAAGTAATATTTTTTAATTAATATTCTGTATCTTTTATGTGATTGCTTTAATCATTCATGTATCATTAACGAGATTTTGTGTAATGAAGATGTATTTTTTATGAAATATAAATTCTGTTGATGAAACTTCAGTTTGCTTCTTTGAGAAAGCATATTGTGTCCTTCTCCTACCAACTTATGTGTTTTGATAGTTCAAATTGGAATATTTTCCCAATCTAAGAATTAATTTTAGCTGAATTAAATTAAGATGTTAACTGTATATACCCTTGATTAATTTGTTCATTTATATTTGAATTGATTCTCATAATTATTCAATGATCATACAGGTGTTTCAAGTTTCATGCCAATGGCAGATTTTGTTGTAAATTTACATATAGAATGAAATACTATTAGCTTTTTATTGATACCTTATACACTTGAGATTCGTTTAAAAATTATCCAGTTATTTTACTGTATTGTTAACTCTAATTTCGAAAAGGTAAAACCGTCCTTAACTTAAGTGACAGAAATGGAATTATAGGGAAATTTTCGCTTCATTTTTGGTACCTTAGCATGTTGATGCTGTACGTGATTTTTAGCGTTTTTCCTTGTGGCCGTAAATTTGCACAAAAATTTAAGCTCGATTTTTTTGTTTTGTTGAGTCAAAATCTGTTGCGATAGTCTTGAAAATCAATGTTTTGATAAATTCGGTGGAGGAAAATCACTCGTTATTTGGGTATGTTACTCGGCATATGCGGTATGTATAGTCTAAATTGAATAATGCATGCTGTAGCATGTCATGAATCTCCACTATAGCAACTGAGGTGGACAGTGCATTACGCTTATTTCTATTCAGGCATTAAGTATCATCAGGAAATGTCTCAGGTTGAGAAAGAAAATTGTGCAGATTGTGAATAACTTGAGATATACTGAATATTTTAAACAATTTTTCAAAACAAGAGGCATTCTCATATATCCATGTATTTATTTGTATGAAATGATGTACAATGTCAGTACAAACTTTGAAATCATCAAAACTATTATGAGGAAAAAGGTAAAAATATGCCTCAGCATGTTCTAATATTTCACAGAAAAGTAACCAACCCATTGGGGTGAATTATGTACGTATGTGAAAATAATTTCAGAGTTACTTTCAAATAGTGCATACCAGACATATGTATAGCAAATACTTGCCCAGATATAAGTATTTTATTTTGGATACCTTTCATCCAGACACCCTGTATTTATTAATCTCATATTTGAGCATTTATATCACATAAAAATATCAGTATAATAATATTTTAAGTTGTGTATGCTTTGTCCTCATGAAATGGTTTACTAATTCCATCTCCTGAAGTGTTACTAGAGAAATTGTGGTCATATATTGATAAATAAGCTTCGTACAACGAATTCCTAAAACTATATAACTAGGCCATCATAAACCCAACCACCAATACCGATTCAACTGAGGGCTGTTTGGCAGATGGCAATGATTGAGGAAACAATTCCAATATCCACCAGCCTTGGTGGGCGAGTGGATAGCATTCCATCTAAGCTATCGCTCCTACCCCAAGGTCCTGGGTTCGAATCCCGGCTGATCGGATTTTTCCGATTCAGGGAATGGTCGTGTGTGTTCATTGTTGCTGTTGCCTCGGTGAAGTACCACCTGAAAAGTTCAGTAGAGCTTAGAGGGATTTCACCGGTGAAGGGCAACAGCAGCTAAGAATGAAAAAATATATTATTTTCAATTCTTTCTTTTGATATTGCTCTTTTAGAGAACCAAGATTTCAGTGAAGGCCAGCTGTAATTGCCAAGTCCCTCAATGTACTTCAATCGATGTAAGGAGCCGCTGTAAATTAGCAAACGGAAGAATTTCATTGATTTTGCCTCAATGTAAATACAAGGAAATTATTCAGAAATAAATCATATAATACAAAGATTAATGTGGTAAGTAATATTTGGTACATCATTAGATAAGCCATTTGGAAATTATTCTGTACTTTCAAGGTCTCAATTTCCTCCATGTAGACGGAAAGTTTTTATCGAATTTTCTATAATAGAGTATCTTACCACCTCATCTTCCACCTTTGTTCTTTACTTTCACACAAAACTGATATTGGAGTATTCAATTGAAACCGAGCCAAGCAATTTTACTTCACATAAAATATTGTTATAAATTTGCTTAGTTTTCAATTTGGAGCTAAAGAGAGTGACTAAGGTCATTCAAGATAAAAAAGATTAAATTGTTCTGGTAGCTTTAAAATTACTTTTGAAATAAGGGGTTCAATTCTGAAATAATTCCAATCCGAATGGAATTGAGTTGTCGTTGGAATTGTACATCATCTTGGCGCTTTCTTCGAGTGGAATTGCTGGAGCGATTCAGTAACTCATATTTCCGATTGAATTAAATTCCGCCCGCGGAGAAATTTCTCTCACCTACAAAAAGTAGGCAGAATCCCAAAGCGGGATCTTTAGTAAACAAACATGGTGGACAATCTGATTGCTTCCATGAAATATTGGAAGAATTGAATGAAATAATGGACTGTAGAAACCTCAACGATTCCTTAAATCCATTTGCCAGTCAGCAGAACCTTTTTAGAATATACTATTAAGATTATCCTGATATATATCTAACGGAAGTCTAAATACCCCAGCTGGGGCACCCCGTAATAAACGTGGAATTATTGGTTCTATTGCATAAAATATTAATTTCTTTGAAGTGAAATTTATTCCCAATTAGTATAAATGTATTTCTGTTTTGCAGGGGTGATTACTCCTTTTACTGATTTGTTGTCGTAATTGGAAGCAAGAAAAAAAATAGTGAACGATACAATAAGTCATGTTTTAATTTCATGTTTTAAAATATAAACAAACTATAGGTATATAAGTGACTGCTTTCCGATAATGATAGCTTGTAGCTGAAACTGGTGGTCGATTAAAGTTTTATTGTGGAAATTACCAAGTTTATTTATCATTTCTAATGTCGTTCCACGAAGTGAGGCCAGAGATCTTACATTTTATTCATGTTTGAATTTTAGAATATTTACTTCATATATATATTACTGTATATTGTAAGTTCAATATTTATACTTTACAATAATTCAGTATAGGAGTGTGCCAAGGTATTAGAATACTGTCACTGATGTGAATTCGTACGAGTCATATCTTTTAATACGAATGTAAGGTTCACAGAAAAAGAAAGATTTTGTTGGGTTTAGGGTGTAACCAATGGCATTCAAATGGTTATTGTTTATCCTTATAGTGAAAAGGACTCAGGTGGAGGTCCACCTGAGGATGACTCCACGAGTCAAAACCATGGTCGTTTCCAAATAAAATATTCTGTGGTATAGTAAAAGTTTGTTTTCACTTTTGCTCCCAAAAAGAGTACTGTTACAAACATGGCTACTTTCCTCTACACTTTGTATGAAATAATTTCCTCATAAAATAAGTCATTTAATGCAGAAAGAACAGGTTTATTCTTACATAAATTGTCTTTATTATTTCGTCAATGTTTTCTTACTATTTAACCCCATTAAAGTATTAATCATATTCCAAGCTTTATCAGAATTCTTCATATCCAAGCCTAAATATTTGTTGATAGAATTTTCCTTAGTTGTACGTAAGGTAACATTTGCCTTTTTTCTAACTTCAACATATTTTCTTCTGAAATTTTCAATATTTGGTGAACTTTTCCACCTTTTAAACAGTTGACCTATGTTTTTCAATTTCCTCAATATTTTATCAGTCATCCACAGCTTTCTGTGCTTATCTGTTTGGATGTAACACTGCTTAAACAAATCATTAAAAATATTGATCAAATTCTCACATAGATCATTTAGATTTCCATAATTCTGTTCCATAACACTGAAATCTGCATTTTGCAGTTTGTAACTTAATTTTACTTCATTTAGTGTTTTGTTTTCTTGCACAACTCTTGAGATGCCTCAAAGAAAAATAAACCACATCCAACTAAGAAATAATCCGGGATATAACACTTGACTACAGCTGATGAAATAAATTCAATGTTTCCTTTAATGATCAATTCATGATTGAGTTAACCTTCCCATTCTTATTTTCTCTCTGGTACAGCAATTAAAACATTTTCGATGTCCCAGAGAATACAATAAGGTTTTGTTAAACAAATCAATAAATATATATGCTTTTGAATTATTTTTTTGAAAGTAAACTATCAATCTCCTTTACAAATCTGGATTCGTTTGTAGAAAGGGGTCAATATACGGCAAATATATCAATGTCCCATTTACAATGGGTGAGTGACAACATTCCAGATAAATAATCACAATATGATGCTCCAGAAGATTGCTTTTCTGGAGTAAATGATAAAGCATCCTTAAAATACATCACAATGCCTCCACCAGAGCCAACAAGTATTTCTATAGCTTTTATAACCCTCTTGACAAGTTGACCAATCAACTCTGGTGCAGTAGATATAAGAATAATTATGTCAACATTAATTGAAAGGAAACAGTTCATCTAGAATAAAGCAACACCATCTTAAGTAAAGAACAGTCATAATGAATGGTAATAAGAAAAAAGGGGTAACATGTGAAAAGCCCACGTCCATATACTCTTCACCAGGGTTTTCCAACATATGGCCTATTGATTATTTAATCTTGCCTGCCAATCTTACAGAAGTTTTCTGGATAAATTTCAATTCTATCTATTTCACTCTCTCTAATGTTGAATAAGGCATAAGCCATCGAACAACCGATTCAGTCATTAAATTAATCTTAATAAGACTAAAATTTAACTCATTTTCCAAAAAGAGCAGATTGTAGGTCACTTTATCTGCGAGTCTGAAATACAAGACTTGTTTAAATACATTGACTTTTAGGAAAAAACAATCTGTACAGAAACAGTTATATAATATTACAAAATACTTGAAATGAAGATGGCGTAAAAAATTTATAAGGGATGGGTAAATTAGTTCTAACTGGAACAAAAATGGGCAAAGATTAATTTTAATAATAAATATTAATTAATATTAATAAGATTAATTAATGATTATAATACAAATTAATCCTAATTGAGGCAATAAACAGTGTCAATTCTTTTCAGAAGTCAGTGATCTTTGTTCTACATTAGATCTTGAAGCATAAGCTAGTTGTCAGCTCCAAGTCTCATTTCCAGACAGTACCTCTGTTATGAGATCTTATTCTCCATTTCATATATTTAGCTCTCGTGGTTTAAACAGCTTCTCTCCTTGGCTATGCCCCTTGTTGCTTTTCGTATGTTTTATATACATTTTTATACAACTTTTATTAAATTACGGTACTTTGTAACAAACAATTTTTTATTAATAAAGTCATTTGTATAATAAAAGTTGTATCATTATATTGTAAAAATAATAAAATTCAGAAATAGGCAGTGATGAAGAGGACACTAAATTGGTACTTAAATACTAAAATATAAACTGAACAATTGTCTTAAAAATCTTCTCTTGGCGTAAAAAAAATACAATTGAAATTTCATTCACTCATATTTGTACACAAAAATGAATTAATGTTAAGGTTTGTGATATCAAATCTTATAAGGTGAAGAAATAATAGCAAACAAATAATAAATAAATACAATTTTTATAAAAAAATTCCATCCGCAAATCTAAAACATACCTTCATCCTTTAAAACGGAAAATATAATCTCTTGTAGTTGAAGTTTGGAAAGAAAAGAGTACATCAGACTTCCAAGAAATGCTCAGCCTTCTAGTGAACTGAAGTATTGAGTTCTTCATGTAACACATACGTAACGAAGGAGGTCATTATCTATAATTCAGCAACTGAAAATAAGTATTTATGCAGAATTTCATGTTCTGGATTGAGATCTGCATTTGTCAACACGGAAAACTTCTTTCCTTCCAGTCGACTGCTGCCGAAGTTGCATCTTTCAAGAAGATGAAAGGAATCTGCCATAAATAACGAATTCTGATTTTCTGACGCTTTCTCGCTATTACGGTGAAGAAGCTTCATTGGGAATGTTGATTGGAGGAAGAAAATATGATCTGACTTTCGTATGTAGAAGTGCCAGCTCTTGGTCATCCCTTTCAAGGTTTCGAATAATCTGCGCAAATTGAACAATACCTAGAAAAATTAAAGGTAGACACATGAAAAACTCCACATAACATTCGAAACGACGTTAGCATCTGTTCGATTTCAACAATTAGTAATTTAACAATTTTGAAGCATTCATAGACGGAATGTATTATGTTTACTACCTTCTCGTCCCTCGGAAAACCCATATTTTTGTATGACATCCATTTCTATTTGTGTTACAATAGGAAACACAAATTGCATCATCTTTAACATGTCATTACCAGCATTTTCTTTAGCTTCTTCTACTTTCGGTGAATTTTCCGGAGAATTGATAGCTTCTAGAATCTCGTTCAAAGCAGCTGAAATAATAATTACCGAAGTAAATCATGACGAAGAAAATATAATGAAGAATAATATGAATTTCAATACCTTTAGCGCGATCTCCTGTAAATTCTGAGAGCGACATAACGTGAGGGTAAGGGTAATTTGAAGAAGTTACCCTTGTTTTCACGATTGAAACAAAATTCCATACTACGTAATTTCGTTATTGCTTTATGCGTCACACCCCGCTTCTTAGCCCGCAATTTCAAATTTGAGGAAGAAAAGTAAGTAAAACCTAGTCACTTAATTTTTTTCCTAAGGACTACTTAGGTCTTATTTTTCACAACTGGTGCTTCTTCGTATACACAATAAACGAAAATCGTTATTAGTTCTTGTAGAGCGTCGATGAGCACTCTTTCGCTAATATTACTTACTTAGAACACCATTGCCAATGCTATTATTTGCGTTTATCTATACCATAACCACCATAACAACCTTGTAGTTCAATACGTCCGTCGCATTTTTCGTTTGAGCGGTTCCAGCGGTTCACAGATAAAAGTCTGAATGCAATTAAGAAATTTCTTTAAGCTTGAAGAACTTAAATAAGATGAAGATTGTTTGTCATATATATTATAATAAGGAGATAATCAACACAAGATCTTGCAAGGACTTTGTCTACGTAATATATTTAAGTCATGGAAAGCTTTTTATTGTATGGACTAAATGAATCAAGGAAAACATTACTTGAATATTTGTCTGAAATTACAATTGATAGATCGTCTTGAATTCTTGTTATGTATAAGAGTTTCCAAAATTAATTTAGAATATTTTTCTTGAGTATATATTTTACATTGCTACTGGCATATGGGGATGAGTATTATATAAGTCATTGTAATGACATTGTTAATGTCTAAGTTTAAACCTACAAATGAATGAAAAGCAATAATATAATCTAGTATAATCTAACATTGATAAAATAAGGCCTACTGACCTAGGTGGCAGAGTGGTTAGCATTTTAGCAACACTATGGCTGACCCAAAGGTTTCAGGTTCGAATTCCGGCTGATCGGATTTTTCTGATCAGGGAATAGTTAACTATTTCCTGATCACAATAGTGTATGTTTGTCATTGCTGTTGCCTTGGTGAAGCACCTCTGATAAGTTCAGGAGCGATTTGAGGGACTTCACCAGATACTGGCAACAGCAACTTAGCAGAAAAAAATCAGATAATAATCCATTATTAACAATGTTTATGCAAAATAAATAGATGACTAAAACTTGGTCAAACTGATTGGTAGTATTATTCTTAGTAGATGATATAAATAAAGACAGTTTGATCATTCTTATAGCTAGAATATTTATTTAAAATGGCAATGATGTTGTAATAATATTTTGCAAAAAACAAATCATCTTGAAATTTTGTTCAGTCAATGGCAGTATCATTACCAAGGACATACTTAACACATAATTCAGGTAAATTACTAAGGGCTCTATGATCAGAAGAGAATCAAACTGAAGCACAAAAAAAAAATGTTTACGAATGCTCAAATAAACATGTCTTTGCTATAACACCATATTGAAGTAATTACAAAACATTTGATAGCTTCAATTTCACCAGTTACTGTAAGCATAGTAATTTGAAAGAGCAAAATTACATGGAGAACTTGATTATAATCTATGCTCTACCTCCAAAGCATTATAGCATCCAAAGAGCTTATAAGCTCTTCCTGAATGCTTTGGAGGTAGAGAATGCTTCTATTTTTGAATTTTTATGGCAAAACAGCAATTTAATTGGTTTAAACTACTTTGCCTATAGCTGAAACTTAATGATCCAAATTCAGCGAAAACTATAATCTGACCTCCATGTTAGTAAAACAATAAAAATGTCCTATTCATAGCATATTTATGTCTTTGTTAGCCGGCTATGGCTACTATCACTTGAACCCTGAAGTTATGTGACAAAGATAGAGCAACATTATGCTTCAAACCAGGGGTCTTTAGGAGTCAGATATCCTAGGTTGAAAGACTGCTTTGAAATCCCACAAAAATATTTTTTATCTGAAAAATATGTCCATTTATGGGCTCTCTTGATGGTTATATCATCATCTAGGGTCTGGTGTTTCCATTGGTAAATCTTTTTCTGCTTTTTCTACATACAGTAGAAGTCCGTTATAACAAGTACGGCATATAACGAGAGTTGGGTTATAGCGAGTGATTTTTTGGCCGTTGTCCATCCGACACACCATTATTTTTCGACGATTATTGAGCAATAATGGTCCACATTATATATCAGACGACGAAGTTTCATTACGATACATGAATCAATACAATAATACCATATTTAGTCGAAAATAACGCGGCATCAAAAGTAATGGGCACCCCGAAATTCGAGCATTGGACATTGAAATATCATTTTCCTGCAAATATAATGTGCACCTTAAGATATGTGGTCAAGCCATTCGCTGCACCATATATGTCTTATACTGTACAGGCATACGCTAATATTTGCGCAGGGGAGTAATGGTGGACAAGGGGTAATCGTGATCCCTATGATTTTCCGTAAAGTTGGTTACACAGTTTGCAACAAATAGGTGCCGACACTGCTTGGCTCTCTCTGGAGCTTATACACCAGAGCTCGGCAGTTGGACTTCTACTGTATTATTACCCAGTTATACCTCATATGCACAACTTTAGAGGTGAGTAGATCTTTGGCTTTCAACTTAATGAAAAATTGTAGGATTTAGTGTATAGGGATTTTTAAGCTTCTCTTACATTAGAAAAATGTATTATCTGATTTTTCCAGTTTATAATAATGTTCAATTATCAATATTCTCTCAAAATCAAAGAAAGTAATAGGTGGAAATTTTCTACTATTTTTAATATTTAGAGTAATCATTCTAAACTTAAGATTGCTGGACAGGTATTATCAAGTTTCTGTGTCTCCTTATGATGATCATTAGATACATTATTGAATGTTTCTGTGTACACACATCTTTGACCATTTTGCTTCCAATGAATTTTGTGAGAGAATTGTAAGATTCAAATTGACAAGACAGCTTCATGAAAGATGTGTCATGAGCTATGTTGTAATGAAAGTAAAGTTGGCGATTACTGGGGCTACTCAGAAGGTGAGGTGAGTCAGGATCAAGCTGCTGCTTTAATATTTGTGTCTACATATCACTGGCACTAGAAGAGGGCACCTGTACCTTTCTGAAAGATTTTGCCAAAATGAAAATAGAATGGCTTGATAGAAAAATAACTGTATCGCATCTTTCTGCAGTCAATACAGTTCCCTAGCATTGCCCTGTATGAATGTAGACAAATATGTATGTATGCTCATACCTTTATTCATAGTGTAATTTCACGCGATATTAAAATAATCAAAATATTTAATTTATTTATCTAATTGATAATATCTGTTATTTATATGATACATTATTATTTCTCCATTGAGTTAAGGGACACTGGGGTACATTTAACATTAAATATGTAATTTTTATTTTTCAAATATTTTGTATATCAAATTTGGTTGCAAATATGTAGCCCTTCCATTCAGTTCAATGAAGATTGATACTAAAAAATGACAGATATAGTTTTTAGGGTTTCCATCTTTTGGGTATCAAAATTCAATAAAGTGTCTTATTTTCATTTTTTAATAACGTTAGTCATAGTTTGGTTTCTGGGATAGAATTAAAGAAACAACATTGTAGTCAGCATAATACAATATACATATGTGCTCTTCGATTTTTACATAATTTTAAGCGTAGTTGAGTCACACTCTCATACATTTTATACAGACTTTAAATTTTATGATAAAGAAATTTTAATACAACTATAGGTAGGGGAAAATCAGTAGCATGAATCTCTGTCAAAGAGATATCAGGCAATACCTCAGTCACACTTCCATGTACCACTTTAACCTATACAAAATTTTTAGCTAATTAGCCCTCCTAGCTGGGAGCACCTAGATTCCATAGAATCATTAGTAAGAAAGGGAATGAATAAGGATGTTTAGGTCTTCAATTTGGCACATCCTAAAATTTGGGCCATAAAGGTTTTAAAAACTTTAAAGAGAAACATTTATCAATAATTATTCCATAATGTTCAGCCAGAGCTCTTTGAGTTATCAAACATGGTTCTTTGGTTGACATATTTTTTTATAATTTTAGAAGGCTGCATTATAATTGATTATAAAATTATTCATTTTTTGCTCAAAAATGTCTCTTAAAAATCATACATTGAAACTGTAAGGTATTTGAGAAAATTGATGGAAAAGTTATCAATGATTAGCAGATGTGATTTGGTTTTATAAAAATAGATCAACTGTTTTGATTACAGTATATCAATAATACAGAGCTGATGGATTGATCATAGTTTCAAATATTAATCTTAAAAAAATCAATTGATACAAAACATAAATATCAATATATTTTTGAATGTGATAACATTTCAACATGAATAAATAAAATTTTAATCTATAAAAATCTAATCAAGGTTAATAGAACTTAAGTTATTTTCAATTCAATGGCAATGAAAGTTGTAGTATTAAATTTACAAAAATGAATAATCCAATAATGAGTATTTCTTTTCCTTTTCATATTGAACTGAAAACTATGAAAATAGTGAATAAATATTTACAAATTTATCAAAATTATACTAATTTGACATACTATCATAACTGACCTCAAAGTTTATGTCTTTTGTTTTAAAAGCTACATATATTTAAATATAGCAAATTACCTGAATATTTTATAAGATGATACAAAATTACTAAGTTCACAGAATGTAATCATAATATAAGATATTACATTTTGAATGGGGAGCATAAACTTTTGAAATAGTAATATCAAAGAATTAAATTATACCAATTTTAAGCTTTAATTAAGATGAAATTAACATACATAGGGTATGCAGACATTCTCACTCATATATGTTAAATAGAAAACAGATCATTTTAAATTTTATTTGGAAATTGTTCAAAAGCATTTGAATAATATGATGAAAACCAGAAATCACTTACAACAATTTATATGTCAGAGATTTATATCTCATAATTAATCATTGCAGGTGTATGGAAGATCAGGAATTAAGGACATTGGCAGTTATACTTATGTGAATCCTCTTCAAATCATTCTTTTTATGTCTTAAATAAAATACTGGAAATACAAGTGCATTGACTCTCACTTGATCATAAAGTCTATTTTATCCTAATTAATGCACGTTTATTTGATATCAGCCTTTAAGTTTGATTTGATTGCAAAGATTTCATCCAAACGTACAAAATTGTTAATTATCATTGATAACCTGACAATTTGCTTGACAGTGAAGTGATTTCTGGCTATCAGATATGCCTGAATACTTGAATGAGTGCATGCCTTCATACCCCTATGCTATCGGTAGTGCATCAGCCATGTCATTGAGATACTCATGTAACCACTCATCCAATTTAAAGTGTTGCTATGTAAAATTCTGTAACAGTTTTCAAGGTGTATACAAAATCGTTCATTAGCAGAAATATGTATCTATATTTGTACTGTTCCCACTTCCACTCCCTTACCATTCCTTAAGTCGATGCCTGAAATCTTACAAATCATTTTAATGTCATTCACACAGAATTTTATAATCATTCACCAGATATAAATCACAGTCTTTTATCAGTCATTCACATTCCAATCAAGAGGGTTATGAATAAATCTTTTGCTTCCTCACCCCATCTTAGGAATCTTACTTTGAGGACATTCCAAAGCATATTGATATGCTTCGGAGCCATTTAAAATTATAAATACATAAAAGCATATGTATAAGATAAAATGTGCACATGAAGTACTGATCAACATGTCATATTACCAATTTAACTTCAATGCTTTATCATGTTTACAATATTAATTTCAGTTCTTCAATCTCAATTGATCCAATTGGGATTTTTTTCCAGCATTAGTTACATCACTTTTTCATCACTCCTAAGGTTATCATCGCTGTTGAAATGTACTTAATTTAAATAGCCAGCATCACCAGGCATAAACTGCTTCCTGTTTGCAGGACGTGGAGGTTGGGAAAGAGCGCAGTTTTTTAAAATCTATTTATTTCTATTGGATGCGCTCAGTCTTCTCCCCCACATAAGGTTATATCATACAATAGTTCCTCGAAGGTGCTGTGCTTCAGCAGACATGCCACTGTTGCCTCCTCCACCACCAATACTTCCCAGGTTACCCATGCTCCCTGCTCCACTCATACAAATCCCCTCTTCTGGTGGTGTCACCTCCAGTCCAATACTACCGTTAAGAGCTATCTTTATTCCTCCACTCGTGGCACTTGTCCCACTTGTTGTTGGAGCACTTGCATCAATACCAATGTCATCATAACTGTCCTTTTGTTTTGCTGCAGCCGCAACTAGGCCTTGCCTCAAGGAGTTTGAACGTCGCAATAATATATCATCCACTCTGAGAGAATTCGATCTGCTCCTGCTACTGTTGGACTATCTGGCAGGGAAAGGGAATTGGCTTTGGTGGATAGAGGAGGTGGGCGCTGAAAGATTCCAGAACCTCTTCTTCCTGGTATTCCCCTTCGACCTCCAGTGCCAATACCCATACTTGCTAGCTGCTGCTGGGTACAAAAGCTGATATTTGACTTTCTTCGACTGTTATGCCTTTCAAATGTCTTTTGTGCAGAGAAAGGACTTGGCCGTATGAGATAACTGAAGAAAATGAGTAAAAAAGATGTTTTTAATTCTGTTTATACACCTGAATTATATCTAACAACTTTGGTTTTATAGTTTTCACTGATGACTGCATATATTTTTGCTAAGTCTCATTAGCTTCAAGTCTCTCTCTAGCCTTAGCATTCATTTAAGACTGCTGTAGTGTCCTGAGCTTTCTGATTTAAATTTTTACTCCTAAGAGCATATAAAGTGGTGATTATTTGAATTAGAAATCCTGAGAAACATGGCAGACCCAAATGTGAAAGTTATTAACGAATATTTGTCTCCTTTTCCCTCACCTATCCTTTCCACAGTTATCAACACCCTTCACCACTTCCCATCATAACCCACCACTCCCATTCCGTCCTACTTATATATACGCTGTATTGATTTGTATTTAGTCACCTGAGGATGACTCCATGAGTGGAACCCATGGTCGTTTCCAAATAAAATATTCTGCGGTATAGTAAAAGTTTGTTTTCACTGTTGCACCTGATGGATCCATACCACCAAGTCACGGCCCAAGCAGTTGATTCTAAATAGAGTATCTTAGAATTTGTTATACTTATTTTTGTTAGCTAGGGTGATAAGTAAATATTCGTGAAAGACAATCTTGTAATGAATGAAGTATGACCTAAAGAAATTATGCAATAAGTAACTAAAACAAATTAAAGTTCAGTATGCTTTTATGGCTATGGTAGATACACACCCCAAATGGACATGAAGATGCAGTAAGCTACTGTGAATGGATGGTCAAACAAGAGAAGAAGCCATTGAGCTCCACATGAAGACCTGAGTTTTTCCTCCTTGCACCATTCATTGCCACATCGCTCGCAGATGTACTCCTCCCCTATTTTCCCATAGCACATATCTTCTCTGTTTAATAGGAATTGGAAACATAATATTCTAGTATCATGTAATAGGAATCCAAAATAATTTGAAATTTCAATTTACAACCAAAATCCAATGCTACGAGAATTAAAAAAAAGGTTTTTGAGCCTGAAATCATTTATAAGATATAATATAAGCAAATAAAAATGTTCATTGAAGAAAAATGTGGATTCACTGCAACAGTATCACTATATAGAAGCTGTGATCAAACACTCCAATCGGTATAATTTAGAAAATGGATATACTTCAATTTTAGAATAGGAAAAGACAAATTGCTTTACTTGTGTTAATTTATTATTTGAGCAAAATGTTGCTTGCATACAGCAATCTCATAGGAAAAAATTCACTTAAAAATAGCTTCCGAAAAGTTATGCAACTCTGATATTCAAGCATCACTCTCCCATAATTTCTTAGGTATAGCAATAATATCAAATTTGATCTATTAATAGATCGATCCAGAGCCAAACACAAGTTTTCTTTGAATTAGTCCAAAGCATATACTTACAGGTGCCAAAATCATCATAACCGATAACAATTCTTTACCCCCTTAGGAAGTGCCGACTTAAAATATCAAATTTCAACTACTATGTGATCTTTAGAGTATAATTTTGATCGAATGTGTCAAACCCAGCGCCATTCTGTGGGATGAATTTCCACTACCTGTAAACACTTTGAATCAAGCTGCACATAGATTTACAGGTCAATATTCATTGGTAAAGTTCATTAGGGTAATAATTATGCAATTCCCTGGCAACAAACTCAGGAGAGGTGGTAAAAATGAGACCAATGAAGGATTTTGGGACCTCCTGGGATTGAACTTTTTATACTTATGAATGATTCCTTATTTTTAATAGGGGTTTCTAGTTTGGTTCTACATGCCTTAGAAATTCCAAGTCAATATATACTAATAACGCATAAATCTGATCCTTGTGAATAATCAGAAGTAGAAATTTTCCAAATGTCATTTTACATATTAATCTTGATAGAAGCAAGAGAGAATAGAGGCAAGATATATTGAAAGAATGCTTAACTTTTGAACTGACAAAATCGGTAGAAGGGGACTTAAACTTTGTTTAAAAAAGTGATTCTAACCTTCTATTCTTTAGATGAATTCTTTGAAATGAAAACAATATTGTAAATTGCTACTTTGATTTCTCTCACAATGTACTGCTTATTGTTTGATGTATATTCATTCCTAATCTTGACGTGACCCATATCATTGTATGATTTTTTATGGTTAAATAAATATTATTATTAAAAGATTTCTCGTGGGCTTAACCCAAGTTGTTCAAGAAGTGAAAAATATTGACTTGGCTGGGACTCAAAGTCAGGTCTCCCACTTTACGGGCAGGCATTCTAACCACTTTACTACCGAGCCATGTCCTACTCACTTCTGTGACGAGATGCTTTTATGAGCAAAGTAATGGTGCTCCATACGGTGGCATTGGCTCATCAAGGCAACTGACCCACAAAGCAATATAAAGAGAAAATTCTCTCCAGGAAATATATAAAAATGTCACTTAAACTTGCATGAAAGTGTGTGGCTTAATTCAAGTTGTATGAGAAGTGAAAAATATTGACTTGGGCAGGCAATCTACCCACTGAACTACCAAGCCACGTCCTTCCTGAAAAGTAGGAGACGTGGGTTCGAGTCCCACCCACGTCACTATTTTTCACTTCTTGTACAAATCACAACATAGGTACTTCTTCGTGCGGTAAAATTTCACTTTAGGACTGTATGGGTTTTATTTTTTTTATTACTAGAAATAGCCCGTTTTTGATGAAATTTTCAGGAAAGACACTTCAAATATTGCGGCTTATTATGCAAATTATAGCGATGAAATACCTAATATATCTAACAGGAAAGGTAGGCATGACTCTGTAGAATTAACATTCATAAATCTCAAATGAGACAAGGGAACTTGACAATACATTTCACAATCATTAATTTCTTAATTATAGACAGTAAATGAGATATTTTGAGTTAGATCCGGGTAAATTTCTAGTTTCACCAGAAATTTACCTAGATCCGTATTACCATACCCTTTTCTTTCCTCCTCTACGATCTACTTCACAAAAAACAAACTCCGCTGTTAATTCCATGGCATGTTCCATAGCTTTTGTGTTTGGCAATCTTTCTCCGCTGAAAAACATCACGTTGTTCTACGAAGAAATTAATGCATAAGAAACTTACTTGGATCTTTAGGGACACTGTGAAAAGCACACATACCAACGCACGTCAATGCCTATCAGGCGCAGAAAGGAAAGTCTAATTTACGTAGCATTTATGTTGTTTACTAGCGATGGGACGAATGAGACACACAAGCCTTACAAGAATAACAAAAATAAGAGACTATCGATTAAATCGCTCACTCTTCGCGATGATGGCACTTGCATCGCAAGGCGCTTAATACCAATACAATATTTCAGGAGTAGCAAATAATATTATAACCTACGCGAAAACAAGTGGACGTTCAGTCCCTTTACAATTTATTGAATGGTATTACATATCAAATTTTCTGAATAACATAGCTTTTCGCATTCCTTGCACACTAACTCGCAACAAAGACATTTTCCATCAGAATTTTTATAGATCTGATTATATGTTTAATAGTCCACTTTAAGAATGATAAGGAGAGCTAATTTACTTCCTCCGAATTTGGTTTATTTAATACAAGCTTACCAATGGTTAAGGACCTTTTATATATACATTTTTCCCTATTATTTAGAGTTTAAACTATACATAATTTGTAATTATTTATCTCATATTATATTTATATTATGACTATGTTGAATTTTATTGATTTTTCTATATGTATGTTTTACATACTTGTTATATTATTTTATTTCTGATTGTATACTGTTTTACTTATGTTGATCTATGTAATTGCGCTGCTGCAATAGTTTGTACTTGATTTTTGAACGTTCAGTAATAAAAATAACAACTTAATTAATTTTAGGCATAAGAGAATTAAAGTTTTTGTGATATTTTACCTTTGTCATTGAATTCATGCAACAAGCGCGCTTCACTGGCAACAGCAACTGTACTGATGAGAAATAATGACATTATAATGTTTATATATAACCTCACACGATTGTTTATATATAAACGATCGTGTGAGGTAAAATGTTGTGACATAAAATTAATGAAAGGGAACGATATCAGTAATCCACGCGATCAGTAACATCATTAAAAGTAATGAAATTCCTGATTGCGTGAGTTTTGAGGTCCAATGCTTTGAAAACCTTATAAACATCACATTTATAGCCGCAAATTTTTGCAAATGGCTTAAGACATCTTTCGAGTCTTCTGCTGTTGAAATCATAAGAGGGGTTCTAACTTAATGGGAATTGTTCAACATTTTTTGATAAAGAAGGACTTAAGTTGAAAGAATAGGGATTAAAAACTAGGACAGGACAAAAAATTAAATCAAAATCCAGTGCTGGCAGTTGCGCTACGGTTAAGTAGGGGAGGGAGCAGAGATGGGAAAAATACATTCCAATTGTATTTTAGATAAAAAATACAAGCTACAAAATTGAATATGAAATACAAAGTTCAAAATACTCTGAAAAATGTGTTTTGGATAAAAAATACAAAAGTAATTTCAAAATTCATTTAAAAAATACAAAATGCATTACAAAAAGTTAGAAACCCTTGATTACTATTGAATGAAAATTGCAGCAAATTCAATTCTTTGATAGGTATTGTTGAATTTATTGAGCAGCTCAAGTGTGTTTACCACATATTTGCATAAAATATAGCTTACGGCTGGAAGATTATGCGCAGGAAAATATTTGGGAACCATGAATAACACAGCACATTTAATTAATTTAGATGCTATTAATTTACCTTAATTTCATTTAAAAAAAGCTCAATTTCCTATTAACAACAACAAGGTCTTAAACACTGTGTCAGACAAATTAAGCCTTGTGCAGTTATGAATGAAACCTGCATATGAAAATTGTCGTTTTAGTTTTTTGTTACCGTCTTTTATCTTTCTCTCAGGTAAATGAAACTTAACACATGGTATTCCACGAGAACATAAAGTATATATTTTTCCTTCAATTGTATTACAATAACAAGTGAATGTGTATAACAGTGGGTACCAACTTCTTCCATATGCACTGTACCAGTTTAGTAACTCAATATAACAACACTTTTGTCTCAAAGTCATGTACTCAAATCTCCTTATTTGTATGATTTGTTTTTAATAATTTATACCCTAAGATTGTCTTTAAATGCTATACAAGATAATATTATCTTCCTTACTTGTACTTATTGAGTAGCATTGTCATATTATTAGAAACACTTCTCTAGAACTGCTAAGGAGTCAATAGATGCAAATAATGGCTGCATAAATATTGTTCACGCTAACAATTGACGTTCAAATAATTAACAGATACAGTTTTTGCATTTCAAACAGTCAGAACCGTCAGAAGGCTAGAATAAATGGCATCCCCCTTCCACCAATTTCATAAGAAAGATACCTTTCAGAGTAAAAATGGAGATTTCATTTGATCTAACCAACGATCAGTCAGAAAATCAGAACCAAGATTTACAAGCAAAATATCTAGATTTAGACACTTATTCTGAACAGATCTAATATTGATGTAAATCATCAAATAATCACATTTGCCATGGTTTTGCTATACTAGCTTTACCTCTTATGATAATACCTGTGTGTGGTCACTATTTGAGACATTACTTGTGTAGCTATACTATGAGACAGAAATATCTTTGGCAGAACTTTCTGGTGGAAAACAATTTGCTTTCGATAATGTTAGAGGAGCACATCTACAAGTTCCTCTCGTAAGGACAGCAGAATGTTCACTTCGAATGACCATAGAAACTTAATTGTTAGACTTGAGATCGTTACACAATGAAATGATCTAATCCACAATAAATTTGGATTAGAATTTTGGGGTAGGGCATATAATAATACTCTAAATTCTGCATTGATCCTGCAAAAAAAGGTTATCACAATTATTTGCTTCAAAAATGGATTTGATTATTCATCTCCATCTTCCTGCTGCTGACACAGTCAATGACTACAATTGCCTTGACTTGGAGGGAAACCTGAGAGAGATTTCTACATTCATATCCATTATTCACATACCTGATATTGCTCCCATTAAACAACTTGTATATGTTTAAGGTTTTGAAACTTTGTCATATTTTGACTGGTAACATGCCAATTATCTCTGATAATGCTTTTAATTACAATTTGAGAAAAAGACGTACCTTCTATATTAAGCCAAATTTAATTGTTAAAGATTTTTAATTTCTTGCCTGAAAAAAATAGAAAAATTAGAAACGTTGCTATAAATTTCTACAGTTGTCTTGGATATTGACAAATGAATATATTGATAGATTATAAAATATTATTTTGGTAGTAATTGCATGGAAGAAGGAGAAGGATCCTCCTTACATGGAAATAGTACTTCTTAACAGAAATAATAGCATTTATCTAGAAGTTCATCTCATAAGGACAGTGGGATATTCGCTTTGAATATTGATGGAACTTATATATTTACCAGATAAAATTAATGGATGTAATTCAATAATGCCGAACTTAGCTAAAATCCAAAATCACTTGTAATATCAATTAATATATATGTATAATTAATATTAACTTAAGTTAATGATATATTCAGCAAGTAAATAATTTCACTTCATTCTGCAATCCATCTAAATATAGTCTATTGTAAAAGAATTATGGTAAAATTTTTCATGTTGTTTTCGTATTTGTTCATCAAAACTCAGGGAAAGAACCACTTACTCTGTAAATTTTGGTTCCTGAAAGCAATGGCCCAACAATCAACATTTGCTACCGCTAGCCATGCACAGATCTTGAAGTGAAGAAGCAACCGTTATTAGGGAGCATTATGTACCCAAATATTGCTCCTAGAATATTTTAAATTCTTTTCATAAATGAAATGGCAAGGATGAATCGGAGATTCCGAATGAATAAAGTGAAATTTTACCGGTTGTCTTTTAATCCAAGTGAATTTCCATCTAACATGAATAGCTTATAAAATAATAATACATTTTACATTGTATATATACTTTGTACAACACACACTAATGATTTAATTCATTGGATTATAATCGTCACAAAACGATTCTACAGTTTCGATCGTTTCGATAGCAGAGATCGATCGAGGAATCTCGAGTCTATATCAACGATATCAACTATCAACGATGTTAAGAGGGATTTCCAATCAAGGAAACTATATTGAAGTAAAATAAATTTTCTCCCATTAACATTAAAAAAAAAATAACTTAATAATTTGCCACAAACATCCGCCTGGAGAAAGCAGTTGTTGTCTTTGCTCAGATTCCTTTTCAGTTTATTATTGCGTCGAAACTACTGTCCATGCAAAAAGTCTAGATACTCGAGTTTGAAGCGTTGTATCTCAGTAACCTCCTCAGTAAATTCATCGATAGCAATGAAATAAACTGAAAATGAAAGAAAATTTATTTTTACGTTTTGTGAATACCATCAGCGATTTTTTACCGTATCAACAAATTTTTTATTTGACATTGTATGAAAAAAGCACGGTTTTTAGCGCTCAGAAACCGATAGCTCCACTTTGAACGCTAATTTTTTTAAACTCTCTCAAGTTATCAACATGAGACTTCATAAGGTGCAAGATCTATTTTTTATAAATGCATATACTGAAGTAGAACTTCGTTAATACTTATTTACTATCCAAGAATTGTTGATAAAGAAAACTCTGCTATTTTCGTTATTTAACGACCTACAAGAAATTTTAAAGTGCCGTAGGCACCGCATACACGCACTGTTGACGAATTTGATAATTTTTACAATGAAAAATTACTACCATTGTCCATGTAGAATTTTATTTATCCTTGTTTCGCGGAGCGCTGAGCCCGCTTATCTCACCAAGAAAGTGCAGGGGAGGGGGTGGAAAAAGCGTGCACGGTTGCCTCTTCGTCCACCAGGTAATCTTTTTCCCAATAATTGTCTTCCGACGGGTATCCAGTTCCACACATAGAGGACTTTTCCATGTTTCTTCACGGTAAGAAAGTCTTCTCCACGATTGATCTAGTGCGTGCGTACAATCAGATCCCCGTGTGTGAGAGTGACATCCCAAAAACGGCGATAACCACTCCTTTCGGTCTGTTCGAATTTAAATTCATGACTTTTGGGTTAAAAAACGCAGCACAAACTTTTCAAAGATTCATGGACGAGACGTTACGGGGTTTGGACTTTTGCTATGCCTATATAGACGACATTCTTGTGGCCTCTTCTACCGAGGAGGAGCACAAGCAGCACCTCCGCGAATTATTCCGGAGACTCGATACATTCGGTGTTGTGATAAACCCGCGAAAGTGCGTGTTCGTGAAATCAGAAGTCGAGTTCCTCGGCTACTTAGTGTCGGGGGAGGGTACAAAGCCCTTGCCTAAAAAAGTGGAGGCTATTCTTAACTTTGAAAATCCTAAGACGGTAAAGGAGCTGAGACAATTCTTAGGAATGTTTAACTTCTACAGACGGTTTTTACCTGAGGCAGCCTCCATACAGGCACCACTTAATTCTTTGTTGAGTGGACAAAAAGTGAAAGGCAACACACCCATTGTGTGGACGCCTCCCTTAGAATGTGCGTTTAATAATTGTAAAAATGCTCTCGCGCGAGCAGCATTACTCGCGCATCCAGATAGCAATTCCAAACTCGCCATTATGGCAGACGCATCTGCTGATACCATAGGAGCCGCTCTACAACAACGCACTCCGGAAGGTTGGCAACCATTAGCATTTTTTTCAAAGACATTGACCCCAACGGAGAAGAAGTATAGTGGGTATGATAGGGAGTTGTTGGCACTGTATAGGGCAATCCAACGATTCCGCCATATGGTAGAAGCAAGACATTTTACGCTATTCACCGATCATAAGCCATTAACGTTTGCGTTCCGGCAGAAACCGGAGAAGTGCACACCTCGACAGTTTCGGTGGTTAGACTTTATCGCACAGTTTTCAACTGACATACGCTATGTGGCTGGAAAAGACAATATCGTCGCCGACGCCCTGTCTCGCTGTGCAGAAATTTCAGAGGCCGTAACGCGCCGAGCGTTCGCCAACGAGCAAAAAGTCGACGAGGAGTTGCGCTTGTTGATTAATTGTAACAATGCCTCTTCTTTAATTTTTCGAAAAGTTTCTTTTGCAGATGACCAAGTAGAGCTGTACTGCGGCATATCAACGCAGGCAGTCCGCCCTTACGTCCCAGCGGCCCTCAGGAAGCAAGTCTTCCATTCGCTGCATAACCTCGCCCATCCCGGAGTGAGGGCGACGGCGAAGCTGGTTGCGGCGCGCTACGTGTGGCCCTCCTTGCAGAGAGATTGCCGACAATGGACGAAGGAATGCACCGCATGCCAACGCTGCAAGTTCACACGCCATGTTAACTCACCAGTTGGAAATTTTCCTCTTCCAAACGCTAGGTTCGAGCATGTCCACATGGACATTATCGGCCCCCTTCCGTCATCGCAGGGATACCGGTACTGTTTGACTTGTATCGACAGGTACACGCGATGGTTGGAGGCCATCCCTATCGCGGACATCTCCGCAGAGACAGTAGCACGAGCGTTCTTCGGATGTTGGATGGCGCGTTTCGGAACACCTCTACGTGTGACGACGGACCAGGGAAGGCAGTTCGAAAGCAACTTGTTCCGTAAGCTTTCCCAGCTTACGGGAACGTCCCATTTGCGTACAGTCGCTTATAACCCGGCGGCAAATGGGATGGTTGAGCGAACTCATAGACAATTAAAAGCTGCCATTCGATGCCATGCTACTGAGGACTGGGTCGATGTTCTCCCCGCAGTTCTTTTAGGTTTACGGGCAGCTTGGCGAGAAGATCTGGGATCAACCGCAGCAGAACTGGTGTACGGCGCCCCATTACGACTCCCAGGCGAATTCCTCGCACCATCCGCAGATCCCCCGCTGGAGGATCAGTCTGCATTCGTCGAGCGGCTGAGGAATCATTTCCGGAAGTTATGCCCGCGACCTGCTTCGCGCCACGGCGGACGACAAACGTTCGTTTTCAAAGACTTGGCAACATGTTCCCATGTATTCATACGGAACGATGAGGTCCGCAGGCCCCTACAGGCTCCATACAACGGCCCCTACAAAGTGCTCGAGCGCAATGATAAGAACTTCTTGATACAGCTAGGACATCGTGATGTTCGATTTTATTTAAAAACTCACTAATAATACCAATGGTAGGTGCTTCATAATAGTTATTTGGGTAACAACCATTCAGTATCAACCTCATCAACTCAAGAACGTTAATATAACTGACATTTGTTAATTTCCTCTACTCTTTGATATTGCTCCATACCTATTATCCGATTGATTTTGTCTTTGCGAGCAGTTATGTCCTTTTCCTTACATCATACCTTAACTATGAGCAATCCATCCCTCATTCTCACTGCTTCCTTTCTCATCGTTTTTTTTGCTGAAAAAGTCTTGAACTTCGGATACTTACTGTACCCTAGTTTTTTCTATCACACTAATGGATGTTAGGATTCTGCATAGACCAAGGGACACAGCCAGGATTAGTCAATAAAGAGACGGACTAACAGCGCGATTACTCTCTTGAGAACGAAATGAAAGCGATTTGGAAAAAGCGTTCCACAAAAGAAGTCCTTTTTTAAGATGTCATCTTTTGTTAGTTTTATTTTCGTTTTTTTTCAGTCATCTCGAGATTTGCTGTCTCCCTCAGTCTCTGCCATCAAACGCCTCCCACAGAATGCTTTTGATAAGAATTTCGTCCGTAATTCGTCCCGAAATGGAATCGGACGCCTCTTGAGCATAGAGGATTTCGGTATGACATCTATTGATAAGTGAAATGGGAACAGAATTCAGTCAAACTCGACGATGATAATGACTGGATACAACCGATGGAATAATCTAAAATGTTAAATACAATAGTTTTTATTTTCTTTTTACTTGCATAAAGAATTACACTTTCACTAGTTATTTGAAAACGTTCAGCGTAAGGCTGAAGGTTTTTTTGAAAATTTCTTCGATTAACCGGAAGTAGTTTCGTGAAATTGAAGAAGACGAAAGTTGTATATCATCGGAAGATGTTCAAGAAATTATAATAATTGCTTATAGGAGACGATGAAAGTATCATACTGGAATTAAAAAAGTATGAGAGATCAGAATAGGAAACTTGGATAGCAAAGTACTCGAATTGCATTCAAAGAAATTTATTTTAATACGGTATTAGTTAAATAAAATCTCCACAAATGTCACGTTGTAACAATGAAGAATAATTGACGGAATTTAACAAAGCCAATTATCCTACACTCGGCCCCATTCACCAATGCTCTCCGATGGAATATAAGATTAGCATAAACGATGAAATTAGTAAAACACCAATATCCATAAACTTTCATTGTGAAAAATTTCCTCCACGCTAACATTTCTAATCCTTGTGTGATTTCTGCGATATGATTTCCAAAGTATCACAAATTCACCCTTCGCCATAAATTCCGTTGATGTAATTCGATAGCGCGATAATTAAGCCATCGGTTTAATTGGTGTGAAAGACGAGACAGTGTTTATAATGCGTGTTTCCTTTCATTAGCTTCCAAAGGTTTCACCTCATAGAATTTCTCAAACCGTTCGTATTCACTCCAAGAAACTTCATCGCAAAATTTCCTCTTAACGTAAATATTTTGAGTGTCTTCATGCGCACATTACAAAATCGAAACTGGTATTGTGTTAAGTAAATTTGAATTGCTGCTCAGTACTTTAGCTTTTTAAGTCGACAGACATCCTTTGCATAGTGTAGGCTTGTATGCACGCTTATCACATTAATATCATCTTGCATAAAACACCAGCCATGCTATACTTACCTTTCGCTGTAATCCATGCATACTTTTATGGATTCAATTTGTAGTCACTTAATCATCATTTTCAGCACAATCAAGTAGTTCCTTGTCAGCCGTACTCTCTCATTAGCATTTACTTCATCGCTTTCTCCTCTCTTTAAGAATTCCAGCCTTTTAACTTCATGCCATGACTTTTATTCGGCTAACTACCGACGATGTTCGAATTGTAAAACTCCTTTTTATTCTACCAACGTAACCTTCAAATTACTCACGCGTTATTCTACTAATTACTTTGTGGTGAAGAAATAAACATCACGTTACGTAAGGATGTCGCCACTCGACCAATTTACTCCAAAATTATATTTTCATTTCATAGGACAGTCAAGCTACTGTTGCGTGCATTTCACACAATTGACCTCGATTTCCCAATCTCTTGTCACTCTTGTTCTTATCCGAGCACAATTAATGCTGTACTAATGAAAATTAAACTTTACTAAACATTATAAAATTATTACGAATAGACACCTAAAGTCTACTTTGAATTCAATGCCTTTAATTTCTGTGGTATATGTCCTAAATGCAAATTTATCTTAAATGATGAATAAGAATAAAAGTCCTAAATTACATTCTGCAAATGATTATTATGAAATTCGTCATTCATAAAAATTTTGTATTTTTCAATTTGTAGTTTTGCTATTAGTAAGAAAAATGATTTCGCAGTATTTCCCTCGCTGTTTTCTCATGAGTTCAATATCGGAGAACGGAATTTCACAACTTTCGATCGCTCTCTTTCCAACCACCGACGATGATCTTTCTAAAGCCTTCTTAATTGCTTTTTCTAATATGGATGTTTAAGTTATTTTTAGAGTGTACAGCAACAAATTGAGCCGATTAGACTGAATTTAAATTTATTCGACTGTTTAATTGCGAGTAATTCTAACATAATTATTTCCTTTGAAATAAATTGCCTACGCAGCATGTAAGTATTGCCTTTGCAACCTTAAAAGATATATAATCAAAAATGATTATTACTCCATGTTTCCCTCTTTTAATTATGTACGCATGCTCTTTCTTTTCATGGTGTTCTCTTGCCACCTTTAATAAAGGAACTAACCCATATGTTTCATAACGTACATCTTTTGCTACGTCTTCGCAATCTCTTCAATTCCTCTTAAAATATAAATTCCTACTTCAGGACGTCCTTTCCCTATATTAACCTACATCTTTGTCATTATGCTTCCATTTTATCCCTTCTAATGTTTAAAATAAAACAAGTAATTCACGCATTATTCAAGGCATCGATTATGATCTTATTTCTTATTCAGTATCCATTCGTTATCGTTCTCCTGTACGCATATGACCCATTCCAGCTGCATCCATTTGCTTGTTATGAACAAGTATACACACCGCATAACTCCATTCATTCACGAAATATTTAATTTAAATTACGTATACAATGGTGACTTTTAAACGTTACGGGAATTTTTCTAGTCTTCCAAATCGCCCAGAGCAAGTGGTTGTCTTTCCGAACAAATTCTAAACAAAAAGCATCCCACAATCCTTTGCGAGCTCGTCACAGATTTCATTCCGGTTTGGTCTCTCGATCCCCGAGGCCCTCCCATTGCTTTCGGAAGGGGTAGCGAATAAAGGGCACTTTTTCATTCTATTCTAAAACCGATACGGTTTCTTCGAGAGTTTAAAGAAAAATTAAAAATGACGAACAATGCAATCCAGAGGTAATGGATATGGATATTTATTCGGCTGATATTGACTTTCCGATCATGTGGATAGATCTTGACAAAAGTATGGATTTGGTGCCCATAATCAAATCTATCGAACACACTTTTGCAGCATTTCGTGATTTTTTTGCAGCAGATTCAAACAAGCATTTTGAGCGATTCCCTTTTATTGTACGCCTTTCTCACTTTTTTTCAGCCTTCTTCTCCCTTTTGCACCACTCTCAATCTCTACATTCGTTGTTTCGGCCATCTTGCTCGCATCGTTACACCGATTCAATGGTGAATGACACCAGCTGATTGTTATGAAACGTAGGAAGGAATAAACTGTCGTCATGGCTTTCGTGATGTACGTTTCCTTGCTTGATTCCCATCAGATCATTAGGCTCGATTCCATTCCTCTTTAAATAATAAAAAATATCTTAATATTATCAATATTTACACACTATTAACTTAGCGACAGATGATCCAATGGCTGTGATTTTTAGTGTATCTCTGAATAAAATAATCGATAAAATGTATTCCTTCTTGTTGCATCTCTTCAATATATATTTACTTATCAAATCCACATTACTTTATTTGTAATGTATATGTTTTAGAATTTTTATAAGTAAATTTTCGTTTTACATATAAATGGAAACAAACGACTTGCGAAAATAATTTAAATGTAAGATCCAAGTCATTGAGGGAAAGCAATCGTAAGCTACGCCGTCATGCGGTGAGCTGAAAAGTTTAGTAAATATTTGATGTGCAGACGTAATAAGTGTCTGAAGAGTAAATGAAACAAAACGATGACAATTGAAGAGCGTAGCCATCGGCAACGTGTAAGAATCGGGGTAAAAAGATCGACCTTAGTGATGCCCTAGGCTAAACAGAGAAACTCAAATATTTGAGGGAAACGTGGAATTTCATTTGAATTCTTTTATAATGCGGCCAATATCGGTCTTCCAAATAGAAAAATTCGATTTTTGTGGAATTTTGCTGCTTAATATTTAAGTAGGAGCTTTGTATTTGAAATGACGGAGTTCTTTATCGAAGGAATTTGTTATTTTCGGATGAGGATGTTAATATATATATATATTTGCAGTAAAATTAAGAACCGTGTGCATTAGAAAAGTAGATTGTTTGATGAACAGCTTCGCTGAGTTAGGACATTTTTAACGTTTTCATTGATCCAAAGTTTTGGAGAACTTTTTCAGTCTTCCAAGTAGTGATTTTATTTCACATTGAAAAAACGGCTAAAAGCGTAAATTAAAACGATTCACTAATTTTTACCGATCGAAAACTAAAATTAAATACACGATGGATATAAAAATATATAGCAGTGAAACATTGAGTTTGAAAAGGAAGTTGTAAGAGAAAGTTCTTCATTTACGATTTTTCATAAATATAATTGCAAATTTGTTTCGCCATACTTATGCAGATCGACCACTCACACCCTTAAATGAGCGACCATTACATAATTAGGCCGACATTTTGAGAATCTTTGTGTCGATTGAGGAGTATCGTTAAGTCTTCTCCACAAAACTTCACCTTCCTCTACGCATTTGATCATCTGCAGTGTCATTAATATAATGTTTCTTTTTTTTCAATCGATTATTTACTCGATATAACCCTATAGAAGACAGGGAAAAGTTCATCTTGTTCAACATGGATCCAAAATTAATCCCTTTAAGAAATATTCGTCCGTAAATAAAATCCCTATCCAGTCAATCACAACGCATGCCTTCAAAGCCACGATTCCCGTTTTCATTGCACTTTTCTCTGAACCCTTTGCAAATACAGCCCATCTCTTCTCCGCAGCTCGAAATAAAGTCCCTTCAATGATTACTTTAAGTTATGTACCACTTCAGATCAAAGCATTCATCTCCAGTTTAATAAATTTGACATTTTGGGACTTAAGAAGTAAAATGAAATTCGTCACAGAAAATGAAAGCGCACCTAATTTGCTGAAGTAAAATAACCAAGATTTGATGACTACCATGATTCATTGCAGAGTCATGAAAATGTAATCCATCCTCAAGAAAAGTCATAAACAAAAGACATCCAAGGGCGTGTGTATGGACTCTACGAGTTTCTATGACATATCAATGTGCAAACAAATAATAGAGAGCATTCTTTTCGGCCAATAGATCTCTAATAGCCATTACTTTTTTTGCTAAAATGAGGTTTGAGATATTCAATGGGTATTCTAATCAGTATCAAGGAAAGTATTTCTCTAGTGCAGGCACGAGTTTTAAAAAATATCACCCGTTATTTAATAAAAGAGGCGATGAAATTCCCGTACATTTTTAAGGACCTCTGAAATCTCTGCACCCGGGAAAGGAAGCAATTTTACCATTTTTCGCTTTTGTGAAATGCTCCATCACAGCATCTTTTCATACTCTGTTCGATCTTTAAGCCCCGGCCTCGAATATCTTCACGTCATCCTCCTTTCTCAACACTTCCTCATATGACCTTTATAAATTTTCATTTCATCCGGAGAATATTCTCGCCCTCTTTTCTCCCTCCTCTGGACCGCAGCATCATTCTCCCCTTTTCTCAATCTCAACCCCGTCATTTTCCCTCCGCATAACTCCCTTTCATCCGTACCTCTGCAGATTTTCATCTCTCACTATGTCCCTTCTTTCATCTAGTTGTCTACGTCATACATTCCGTTAATGGCTGTCTCTCTATCAATCGCCTTTCGTCTCGAAATGCGCGACTAAGTTTCTTTTGGAAGACATATTTTAGTTTCCCTTGTCGTTGCATAACTTCTATGTAAGCTATAATCCTTTATAGTTTCAATCTTACCAAAAACCTTAGCTATATTACGGAACTGAACGAAATTAAATTACTATAGTAAACATCCACATTTTTAACGTAAAATATTCATGGGGACCAGTGTTTTAATATTGCTCTTCAATGTCATAAAGAAGCCTACATGAGGGAAAATCTGTCATTTTGACCACTTAGCGTTATTATAGGAGTAAATATTCAAAGACAGTGGAGAAGATTGGAAGCTAATAAGTCGCGAATTCGTACATACCCTAGCTTATTCTTAATGCGTAAATCAAGAACGGTAAGATACTACACTAAAGAAACTAAGACGAAATTTAAAGAATACTAATGTTTAAAGATTATCGAACTTCCAATTCTAGACTTAGATGATGATTAGCAGTAAATGATTATTAACTCATTCTTGAATCCTATTTTACACTCAAGACAAACGAAGTATTTATTTTTGATCTTAAATTACACAATATTACTCATGCATTGTATCTCATATACTACTTATATAGCATCGGTAGGAATATAGCATATGAGTCACATAAATAAAAAATTATATTATAATATAATATATTTCACGATTCGTGCCATAAAATATCTGCAACAAAATCCGAATAGAAATGCTGTAAAATACATCTGATAAACTAATGGGTTGACCATGGAAAAATATTATTAGGGAATTGGTTGGACAAGTGAGAAGTCAGGATTAAGAAAAAGAGATTTTTGGTCAATTACAGAGCGTACATAGGAATGCATTCATTTTAGACGTACGAGATTTAGGAATCGGTGCAACCACAACTACAAACCAAGATAATTAATGAATTAAATGTCATTTACTCATTAAATATAATGATGAGAGAATAAATGAAGCATGTACTGTTCTCTGAAGTTTATTTGACACGACCAGTTTCAACGATACATCGCCAATGATCAGGATGAGAGCATTATCACGTGATGATGACGACGTATCGTTGAAACCGGTCGTGTCAAATAAACTGTGGAGAATAGTACATGCTTCATTTATTCAGAACAATGCCTTCTTCCGTGGAATATATATTAATATACGCTGTATCACAAAAAAGGACTTTACTACGCCGTCATTGTCAATTACATAAGGACGGATTTCAATTAGATATTTGATGAATTTAACAAATCTGATGAGATGCCGGATATACTTAAATGAATGATTATAATAATAAGATAAATTTTTCCACCAAAAACAGTTGTGGAAGCAATTAAAGTTTCATCGAGACCCAGTACAATGGTTAGCAAGCACTTGAGCATTGTCTGAGAGCATAAAGGCCCTGCAAAAGACATCGCTTGGATACAGAAGAAGAAGCTGCTTTGTGTGCAACTCAAGGAAAATCCTTGGAATGGTCTTTGAAATCGGTACAGGCGAAAGATCAAACAGATTCCGGGCGTAGAATTGCTTCTGCGGTCGCCGCTTTCCTTGATGCAAAAGTACCCAAATAAACGAGGGAAGAATAAATTGCTGCAGGTAATCCGTGATGAAGTTTCATACCAAAACAAACACTATAGAGAGCAAATCTACCATAATAACCACAGAGACATATTCTACACATATCACACAACATATCGGGGTATGTTTTTTGCGTAAGAAATGATGTTATGAATCAACATTGCACTTTTATACTTCATCTACCATAGAATAAGGTGAGCGAGCTTGCGGGCAAAGCATTCGGCTTCAGAAATAGCAATACCGGGTTCGACTCTCTATCGGAGCCCATGTGCGAAGTGACCTTAGCTGCCGAAGCACTTTTGACGATACTTCTAGTGCCAATTGAGAGAGCGCCTGAAGTATTACTATTGTAGTCTTTATTGAGAGTTTCGTACTTATTTCGTTGATCTGTATCCAAAGGCAAAACTATGCAAAGATGAACTTATTGGAACTGTCTTGTTAAAGTCTATCTTGGATTTGATTTCCGCATCACAGAGAAACTTGAAATGGCCGTTCCACTGATTTGAATTTGACACCATTGGCCTTACCCTTGAGATCTGCGCACCAAGTGTTTAAAATACTCGTTTTTTTCACTTTTAAGTAGACGTAATGGCTGCACGAAATTGGAGGAACCAAGTGAACAAAGGCTTCGCATCCGGTTAAGGTATTTTAGTGGTAACAATAAATAATATTTTGTAATTGAATATTCACCTATTAGTGAGATATTCTTTTCCTTACCGAAACAAATTCCTTATATTTTATTCCTTATAATATTCTTTACTTTTTATCGTGACAAGTTGTTGTGGACTTTATTGCCTTTAGCGATAGGGACGCCCGCATTTCAAGAAATGAAACAGACTCTTATTCTTACTCTAAGGGTTCTCAATTGAAAAAAGCTCATAGCAAAAATATACCATTTTGTAACAAATTACGATCGAATTTCAAGGTGGCTAATCCTTGGCAAATTTAAGAAGTTAATGCCTCTTAAAAACACCTCAGACTTATGACGTCACACAAAGCAGATTTAAGAGCTCGATTGAAATCCCTAAGTGAATCTTGTATGAATCTAAGTGCAGTTATATTAATTTTAACCGTTGATGTATTTTCTTTTTCATGCAAATTTGATCCGAACATAAAATTTCTGAGCATACTAAAAGAGAAAACGATGATTATTTTAAATATAACCGCTGCTTAAAAAGGGGATACGCCGAGAATAAAAAATTGATACTAAGTCGAGAAGTTGAATATGTTTATATTTTGTAAGTATTCACACAAATCTCTGTTAAACCTTCTCGTTCGAATGAATGGCGGCGTAAATCTATTTTTTAAAATTTTGATGACTTTTCAAAACGGGGAATGATGCTCTTTTTTCAGGTTTATTAATTCCCGAATTGACTCTGAATATATTTGTACTGTCGTAAACTCATTACGTTCATCCGCATATTCCATTGAGAACGGAAGACACATATGACATAATAGCGATATTTACAAGTAGAAAATGTTGTCTCCGTCCTGAGCTGCAAAAGGGGCGTTGTTTAATAGAGCAATGGCCACGTCATTTTGTCGTAATTGCTGGAATAACTTCAAAATGATCATAGCATATCATCCGTAGCATTTAAAGGCAAAAAACGAAGATGATTTTGCAGCATAAACCGGAGACCCCATGCAGAGTGCTAGCGTGAAACTGTCTCCGAGAGAAATGTTCACATGAATTAGAGAGAAAACGGAAGCTAATTCATTCACCGTTTGGAAAGCACTGCTTCCGAATACTTCCTCTCATGTTTCCCCTTAGTTCGGCTATAATTAGTTGAGCACGTTCATTCCAGATTGCGCCACATTAGTTGAGAACTTCCTGCTTTCGAATAAACACATCCATCCAGTTCGCGGTCCGACGAAACACGATGAACTATCTAAACGAAATTTCGTCCCTGTTTTATTTTTGTGGAATTTATTATCGAACGAGCTTAGAAGATTTAAAAATCATTACTTAGTAGTTATGTGCAATTAGATGCAATTTTGCGTTTGTTCGGATAAATGTTGGATTCAATTTCGGATGATGCGATTCACACTCATGATGTAACATCAAAGTAATGATGATGAAAATGATTCTTTCCTATGAAATGATGTATAAAAACGATTCTCCGAATACATACAGGATGAGAATTCACTGCGCAAATTATAAGCGCTGTATCGAAATATTTACGTCAGTAGATAGATAGGTAGATTCGGCAACGACCGCTAAAAGAAAGACCCCACGAGTCATTGGAGGTTCAAAACCACCATAAGAATACAATTGCGACACTCCTTACCGAAACGATAGATTCTTAACCAGAGGTAATAAATAGGTGAAGTCGTGAAATAAACTTTATAAATAATAAATTAACTTAAAATAAATGATGCTGAGTGCGACATCAGGACAGTATGAAAAATCTCACATTAGAAATTCTTTTATATATTTGAAACAATGATTATATTATTTCTAAAAAATATATAGATAGTTATCACCCCACCCGTGAATTGAGCTCGTGATTATGTTTCATGAGATGCATCTCCAATAGGTCCTGGGTTCGAAGCCGGACCGTATTCTTCCATTAGTAAATGTACTTCCTAAACGCACATTTCGTCCTTCCTCCGATTACTCAACCTTTCAATTGGGAAGACGCCGTCGGCCCTTCCGGAGACGAGGCCAGATTGGGGCCCGTTTCAAGACGCCCAGTTGCAGCAGCGACAATATGTTTGAGAGCTAAGAGCTTGGGACCCTATTTCCCTTAGAATTGTGCGGGGAACAAGGAAATTGTGCTTTGAATGAAAATGGAGCTAGTTTTTCTCACCTAATTCATCATTTATTTTTATCTAACTATATCATAAATGCATTGCCAGCAGAATGTGAGAAAATTTTACTCATATGGAATATATATTTGCTATGTTACGTTTATAGTAATAATTTAATTATTGATATATGGCTTTTCATACGTATTATGTTCTTAAAATTGTTCTTATTTTTCATTATATATATCAAATATTTAAATCTGATGTTTAAAAATAATCTGATTTAATGTGATAACTCGCTGTTGGTTAAGATGAAGGTAGTAATGGGTTTGTTACATTAAAAAGTTAGGGAATGTGATAATCAAGATAACGCTAACAGTAGAAACGTTGGTGGAATACACCAACTTAACCCGGCTGGGTACCCAAGAGGAATTTATTCAACTCTAACAGTTGTTTCAGGCACGACTTTGTGGTAGGAATCAATAACGTAAGTATATATATATATATATATATATATATATATATATATATATATATATATATATATATATATATATATATATGCACCGATCGTCATGCAGCCTTATAGGCACTTAACTCACCATGGTGCAGATCTAAGCGCGTGCTAGAATTTCGCGGAGAGCTTGATGATCTGGTTAAACAGCATAAAATTCATCTTTTCTGGGTATCCGGACATGCGGGCATTTCTGGAAACGAAAAAGCGGATGAGCTAGTAAAGGAAGGTGCTCTCCATTCTCCTGTTGGCCCAACTCAACCTATTTCTTCTGCCGTATTGAAAGCTACGATCAGGGATTGGGCGTAAACCCAGCACCTGATAATTTGGCAATCGACAGAGGACAGAGGTGTGAGGAAAAACGTCTAAAACATGGGAATGACTGATTCCTCAAGCTGCAGATGGTGCAATTTAGAGGAGGAATCTACAATTCATTTCCTCTGTGAATACCTTGCTGTAAATAGGACACGGTTCCGTTGCATGGGTACCTTTTTACAGGAACCCAGCAATATCAGAGATTTACCCATAGGTGAATTCCTTGCCTTTTCAAAGGCCTTAGGACTCTATGGGTAATCTCTTATTATAGCGGATGGCACAAAGAACCTTATAGATCTAAGTGCCTTTGGTATACCCCCGTCTCTCCTCATTCAATTCATTAAGGCGAATTGAATATTTTTGATTTTGTTTTGTAACTTTCTCTCTTTCACAAAAAAAAATTGCCAGAGCATTTCACTGAAGTGAAATTATATGCCGGGATTTAAATTACTAATGCATTTTTATCTCCCTACTCATGAAAATCACCCATTGTCCCAATCTTTTTTTATTTCGTAGATGTTCGCGGGAACCCTTAATACTGCAGCGAATAGTCAACTTCAAATGTTTAATATCAGGAGATCCGTAAAAGGTTAAATAACATTTTCGGAATCAAAAATAGGCAATACATTAATTAACTCAATTATTATGGCACTTATAAAGATCAAATATCAACAAACGTATGCATTAATGGCAAATTCCTGCAGCACTTATTGAGAAGCTCACTGTCATCAGTGAAACCGTCAAAGATGATTGCACTGGACTCGAGCAGGGCAGGGTTTTGCAGTGAAAGTGGCGACGGAAACATCATTAACGCAGCACTCTGCAAAAGAACGAACTACGAAAAACACCGACAAAACATTGCAACGAAGTAATGCAAAAACTTATAATTACTTTCGGTGCTTCTTTCCGCAGATTAAAATCGAAGCTAATAGGTAGGATTGTTTGTGATACTTGGCTCTCTGCCATTAGCCACTGGCGGATCACGGAGTATATATATATAGCCATAGCTGGGTAGAATGCTTCCTAACTCTTTACGGGGCTACACAGTTTGAATACCAGCCTATCATAAAATGGTCATCCAACGTTAGCATTGCTCGTTTTCCCGGAACGAAAGACCTTTAACGAGCCCTACGGATGGTGGTGAAAGAACGACGATCAGGAACTTCCACCGCTCCTCAGAATCTACCGCGCTTGCAAATGAAGAAAAAATGAGTCATTCAGGTTTCTAAAGGCCAAAAATGAAATTCTCAGTATTACGTAAATATTGCTGTGGAATATCATTCCAGAGGAGTGCATATTTTGTCTCGAAGAAGGACAATGTCCTCTCTCTGACTGCTGAGGACGTCACCGACGGTTTAGCCAGGATCATCGAAAAAATTGAAATCGTAATATAACAGATTTCTTAATCAACATGTAAATATTAATCATCTTAATTACATCTTTTCGTAAAAATACAAGAAAACAAGTCTTTTGTGACAACTATAGGTATGCCAACAAGGATGGGGCTGTCCGCCGAAGAAGGGAAGGGATGGAGCGACGAATTGACAATAGAGCAACGAATTGACAATGGAGCACTGTTGTGGGCCTACGGAAATTTTATTTTCTTTAAGAAACATTGGAATAATATTTTCTGCATAACATATATTTCAGAAGATATTGAATAAAAACTGAAAAAGTACACACATTTCACCGGTACTTTGGCCATTGCTCAGGCTGCGAATATGTTGGCAGCTGCACAATCGGTCGCATACTATTGACATAACGAAATATAAAAAATCAGCCAAACGTGACCTTTTTCTATTTCGTTCCATTTTTTGCATCTAATTTGACTATTAGCCCTGCCTTCAAATTTAATGCAAATGATATAGACTCACGAGAGTAGGAGAGATTTTTCATTGTGTTTGAGTTTTAGCAACCATTATGTATCTTCTCTCATTGTAGATCTTGATTCAATGGAAAAAATTTCAGACCTTAATTAAGTGATCTGATTTTCTAAGATATGCTATGATTTGATAAAAGTATTGAAGTTTGCTGAATGTAAAAACTGTGTTTACTGAATCATCATAGTATGCACAAAACGTAAAAATATCTTAAGAGTGACGTAGTTCTTTCTTTCTCAGATCATTTTCTTTGACAGATTCAAAATTAAACACCCAGCTACAAAATTTAAGAATTAAATTATGAAAGAAATGTAGAGTTCATGGAATGCTGTAGCATAACATTTTGTTATCTTAATTCGTATTATGCATTGATAAAGATTTATAATAATTTGATGATGGAAATTTAGATATTCTCATGTGACTGGTTTTTCAGTATAGAAATGCATGTATTTACATACATTTGAAATAAAATTCCGAGAATATTATATGATAGATAAGATATGATCACGTGAATGAGGAAATGAAATTCTGTAAAGATGTATATTATGCGCTACTTCTTCTATGGGGGTCTCAATTAGATAATTAAGCTATTCTCTGCTAGAATTTGCAGTCTTATGTTTGAGATTCCACAGAGTAAACAGAGTTTCTAATTGGAGCGAGGTTTTAATTCCGCAATCGATTTGCTTCAAATGCGTCGGCGAAATTTGCAATGAAAGAATGCGCGATGTGTGCTAACTTAACAAAAAGATAAATAATCTTTTTTAAGGTTTTTAAATCGCGCTTTAGCGTAGACTTATGTTTGTATGCGATAAATATGAAGAGTTGATTGGTGTAACTCCTCAATGACAAAAGGTCCTCAGCTTAAGCAAAAACCAAGTACGCAATTGCAAAACTGTTGAAGTGAGATTCCCCAATATGGACCTATAATTCAGTTACCCCGAGGAAAAACAACCCTTTCCTTATAACTCAGTAACTTTGTGTAAACACGGAAACATTAATTACCCATGCAAGATAACTGCGTCACGATGTGCATATTGCTCGATTTTCGTTGATAGCTTTAGTTAGTTTAGATTTAATTGATTTATTGAAAATGGTTTCCAGGTATTTATTTTACAAACCAAAGGCGATAAATTGCCGACGAATAAAACAGAGAGGGCGTGATTGAAGTTCATTTGAATCTAAAAAATAGACTTCGGAAAGAATTTTCATGAAGAGGAAAAAGTGTGTGAGTGTATATCTCCGTCCACTTACACCAGAGGACTCCACCAACGCTGATGACTCGCATCGGCGCTTGCGGGACACTTTTTTACTGTTTCCTTTAATAAGGGAACTCGAAGAACTTACCCCAAATTAATTTCCCAAGGGCGTAAGAGTTGGACAATTTCCTGTTTGGGGAATTTTCCTACCGTTTACTCTTTCCCGGTCCTGAAATTGTCTGAGGGCGTTTCGTTAACGTTTTCTTCGAGCGAATATTCGGAAATAGAATTAAACGAAGAAGGAAAATAAGATTGTCTCGCAAATGACTTTTTTATATTCACGCTTGCAACACAGTTTCACTGAAATTATGTAAAAGGATTCGAAAGTAGCTATTTGCCTGATAACTAAAGATGCAAGAGGCAATGCTGAAATATACATCGAGAAAGATTTAGATTCTAAAGTTCCGAAAAATGGAGATAACATACTTAACATGGTTAATAGAATTGAAGGTGAGATTAATCTTAAGAACTGATTAATAAATAAATAAATAAAAACAGAAAATCGCAAAAGAATTGTTCAACTGATCAAATAGAGTTTTTTGAAGTTATTGCAAAAAAACGCTGTAGATCTAAGAAAAAATCTGATAATGAACATTTCGTAACAATCAAAATAACGTACAGTTAGTATACATAAAATATTAGAAGACAGTTAAGTAGACAAAGTGCATAAATGACGAACGAAAGTACAGCCTGAGGGCAAATCGCCTCTTTAGATCTTGGAAAAAAATGCTTTGGATTAAATTGATTTAATTTATTTCCTACTGATTTGGAAAGAAATTATAAATCCATAAGCAAGTTATTTTTAAAAAATGTAAATAAAAACAACATTTGTAAGGATCCCTTGACAATTAATAGCAGCTCCGGGCGCTACGCTAACTTCAGATGTTAGTGTATTCTGCGACAGTTTAACATTTCTTTGAAATATTTGACTCATGTCCGTTTCATTCTAATTCCAAGAGATTGGCGTGAATCGCACCTGCGGAATCATACTCCTTCTTAATTTTAAGATGCGAAAAACTGTCTTCTTTTAATGGCAGATACTGTACAAAACAGAATTCCTTCTGGAATTATGCCCAAACGAATCCCTCGAGTAAAAGTGATCAGCAGCATCTTGTATAAGGCATGCACTGATATTCCTCGTCGAGTGAAGCGATGTCGAAGTTTGGTGCCTAGACGGAGGGGGGGACCACTTTTTAATTTTTCACTGCATTTGTTAAATATAAGTTAAATTACAATTTAAGAAAGGAAAATCCAATTGCTTCGATCTAAAAATGGGTATAGAATACAAAATCCATCTTTTAATACGCTCTTCCAAGTGAGCAAATATTGATATTTACTTTCTCCATATACGAAGTATAGAGAAAGTATTGTTTTCATGAAAAAATTCGACTTCGAGATTTCAACGGAAATACATGTTTTGGGGTCCCTAGAACACGTTGTGACCATTTTCGGAATGATGTGTGTGTGTGTATGTGTATGTGTGTGTGTGTGTGTGTGTGTGATAGTGGGCGCTCTAACGTGAAAACTATTAGTCGTATCAATACCAAACTTCATATATAGTACTTTGGTTTGTGCTGTCAGAGTTGATTAGTTTTTGGAGTGAATCGGTCAACCGGAAGTCGAGCTTCATTCTTCAAAGCTCATTTCCGGTTTTCAAAATATCTCCATAAATATGACATTTAGGTAGATACTATTGTTTATAAATGTTTTAGAAAATAAAATTTACTATATCCTTTGTTCGAAATATATTTTTGTATCACTGTTTGTTTAGGAGTTATTCATGAAATACTGATAAACCGGAAGTTGCTGATTATGTACTTTGTGGGCGCTCTGGGCTCTATGGGCGAAAGGCCAAATTCATCGTTTTTCATCGAGCATGTCCCGAAAAACATTATTTATAATGTTTGTACCGAAAAGATAATAATATATAAATTAATCACTCATCTTCCAAGTTTAGATGGAATATAGAGTTCGAAATTACTGTCGTAGGTAAATATTTACATCTTTTATATGGAGAAAGTCATGTGCTGGCCACATCAGATTTTTTTTTATTTTGAATTTAATCGAGTTGTTCATTCAATTTGTTTGCTGAAGTCAAACATGGTCACAGGATAACGGATTTAGGTGATTACCTGTGAAGGTGCTTGAAATGCTCATGGATTTGAAAAACTACATTTGAAAGCACCAACATAGAAGCATATTGGATTAGAGTATTCCTGTAATGAATGACGCAAAATGTAAATCTTTCGTATTCTTCCTACAAGTGCAGTAACAGGAAATCGAAATTTAAAGGAAGTACTAAGGTTTGACAAACCCGTTTGACAGGCCCATCAATCATTTCCCGATACATAAACACATGCGTTTCGAGTAAAATGATTCACCAAATTCCGCTTTCAGCAACTCACCAAATGAGCCACTTTGTATTCGCTGGCAAAAATGGATATTCCAGAAGCCATCCGAAGAAGATGAATCACCCCGGGATATTTTTTATTAAGGTGACACCGAAATGAAGATCCGTTTCTAATTCAGGGAAAAAGTTATATTTCAATTTGAGGAGCGATTTTCATTTTGTTTCGAATAACTACGATATTGAAACCGCGCACAAAAGGGAATGCAGAGGAAGCGGTATGTGATTTTAATATATCAGCTGAAAATCAGGTCAAATCTCTCCTCTTTTGTGGATAAACCAAATGTCGAATCAGATTACTCAATTTTCTCTCAGGGCGAAGTTGAATTTAAGCTGTTTGAAGCTGGTAAACGCACGTCTTTAACTTAGAAATTGTTTTTAATTTTATTTAATTAACAGTATGGTACAGAATTAGGTGGAGCGATCATTGGCGGAATTTCATGATGCACAAATTTATGAATAAAAACACTTGCACAATTCCACAATACTATGTGGAATGGTAACGGTATTGTGGAATTGTACAAGTGTTTTATTCATAAATTTGTGTAACAGTATTGTAATATGAATATAAGTAAAATTCAGTAAACTAGTAGAATACTTTCCTCATCCTAAGAACAGTACGTGTTTCAGACCTCAACTTGTGAATCTTTGGTAAACATTCCGAATGTCATTATTCATTTTCGAATAATTTAGTGATCTTATCCAACACCTAACACATTTTCAAAATCTGTGAGGTAATAAACAGCCGTAAGTGCAAATATTTGTAACCTCTACGTCGTATATTCTACGGATAACTCAACTAATTCTATTTATGTTAGCATCGTGTATAAGTTGCAGTCGTTCCACAGCAAAATATAATAAATTCCGCGATACGTTTAGATCATACTAGTTTTAACATTATTATTTCGCAGTTTAAATTTACTTACGCAGTTAGTTTGTTAGTGTTTCTTTTACTATATTTACTTTCTCCCTATACGTAGTATAGAGAAAGTATTGTATTCGCAAATAATTCGACCTCCAGATTTCAGCGGAAATTGATGTTTTGGGGCCCATAGAGCTCGTTTTCGCTATTTTCTCGAACATGTCTGTCTGTGTGTCTGTCTGTATGTGGTGAAAAGGTTTGTGTGCGCTCTATCTTAAAACGTGATTATCCGATCATTTCCAAAATTTATATTTAGTATATTCCTAACTATGACAAGAGTTGATTAGTTTTTAATGAATATCGCTTAACCGTAAGTTGCGGTTTATCCGGAACAATTTTTTTTCTTAAATATCTGTCAGAATTCAATGTAGGTATATACAATAATTTACAAAAGTTATAGATAATGTACATTTCTACAAATTTTGTTTGAAACATATTTTCGTAACACTGATTGTTTAGGAGTGGTTTATAGGAGAGGAGGATTAGTGAATACTCGCTAACCGTAAGTTGCTTTTTATCCAAAAATTGTAGTTTTTCTTAAATATTTCTGTCAGAATGTGATGTATTTACTGTACTTGTAATTTGTACATACATTGTAATTGTAATCTGTACATACGTTATAGATAATTTATTTTACTACAACTTTTTTTTTTCTGTAGCACTCGTTGTTTTGGAGTTATTTATATATTCTCCATATTTCAATAAATATGGAGAAAGTCATGTGTTGGCCACATCAGATGTTTCTCATTTTAAATGTGAACAGTTTTTTTTAGAGAATTTTCCATTTACAGATGAAATTGAAATGAAATAGAAGAGATTTTGACAGCAATTACTCTTTAATAGTTAATATTATCCTAAAATAATTCAAACATAGCAAAAAAAGGATATTTATACACGCCATAATGATTTTATATTCTTATTAATCAAATTCCAGTAATAAACTTAAACAGTCATTGACTCGAATAATATTACCAAAGATAACTTTGAGCTTCCGGATAGTCATGTGGACAGCGCGTTTGCCTTTGGTGAAAGCGGTCCCGGGTTCGATTCCCGGTGGGAGCCAATGTCCGAAGTGACCTAAGCTGTCGAAGCACTTTTAACAATACTACTACTTCTACTACGATAACTTAGAAAGGCGCTCCAATTGGCTCGTCATAAAAGCGCATCTGAAAATGCATCGAATTTCACTCTTAGTTCGGCAATAACGGAGTGCAACGTAATTACGGAAGTCTTTGTGTCCATTTGAATGCAAATGGATCCGCTTTGAGCGTTTTACTTTAGATGGCTTCTTTGATCGAAGCGAAATATGCGAAGGAGGTAACATCCGTTTGACTGTTATTCCTCGTGATTCATCTCGCACGCCGCTTTGTTGCATTCACGTGTTGTGTGCATCGGACATTTTAGGAATGCCGCAGAGAAACTCCTTTTCATGTTACAACTACCATCACCTGGAGAACGGAAAACACTTTGTTTGAGATTTGTGGAGCAGATTGGCGAAATTATAGTTTATACATCACTTTTTTATATTTAATAATAATGATATATTCTTTAATGTTCTATGGCGGAAAGCCACCTAAGGACAAATTGAAAGTGAACAAAAACCCGAAAAAAAAATTGCAGCGGAAATAAAACAACTCAATAGCGCAATTTCAGAACTATACAATATAAATATAAAATCAAGTTACTTAAATATAATACAATATATACCCATCCAGATTACAGCGTTCGAAGATGCTCAAATTGTTTTCACTTAAAATGTGACAATTTCTGCACTTTCTTTAGACTGACTGTATTCAAAAAAATTAATTGCAGTTAAAAAGTATTCAAAAAATTGATTGCAGAAACAGTAAAAGATCTCTGAAATGTTGCCGTTTTACGATAGAAAAATTAAAATGAAAACTAACGCAATTACAATTTCGTGGATTTATGGAATTAATCAGGAGTAAAAAAATGTTCCGCTTGCTGGGTTTTCCCGTGGAGAAATGGGAAATGCTTTACATTTACATTAGTACCCCGTGAGCCGCACTAAGGCGCATTGCAGGGTGCAATGTGAAACAACAAACTACCTAAATAATTCTCAAATAAGTGCACCTTATATTAAGCGGAAAAAGACACCAATGAAAGCCATCAGTTCTCGCCGTAATCTCGAGAAATATTTTTGTCGTCTGGCTGAGAAAATCGCGTTCGTTGGGCCTCGCGTATTTCGTCGTGTAAATCACTGCTTAAAAATGTTTTCGTGCATATCCATGATCACTCTTTCGCAGTGATTAGATGAAATCTATTCAGTTCTTATGCCCATTAAATGGAGTGCCGCGGCTACAATTCGAAAATATCGTAAAAACAACAATCTCTGCTTCATATTTGAGGACGAATTGATGAGACGAAAAAAGCCCTTCTCTTAAGAAATTAACGTTGAGTTCATTTTTATCGCTCGCAGGTTGAATTTCTTCCAAATTAATCATCAGCATCATAAGCAGCTCTGTGATTGTTTTCCTATGCACCCAACCTACTTTTTCCATTCTATGCCACACTCCCACCTCGAAGGCCATTCATTTCCACTTTCCCTATGGTTCATGTTTCACACCCATTTTGTAAAACACCCCAGAGCAGGTATATCATTAATCTTTTCCTGATTCCTAATCATGTACTCTATCCATCAATTCCCTTTGATTCATGAAAACTTCCTTGACCAAGACAATTCTGATCCGAACCTCATCTTTTCATCCCAAGAAGGGTTACTACTCCAGAGAGAGAATTTATCCATTTTTCTATATTTCCCTCATCCATCCTGATCATCGTTAACTTAATACAATTATTAGTAATAGAATAAATGTTTAAGTTCATCATTCAAGACATAAGTACAAGCTTTTCATCAGCAAATACCTCGGGAACTGATAACTTTGACGAGTTATAGAGTTCTTACGAACATTTATAAATACACACCGCAAAGATGTGCTATTATAAAAAAAGTTGGAATGTTGAAGTCGGAAAGCCATATCAAATCTTTTCGAAGTGCAATACATTCTCTTTTTGAAATGCTATTAATTAAATGAAAATAAACTCCGCCTTGTGGAACTGAAGTCCATTCCCTCTGATTAAAAGCCCAGTAAATAAACTGTAAAAATCATCAATCCCGAAAAACTGAAAATGATTAAACCGCTGCTTCGTAACTGAAACACAAACCTGCGGTAAATAACCAGTGAGGAGACATTCACAGAATGATTCCTGCAATCAAAAAAGTGTAAGTATTGGATGCTCTGGGCCAATTAAAAGGATCGCAATAAACGATGGATACGATCCGCTGAATTACAGGTTAACCTTAGGCCGAGAGATTGCTCATTCATCACCGAAACAAGTCGACGAGGTGGGGAGAGCAAAGCACCCATTCATCATCTGAGAAATATGGAGAGAACATTTACATGACTCCCAAATATCACACACGAAGCTAAGACCTTTCGAATATCTTGTAAACAAGAAATTCTCTTAATGAGTACAAAGGATCGAATCAGAGGTAAAATTCACACCTTCGTTTTACTCATCGGGGCACATAAGAGCGTTCTTCTTCTTGATTTCTCGCATAGTTCATTCCGTGCCTATTTATATCGTATTACATGCGTCGCGTCGGTATAATTTGGAAGTTGCGGCGTTACTTTTAGTCAAGTATGCAAACTTCTCTCTTTCCTCAGATTTCCTTTATTATACCGTCTCTTATTCTCTTAAGTCGTTCCTTTCATTCATGGACAGTTCAGTTCGTTGCTTCAAAATCATATTCTACGGCTTACTAAGTTCGAAATCTAAAGCAAAGGTTTCGTCCGTCGAATGTATTTATTTGCATTTATTCGCGAGGAAGAGACCATTTATTCGTTGATGGTCAGTCCAACAATTAGGCTACGTCATAAGGCTCTGAAAATTGGTAGAGCCACTTTCTCGTTTTTCGCTTCTTTGATTGATACAATTGATAACTCATTATATTTATTCCGCTGTCATTTTACGCGATCAAAACTTCTGCACAAAGGGAATGCAGAAGACCAGTAGAGGAGCTGAGTTGTTAGAGTATAAACTCACTTAGAATTAATTCCATTGACTGTTCAACGAACTCTTATTTGTAATATTACGTAACAAACCAAAGGAAGAAAACTTAACCTGTTATAAAATACCATTCATCGATATGGCTCCAATGTGTCGCAAACTTTCGGATAAACCGGAAAAGACGTGAGATAAAGCTGATAAAAGCCGCTCTCAGATATTAATAAGGGGCTCCATACGATGGATCAAAATTATTTGCTGAACTTCCTAACCATTTATCATCAATTACATAACTATTTATCAACTTCAGATCTGCGATTCTTTAAAACAAGCATTTGTAAGTTCCAGTTTATATTATCATTGATGAAACACCGACTGAGGAAGTGAACTAATTAATCACTATGGTGACAATCCCCAACAAATTGAGTCGTAAAGTACAGGTATGCTATGAGGAACACAGTCGAATTACGCATTATAATGCGCTGCGACAAATCGGCAGGGATTCAACGATCTATAGTACACTGGGAAATTTGAAGCTCGATAAGAAGCACATGTATTTAGAGGAACGAAACACTTTTCGTACATTCCGAGCTGTCAGATTACCACAAACAAAAAGAATTGTAAATGGATCATCGCAAAATCTAGCTTCACATCATATAATTTGAATGAAAACGAAGAAATGTCAGCACATCGAACGATATTATCTTCATTGGATTAACAAGATCAGAGATGTGTCCCATCGAGATATCGGTTGATGGAATTGGAAAATTATTGCGAGAGATTGATAGAAAAAAGGCGCCAGGACCCGAAGGTATTCCCGCTGTTGTAATAAAAACTTTAGCCGATGAAATTGCTCCGCTTCTACAGATTTTCTATCAGAAATCATTGGATGAGGGAACCGTCCCAATGTCGTGGAAAAAAGCTAATGTCATTCCGGTGCCTAAGAAAGGGCGCGCGTCAAAACCAGATGATTATAGGCCTATTTCATTAACTTCAATTTTTTGCAAAATAATGGAGCATATTATAGCGAGCTCTATCATGCGCTTTCTTTCTGAAAAGGGAGCAATCAGTCAGAGCCAGCACGGATTCCGTAAAGGTAGGTCTTGTGAGACCCAGTTAGCGCTTTTTATGAATGACGTATGCAGCAGACGGCGGTGTTAGATCAGACGCAGTTTTCCTAGATTTCAGGAAAGCTTTCGACACAGTTTCTCACGAAAAGCTTATCCAAAAGCTGAGTGCCTACGCGATCGACGAAAAAGCTATCAGATGGACCAAATCTTTTCTAGAAAACAGATCTCAGCGAGTTGCGTTAGATGGAGTTTTATCCGAAGAAATAAGTATCACATCAGGAGTTCCACAGGGAAGTGTTCTTGATCCTATCTTATTTCTAATTTACATTAACGACCTCGTAGATAACGTAAAGAGTAAGGTTAGATTATTTGCCGATGATACCCTGATATACAGAGAGATTTTGACTGAAAACGATTGTAATGTGCTTCAAGACGACCTGGACGTAATATCAGGATGGTGTAAAGATTGGCAGCTGGATTTAAATATAAATAAATGCGTTGCCATGAGTTTTACGCGCTCCACAAACATAATTCCCGCGCAGTACCAAATCTCAGGTCATCCATTAGAGTTAGTTCACGACAACAAATACCTAGGAGTCACGTTTAGCAGTAACTTATCTTTTAAAGAACATATTCGAGATGCAATAGGAAAAGCGAATAGAATGCAAAGATTAACTGGTAGAACGTTGAGAGGATGCTCATCGAGAGTCAAAGAAATAGCTTACTTTTCTCTTATTCGTCCGAGTCTTGAATACTGCTGTGCGGTTTGGAACCCACACGAAGTAGGTTTAGTCTCAGATTTAGAGATGGTCCAGCGTAGAGCAGCCCGATTCGTTTGCGGGGATTTCAGGTTTGATAGCTGCGTTACGGCAATGATAGAGTCCCTCAGTTGGAATTCACTACAGATGAGAAGATCTGAATATCGTCGGAAACTTTTCGAAAAGTTCAATCGTTCAGAATTTATAGACGAAGTAAGTGAAATGTTAGAGCCAGTAAGGATCGAACGAGATCTCCGAGAGGCATCGACGAAGCGTTATAGGGAAGTAATTGCAAGGACGGAATTACTTTTGGTCTTTTTTTCCCCAAGCTATTAGAGATGCTAATAGGTAGGAATGCATAATGGTGGTGTATTACACCCCCTGCCATACGCCTCTGGCGGCTCGCGGGGTATATATCTAAATCTAAATCTAAACAAGAGGTTCATTCAATTGACACAATATCAACGCTAACTTAAGGATTAAAAATTTACTAAAGATGGACCAGGAGATAAAAAGATCTTCTGTACTGAAGAAACAATGACAGTGCAGAGATGCTAACGCCTTCAAGGAACAAACGTTCTTAGCAGTTAAATTGGTGCGTTAATAAGTAGATGGACCTTGTCGGTCACCCTCCATATCGGTCCTGTAATCGCAATGATAAAGCACACATGTATCGAGTTTGTTTAGGTTCGATTTAAATAAGAATTTCTCATCTCGAGCAGAATCTATCGGAAAGACGTTATCCGGTGAAAGGGACACGTGATGGGTTGGCATCCAATATCGCACAGTCACGCATAGTCCTTAAAATAACGTGGATGTGGACGCTTGTCTTCAGCAATGTTTTAAAGGGAAATACCAATGTTGAAGTTTGAAATGCTCAGAGACTACACTTCTGCGATGTAAATAATCCCACAGACCTTCGGAACAAGGCAATTAATATATAAAGATGCCTTACGATAAAGTTGATTGACGGAAACTTAAGACAAAAACTACGAAAAGTAGTACTTAATCCTTAGTGCTCTACTGAACAGTAAATAATTAATTGTTACTCAAATGTATACAAAAAGTCAATAACAAAAGTACAAAGTACTATTAAATGAATAATGTGGATTTCACTTTACTTTTATTGGACAGAAATTTCATGAAATGTTTTAATTATTTTTTGAATCTCAAATGTATATAACGGTTTCTATAAAATGCTTTTATAGAGAAACATTGTAGTAAAACAACGAAATGCACTTCAAGGGAACATAATCACAAAATATTCTCAGTAAAATTTGCAAGGAGATACATCAGTTGATTCGTTTTCTTAAGTATTTTTTTCTAGTTGGAGTTTGAAGTACTCCCAATCATTGAGTACTTTTCTCAATATGAAAGAATTATTAATCGTCGCATTTTGGAATCATTTTGGGAATTTTGAACTCTTGGATCAAGAGTTCACTCTCGGCGGAAACGGCCACGGGTTCGGTTCCTGGTCGAGGTCAACATTTGTCGTTGTTCACCCAGCATCTTCAGTATCTGAGTTCCGATCTAGAAATACGTTCGTGTGGATGCTCCGACAGTATACTTTCACTCATTATTAATGTTCAAATCCATTGAAGATATATACTCAATTGACTGATTCATATATTGTACAAAACCAAAAAGAGGATTGCAAATCTATTACAACAAGACGCATGACTGGATTATCATAGCAGTTCTGATTTGGTTCTATGTCTCGTTTTTTGTGATAATATCGCAGGTATATCGTTTGTATTGAGCTGGAAATAACTACATTCCGAAGGAGGTGTCTTTCTTATATGAATCGGTCGTCGCAATCGATTCGGCAATCGCTAGATTTATTTGCCTCAGCAGTGCGGATTAAAGCGACTGAGCAGCACAATCGATTAAGTTGCTTCTCCATTTGAATGCACCGCCCACACTCTAATCAACTCCCTTTTCCATAATTAACTACGGGAAGAGGATTTCAAAGAAAGTATTCTCTACTTCTCTTTTCTCTCGAATCAGCCGAGTTAATGTTTTTACTCTGCCTGCGAGATCGATCCTTAAGAATATTTTAACGACGTTCTGAAGAGAGACAGGGTTTACAAGTATTATTTCTAACGATTTCTACTTTTTTCCTGTGTTTGGCGCATTCGTCGGGTTGCGCCTCTTTGCGACGAATGCATCGGAAATAGAATTCAAGAATTAATGAATGTCAAGGAAAAAACAGAAAGACGACTCGGCAGCAGTGCGAAAAGCGGTTACTTGAACCAAATACGAGGAAACATTCTGTCTTTAATTTCAACAACTGCGTATTAAATAAAGTAATAAAACAGCTGTGTCAGAATTACCCGAACGACACGAACGGAATAAAAATATCGAATTTGTAAAGAGTATCGTAAGTTCAAATGATTAAAATTTTCGAGAGGTATTCTATTTCTTAGTCTCCCAAATATGTGGCGAGGGATTCGACGGATGTACCCGCGGAATGCAGAGCAAAAGGATACAAATTTGCTTAAAATATGCAACGGTTAGATAAAGCGATACGATGGAGATTTCGCATGCAACAACCAAGAAAAGTAATCAAATTCTCTACCACACGCCGAAATACGGCTTTAAGTGTATCTATTTATTACGTAAGACATAAGATTTACTTATTACATAAAACCGCACGCCGCAGTTATTCGCAAGGACAGGTGGTGACTTTAGTCTACATCACAATCATACATAAATACAAAATTATAAATATAAAAATATGTATACATACATTAACATAAAAATAAAGAGCACTTTGAAATAGTTATATTTTTTATGAGAATGATATAATAGAAAGTACCCTGAAACAGCATTTAACTGTCTTGTACTTGTTATGCAAGATTGTTCAGGGTTCCTATAATAGGCCTTCACGGACCCACTGTACATCAACCAAGCGATCCCCTACTTGTCTCACATTTCGGCAGGCTCTCGTCGGATAACAAAACATTTAATATTTTTTGGGAAAGGTCCGAAGACTTCTGCAGGCAGACTGTTCGATTCCTCGATAGTTAGTTCTATTTCTCGATAGTCTTGATATTTTAGTGACAATTAATGGCAAGGCAATGATTGTGTGAATGAAACTAAGTCTGCAGTATCAGTACGAGAGTGAGCTTTCTGACTTGGTTGGAGCATTCAAAAACAAGGATTTAAAACATTCATCCATTCGGGGGCTGTTGTTTTGTGAGAAGTATTTTAAATTTAAAAAGTTCACCAGAGTATGCGAAACGAGTCATGGCGATCCTTTTCCAGAAGTCACCAGACGAAATAAAATGGTAGAGAACTTCTTTTCCTCGTTCGACTATAATCTTAGATAGCAGAATGATTTGTACTTTTATCTAGCTTATGCTTCTCGAACTTACATCAGTATGTTATTTAGGCAAATATACATAACCAATAATGTCTTCCCTCTTTTCGAAAACTCAATCGCGAATCAAATATGTGAAATTGAATGAGTCTTCATCGAACATTAAAAAATTTTTTTGTTGCCATTGCATATTCTACTTTCACTAAAGAAAAGAAAATTAATGAAATTGATAGAAATGACATATTAATTCCACAGTTCTCTTTCGTGGATTCAGGGTATTGTAAAAACAACTTTGAAAGCTTTCTGTAATTTAAAAACACAAATCAGACATTACTCTAAATAACAAAAGCAATATAATCTTTTCATTAAATTCTTTTCTCCGACACTTATACTCCTATCGCAATCGTATCTATGGGCAATGTCCCTACAGTCCTTGCATCTCAACGCTTCAATTGGATTTTTCAATTTACAAAGTACAACTAATATTCGTCCTGAATCTGCATTCAGTCCGAGTTTGCAGAATAAAGCGACAAATCCCTGCTTCGCCCCGACCGCAGCATTACGATTCCCAGCACCACAACTGAGTCCCGTAGAAACGAAAATTTTTCCCCCGATTACTATCCAATTGTCCTGAGTCAGCTTCCCTCTTCTCCTCGTAAGAAAGCCTCTGGGATCGCATAATACATGAGATAGACGCAGCAGTGGGAGTTAATCCACAAACATCTCAATTTATAGTGCGCACACATATTTGAGGTGACAATCACCAATCGGTGACCTTTCCGTGAACACATTTCAATGAGGTCAATGACACAACTGCAGATTACCAATAATTAAATATTGTTTTTATGGCTTCTTAGACGTCTCATTCAATGGATAAGATAAATAATAATCTCATTTTACACAAATAAATACGTTATCTATTTATCATCATTATTTAACCATTTTTTGAAGAATCCATCTGGGATCACCCATACCGATTTAAAATTTCTTAACGCTTAAAAACTTTTAAATAGCGAATAAAATGTATCGAAATAATTAATTTCACGGCATAGATTAAGGTTGAATCTTTCGTGTGAGACATTTAATGTGAATGAAAAGAGAATCTCTAATAGGAAACCCTAAGGAAATCGTATAGGAATAAATATTTTGGGGCAAAATATAAAAGCGGGTATCTACGTTCGCAGTAGAGTGCATTCTGGGTACGTGCGAAGATAAGGAATGTGAGGAGTGGATCTGAGAATTGGTCTCTTGATTTTCGAGGGAATTGGTGTTCCGCTGTTCCCCAATTTGGATCGGCGTTTAATAATGGCGGCTCCTCACTGCGAGATTAACCGGTTGCTATGGAGACGAAAGATTCGATCTAAAGAGAGTTGCTAGGGAAGAAATGAGTCAATTTGCTGTAATTGTTATTGCTGATTGGATATCCACTATCACTGACTGAATGAAGTAAACTTGCTGAACAGGGCAGGTGAACTTAATCATCGTCTCTGAGTTTCGGTACATGAAAGTTATTTTCTACATTTATTAACAATACACCACTTTTGCACTTCGATTTTATCATTCGTCTTTTAATCTCTCCTTAAATTACGGCTGAAAGGAGTAGCAAATGCAAATTACCGTAGAAAAGTGAAATATGCTGTATATAGATATAAAGACAATACTACCGTAGCTTTATCGCCCCGAGTTACAGTCAATACGAAAGCATAAAACTCAGAGAGGCTAAGCACTGGTTGTAAGAAACGTCTTATCAAAGTCGCTTCACTTAAAAATATTGCACCCATGTTCGGCACTTTCACATAATGAGTAAAAGAAACGTTTTGTTTGGCATTCCCCCAAAGGAGAGGAAAATACCTCGAACACTGTGCCAACACCTAGTATATCTTGCATTCTCAAGTGGCCATAACTCCTTAATCCAATCTCAGATGTCACTACATACATAGATGAAAGCTTACAAGATTCATTTGACCCAGCTAGGGAACTAATGCAATTAGTAAAGAAAGGGCTAAATTATAAGATTATCTTAGAAAAGTTGATGCAAACAAGGAAAATAGGTATCAACTATTTGACCCATTTACCCTGGCGATTACGCCATTACATTCACGGAATATTTTAGTAACTTTTATGGAAGTAGAATTATTGCAATATTTTTAATGCTTTCACATTTTAAAAACCAAAAATCGATATTACTTTAACTTCTTCATATTTTTTTATGGGAAACGCATTAGGAGGTTAAACCAGCCTACTTATTCTTGTAAGCGGTTCATTCAGGTTGCTCAGATCAGAAGATTCAATTTGTTAAAGAACTCTGCAGGAATGTGGAAGGTAAGACGTACGAAAAATTGCGATATCAAGGATTAGCTATCTAAGGCTTAACAACGGATATTTCAAATGTCAAATTTGCAAAGAACACCAAAAATGAGCGGAAATTTAAAAATAAAATTATTTAAAAACGTAAAGCGACAGTAATACTAATTTGGAAAGTTTCCAGGTTTTCCAATGAATTAAACGGTACCACGCTTTTTTCTTTTTTCAAATACGTCCTTCCTGTTTGCGACACTATGTCCATGACGGTCCTCCGTTGAAACCGGTAGTACAAATAAAAAAATTTTTAGGAAAAAGTACCAAATATCTCCTTCATTTTACATGATGTCTTTTTGTCGAATTTTCGCACCATTAATAATCCTGTTTTGACGCATATGTTAAAACCTGTTTTCTGAAATACATTTCGTTGAACGACATAAAGAAATAATTAGTAGAATTAAATAGCTACCTTAAATTTCCCATTATAACCTAATTATCTCTCTAAATTTTTATTTTGAGAGTTTTCTTATTGCAGTTCTAGTAATAAGTAATTTCCTTACTGTTATTGACGACTTAACATTAGAACTGAACCTGATAATCGATTTTATCCAAATACACCGTCTTAGCCGCTACTTTGCGGCAGCTCTTCGTGATGAAGGAAGAATACTTAAGATGTCGTTCCACGAAGTACAGTGAGGACATGTTGATTATATCCAAAAATATTTCTTCGCTAAAATAAACTTCAGAGATAATGTTTTAATTAACTCTTGGAATTAACTTTTACCACAGTTTGGTGAGTAATACCACTGAAATCGTAAATTTTTAAACTTTTTATCTTTTGGAAGTGCTATATAATGCGCCTGGAACAAGTATTCACGTTTTAAAAGAGCATATCCATATTCTTCTGTTCAGCATATACGTATTAAAGTAGTAAAGGCCCACATTTGCGCATTCGTTTGACTACTTTGTTTTAAATGGTAATTAAAATTCGATGAGAATGTGCCTAGGTATTGCACTAAGGCGAACATTTCCAAATTTGGAATGTATTCCATCGTTTTGAAATTTTCAAGTAATTAATTGCGGAGAACTTTAGCATTCGACAAATTTTAATGCGACCGCAACAACAGAGTAAAAAAATGGAATTCACGGTTGGAATTCCTCCCTCATAATTGCAAACCGGACACTTCCGCCATCTTGAACAAACCGTGTAATAATTGGGGCGGAATTCCAGTTTAATTCCCCAATAATAAAAGAGAACGGGCTTCGCTCGCCCGCGGTTGTTTTATTTAGACAAAGAAAAAAGAAGAGCAAACAGCGAAACTAAACACTCTTTCGTTCCTCTTTCATCAATTATGTATCGCCACAACGGAACGCCGTATTTGCTCGCGATATGGTTCACTGTGTTTTCGCAGATGTTGACGCATATTCCCTCACTTTATTCGCAAAACTTCAAACGCATTAAACCTTTACTTTTATATGGAAAGTGTTATCCTCATTTTTCTGGAAATTTCCTCCCGGAATCGATTATTTCAATTAACTGAGAGTAATATGTAGGATGCATATACAATTTTTATCAATTCAATGGAGATAAATGGAAATATTTATCATATTTGCCCACGTCAAAAATACATTTTGAATCGTTTATAATTACCATCAAAAAAAGTATAACATATCAATATTATCGATAATTACACTTTATCGAGGGACAGACAGCGCCAACTGTAAATGATTGTCCACTAGTGCAATGAATGCACTACAAACGACTAATGCATCCGATTTAATTGACTGTGAATACCCTGGGTATCTCGTTTGATCCTTATCATTATGTAGATCTATCCTCACTGATAAACGTATTCACTTGAATCGTTAACAGACAACGGTCGATAGCATGCTGCAAGAAAAATATAGTAATTCAAATAAGTGAGGAAATGATTTATTTTAATTCAAATCATTCTAAACTCTGGAGAATACTAAGGAGTAATCGTTATTCGTAGTGTAATTGGTATTTTAATATTTTTGTAATTTTCTTTTCAAATTTGAAGTGAAAGGTAAAACACGCCTTCAATAATTTAATCTCAATTGAAAAGGGATAATGAATAAGGTAATCGATAGACGGTAATTAAAAGCTACAAAATCAACTTTCACCTCTGAATCAAAAGAATATTTTTGGGAGACTTCTATCTGCGACAAACCTTCGTTATCGTTTTTCAATAAAGAATTGAGGTATTTCAGCTTAATTTTGTGTTTGCTCACATCGTTAAATAATTATATTAACGATAATAATTTCGAATAATTGCAGAAATTTTAAGGACGTAATTCTAACTTGAATGAATTTTAATAACGTATATTACCAATCAATAAAGGCTAGAAAAATCGATCAAACTGAATTGAAATTGTCTCTTGGTGTAAAAATTACAACACATTATTTTAAATTACAAAATATACGTTGCGCTGCTATTTGGATAGAAATTGCAGCGCGAAATTTAAAGAAATAAATAAAAAATTCAAAAAAGAATATCCTCTTTTATAAATCAAGATCTGTAAACGTCTCTATTTTACAATAAAAAAGGGAATCCCCAGTTGATCGCTTGTAATACTCCTCTACACTCTCTCTTTCACATCTATTACATTCTTCTCATGACAAAGATAAAGTTTCGTTAGTTTCCCCATAAAGAGAACGTATCGCGTCCCTCGAAGGTCTCAATTTATTGGGGTTTTTAGAGGAGAAGAAAAGCAATTGGTTTCCAAAGGAATTCAGTCGATTCCGCCCCCACGCACTTTCGATCCCTCAACACTCTCGAAAAAAACGAAGATGCTTATTTAACAATTCAAGTGTAGTCTTCTCCTAGGACCCCCTACGATGCAGTATCTTTAACGTTGCTATTCATCGGTATTATTATATAAATCAACGATGGACCACGAGTCTATTCCAATGATGATGGTAAATCATTTTATAAGACTTCTTGTAAAAAAAGCTTGCAATTATCTTTTTTATAAACTATTTGATTCTTCCATCAAAATATCAGAAAGACTGATTTTGCACGGATTTATGCCTGCAAAATCAATATTCTTCTTATCTCGGCCGAGATAGAAACGATAAAATGATATTAATGAATGGACGATTACCAAGAAGAAAGGATTAGAATTTCTTTCTATTTGGTTACACGGATATTACCTTTAAATATCGAAATTGCCTTTCGCTAATAATTCGGTCTCTTTGAAAGTAAAACGAAGAAATTCAAATAAAATCTGTTAGATACGGAGACGGAGTGCTTGAGTGCGATTTCATCAAATAAAGGAAATGTGCCAACTGCGGTTAGTATTCGCGTTCGTGCGGATAAAACATGCTGCTGTGACCTCGAAAACGTACTACGGAAATAGTTAAATACTAAGGAAATCTAGTTATGGACGTGTGATATGATTCATTCAAAAAACGTATAATCTGAGAAGAGGATTTTAAGGATTGGTTAATGAATTTTTGGAAAAGATAACATGTAAAGGTTATTACATTCTGAGATATAAAATAGTTAAAATAAAATTTTTAGCACTATTTTCATTTTTGCATACATATATATGATACGCTATTATACAACAGCATCAACACATAACTTTATTTAATATACCATTGAACTGTTTACTCGTACTATATGATCGAAAAAGGTATACCTCAAATCATTTTGAAATAAAAAATGGATTTCCGTTATCCTGACTATTTCCATTTACAACAAATAAGAAATAATTCTCATCATTACTTTGAACATCAGATCTACTATCGATAAGAATACCTTCCGGTAAACAAATAGTTGTGGTCACATTTTTCCAGAGAAACCTTTCCCCGAACTAGGGCTTTCCTATAAGTTTTTACAGATACTGTCGCAAGACGAAAGCTGACTGAAATGATAGTAATGATGAAAAAACGGGATCGCTGCCGAAGATAAGCAGAATGAAGTGTCACAGTGACGTGTCTGCCATACGACCACATTTATCGTCCAAATTGAATAACGTCTCTCTGTCGAGGCCTTTCTAAGAGATCTTTTCTTCATTGAATAAATTTACAAATATGCTAGTTGGCAGGGGGTGCATCCTCCAATCAAATTAATTATTCATTACCTATCGCATTTCACTTGCGGAAGATAGTCCTAATGTCATTTTCCCTGCAATTTAAACCCATTTCTCAACACAGCAATCGCAATGTATAATTTCTACCTTACATAAAGTGTTTTCGCTCAATTTATTCCTCCATATTCACCACTAGCATTAAAAGGTTGAACATAATGAATTGACACTGCTGAAATTTTAAGGAACAATATTACGTGATTTAAATTATCTCATTTAGATAATATAATTTCTCTCCCGAGTACCTCTTTGCAATATTACACCTCGGTCCATTTATGAGCTGCAATTCAATTTTTATGAAGAAAGAAAGTATTTCATGTGCTTGGAGAATTCGTCTGCTTCCAAGAATCGACGCCGCACTAACCCAAAGTGGCGCTTGAAGAATATGAAGCACTTGAATTGAATGTGTGTCGAGCACTCGAAAAGCAGTGGACATCATCTTTCCTTTGATCTCGCCTCAGAGGGTCGCAGGATACGGTTTCCGACCCTTTTGATTGGGACCCTTCCATATCGATTGCATTCGAATGCATTTGAATTCGATGGATCTCTGCTCATCTTACGCATCCTTGTTCTTACTTCGATTACGCAGAATGCATCCAAAGAAAGATGGACCAAAAACAGCGAAGAGCGACATTTACTTGCATGTATATATCCTATTTATTGACTGAAAATAATAGCAACAAATCACAAGCTGAGTTGACCATTTCTGTACCTTCGGACAAAATCTCCCAAGGAGCACTTTCTGTCAATTGCTGCGTGGATCAGAAACAAAATTGTAATGCGTGTGAGGTAAAGGGAGATTTCGAACGTCTTCTTACAGTTGACATAGTCGGTATATTGGTTGACAGCTTATTCGCATGTGTTCTTAGAGTTATTTCATTTGTGCTCAAGAAATGAAATATTCGCCTATACGAAGGAAAGTAATAGGAAGATAAAAACGTCAAATAAATTCCTTATAAGATCGAAGGACAATTTGGAGAGACAGTATTATTAATTAATCATCATCATGTGGTGTTCTGCCCGGAAGCAGGTCCCGCACGCCACTGTCGTCTCCATTCAAGGTGCCCGTTGGCTGATGCGGTAGCATCACGGATTCTTAATGAGAAAGTTACCAGTTCGAATCCTTGTTACACCAAAATTTCAGGCTCCCGGATAGTCATGTGGACAGCGCGTTCGCCTTTGATGAAAGCGGTCCCGGGTTCAATTCCCGGTGGGAGCCAATATGAAAATGTACTTTTTCTCATTAAGTAAGATATAGAAAAATTGAAAAAGTTGAATTTGAAGCCATGGGGCTGGTAATTCAATAACGCCCAAGAATTAAGAGGGCAAACAGATGTGCTGTCTCCATTCCCATGTGTCCCTAGCCTACTCCTAAAGTCTCTCTAATATTATAATATTTATATTTAATAGAATTTTTAACTGTTTGAATATTTAAATTCGGGATGGTTATTGTAATGAAGCATTTACTGAAATCCACACAATCGTTAGAGGAAATGGAGTGAAAACGGGCACTGCTGTAGAACTCTATACGGTGCAACTCGTTGAAATAAGATAGCAGGGATCAGATGAAATATTTCTTTCGAGTAATATGGAAGAAGCATCAGTTATTTTGTGAATTAGTACTTGTTCTGGACTGCAAACTCTTGACTGGTTTGTGAAACCGTTTTCTTTTCATGACCCTACGGTTAGTTTAAAATATTTTCACAGTGATTTCAAGAAAGCAGAGATCCTTAGTAACTTTTAGAAGCACTCCTTAAGTCACGTACGCTTCTATGTCACAGGTGATAGTGCTTAGGTGGGATTGGAGTAAATATGAACCCCCATTTATAGGAGGGGCCCATAAGCATCTTTTCTTTGGCCTTTCTCACTCATCTTGGATGGACATTTTAGCCACGTTCGTAGCCATCTGAGGGTTGAATTAACCACAACCAGTAAGTGACTTGGCCAAATATAATCATGTGACTTCCTTTTCGTTCCACCCACAAATTGCAGCTCCTAAAGGTTCATGGGGCCTCTGTAAACGTAGTACAGCGAGGCTATCTTTAAATAACTTTTGATTTTATATTTATTTAAATTCCGCAACTATGCACGTAGCATATTGTATTGTTTTATCTTGTTTTAAAACTATTTCATGGGATTGTTTTGGGCAGGGCTCATATTTGCTCGCCAATTTTTTTAGTTCCATTTTAAAAGCTTTTTGCGAATCTCCGTTTTGGGATAAAAATGATTGATATTAATCATCATTTTGCCTCCTATCGTTTAGTAAACTGAGCAGTAATGAAGGTGGAAATATAGAATTTTTTCCTAAATAATGCGGCGTCAAAAACAAAAGAGGGCACCCATATTTACACCTTCTCCTCTAAGCTTAAAACATTCGAGCGAAGACCGTAAAGACATTGATCAGCTGTGACTTTCTAAGAACGTCCTATTTCATTGCTAAATTAACGATCACGAATGGGTACACTCATAGCTTGAATATAAATTACAAGAGATTGCCGAGTGAACATCCTTGACGTCGTGTGGATCGAAAGACGCTCTTTGAAACTTAAAAACGAGATTCCGCTTTACATATCCTCTCATTATTCTTTTCGACGTGAATGTGAAGTGAAACTCGGTCGTCTTTTAAATAAAACGGCGTTTAATCTCCTCAAATGTATCTTCAATTGGAAATCGCTTTTCTTTTAGCGCCCGCATACAATCTGCTAAATTGCTCGGAAAAAGTCCTCAATTGCGGTTCGCATTTCGTCGAATCCAACGGCAGGGAAAGCGGGGCAAGAGGGACGATAAAGTAAATAAATCCTTCCCGTTTTTCATTTGTTTTTAACCCATCAGAGATAAGGGATTATGAACGCTTAAGAGATATTCCGTTGTCAGGGCCTTGAGAGAATTTTAACAGCGAGGAATACGTGCGCCGATTTCGCAACTCTCGGGCGGAGAAAAATACACCCTTTTTCGTGTTTCCCCAAAGAAATCTTGGGGAAGCAAATAAAAATATCCGATTTAGGATACAAAAAGGGTAAGTTTAAGGGTTCCGCGAGTAAAAAAACACTTTGAGGAAAACACACACGTGATCTGGTGTTTGCCTTGAAATTGAATCGACGGAGCAAAAAAACAGCGTTAAATAAAATAAGTTGGGTTTCCCTGAAATTCAATGCTTTAAAATGTTAAAAAGTGGAAATACAATTCTATGCCATTTGCCAGCCGAGAAGCAGAGCACAAACTCCGATTAAATATGAAGAATCTGCTTCAGGAAAAATTAAGCAAAATTTAGCCTATACCGATATCAAGTTTTGTTATATCAATGTGAATCAGAAGAAAGATTTAATTCTTCCAAAAATTGATCAACATCAAGGGCTAGAGGTGGTGCTTATTTCCTGCAATGTTGAATACATGGCTATAAATAAGAATGCACCACATGCTCAGTAATATACTATCTACCGTACAGTCCACATTTAATGAAATAAATGCAATGTTTAAGCAATTTAAATATAATAACTACCTACGTCATTAACATTCTGCCTAACTACACCTGAGCCACTAGATGATGTATTTCATTAGGGTAGAGTTGAATTTAAGAATCTGATTTTTTTTTATTTTCTGACGATTTTTATTAATTTCAATCGATAGACGGGCGATGCATCTCATTTGTTTGAACATACACCGTTCAATGCGAAATAATTTTGGTATAGTTATTTGAGGGCGATGAATATATCCATGGTTTTTGGGTTACATTTATTTCTTCGGTGGAAATCATACAACGCCACACGAACGTCGTTATTGGGTGTACATATAAAACGATAAAAACGATAAATTTGTTGTGGAGGTGTGATTGATTCAAGTTTTCCAACTAATTATAAAGAATGTTTTTGCTCTACTTTATTGTAAAATTTTAGTATCGAGGGAGAATGAAATGCAGGAAACAAGATGTCTACTGAGCTGTTTTCTCTGTAATTTGTAGTTCAGTAAGGGCGAGTTACAACTTCGTGAATGAAAGTATGTGCAACAGGAGAGAATATGCTCATGGTCCCGTCTACGTATGCTCATGGTCCCATCTATGTATGCTCATGGTCCCGTCTGGAGTGCATTCATAAAAGTTTTCATCGGAAGAATGAGTAAAATGAACGATTCTTAAGATTCTTCGACTGAACTTAAGATACAGAGAAAAATACTAACCATTGACTTATTAAATAGAAAATGCCTAGCTTTTTCAGATCAACAACAAAAGTTAATCATCAAAACAGGAGTTCTCAATCCTTCGACCAAGAAAATTAATAAACGCGGTGTTTAGACGAATTTAAGGATAAGATGCCACCTAATTACAAATATCACGATATGTTTTTCGTGTCATTGACTGCAGAGGCGTCAATTTTATTAAATTCCTCGCGGAGATTAGATTTATTATTTCTAATCACCAGAACTTCTTACAACGACATTTTCCTTCAAATCATTCATGTACGGTGAATCAGTAGGTTCATCCATAAGAAAACTGGTACATAGGTAAGGTTTTCTAAATAATAAAGGTATAGTGAGAGAGGCGATAATACCAATGTGATGCTTAAGTAAAGACAATAGAGCAATTCACGAACTATGAACTTAGATACAATCAGATGTCGTTTCCGAGACCTCGTGAGACGTGATTAACTTTAGTTCTGAGGTTTATCTGGACTTTATCGACCGAATTGCTAAGAAAGTTTTTACGAGCCAAAATTAAAAGCTTCCTTCCAGGAGTTATTAGGGATATGAAGAAAACCACGAGCACCTAATGAAAACGCTTTTGATGCCTTCATTATAAAAACGCCAACACAAAATCCGAGGCGAAATAGTTTTTCATGAAAGTATATGAAGTCCCTTCGGGGCACCATTTCCACACTCATAAACACCAGAGGCCACTTCCAGCGAATACGGCACTTCATTGCTCTTCCATTTCGCCGAATTAGGGTGCAGTGCGAAAAAGCGTCGAGATTGTGCTGCAAATTTTGCACCAAATGCTACACGAAATGGAATAATAATACATTACATCCGCAGTTGAGACGCCGATGATTTTAATTATGTAATTTAATTCGCTTTCGATAATAAAACGGATATTGTTATTTAATTTCGATCTCAAATCCAATCAGTCGGCCAATAAGAGTAAAAATAAAACATTCTAAAATAACTGACTCTTACATCAATTTTGCGAATTAAAAAACTAGAATCGTTTCCTTGGACTCAGAGATAATTTTCGCAGCAAAAGATGAATCAACGCAGATATTTATCTCCAGCGTATCGTTATTGGTTTGTGTTAATAATTCATTATCACGTGATGAAGGTGCATTTCGGAATGCTCTCCGTGATGTTATGTATCGACACAGAAAGAGCAAAGTCGATCAATCGCACCACTTTACATTTCCGCTTACACATCTTAATTTGAAGGTTTTCTTTACGAACTTTTTCACTTGTCATTTAATCTTAATCTCCACATTAGTCAAATTTTATCCATCATATCGAATTTATAATTGGATTTTTAAATGGATGTAATATTTTAAGCGTTAAAAAATCCAGACATTAACTTACCGTGTGAGACTAAAAGTGAGATTCATACAGTTTACTACTCTCCAAAATATCACCAATCCAAATCCCAAAGATGGTTTACTCCGTTAGGTTAAATTAAAGCACTTCGGAATGTTATATTATTTTAATCACTCTTCAAACTCTATTAAAATTGGTTAACCTATATAAAGTGAAATTCAGTAATATTTTGAGGTTGTTTGTGGATCGATGCTATTGATGTAAAGCTGTAGTTTTTGAGGGAATATATTTGATGGTGAGAAATGATCCTGGAGATTTTGAATGGAATAAAAATGCATATATAGTTTAGGAAAGGAAAAAGTTGTATAAACTATAATATAGAATTTGTTGAGACATTTAAGCGCTGCCAAATAAATGACGAGGTCAAAGTCATTGACTGAAGATGCTTATCCAAATGGACAACTTTTCCACAAGTTTCGAAGACTATTTAGATAGCTTTTCCTCATCTTGCTTATGCTTGCCTTACAGCTGTAAGAAGCAATACTTGTGATACTTAGGCTAACTCGCATCTAATGAAGTCTTACCAAAATTTAAATTGAAGTATAACGCAAGATATTTGTTTCAGAATGTTCATGTGGTTCAAAAAGGTCTTGACAAACAAATTAAATTTAAAAGAGTACTCATTTATGAAATGATGAATCTCACTTTGTTGATCATCGAGAATGTTTTGCTGACACTAAATATGTATGCGACAGGCTACCATTAGTATTATTGTCTAACAGCATTTTTATTTCAAATACAATGGGAACTTTCCCTGTCTCGTCAGATTTTTCAGGTCCTTGAGATTTATTCCTGGGTGCACCCTCTTATGTGTAAGACTACCTTTACCATTTTCCTTTTTCAAAGAGTTAATTCTAAAAAAAATGGATGAAATAATTTTAATAGTCGTCATTTATGAATAATTGTAAATTTTGAATGAAAACATAGAGAAGTATATTTCAATTCAGTTAAGAATGTCTCGAAACAGTAAAAAAATAAAAACTATACTTGTGAAATTGCATAATAAAATATAAATGCAACACTCCTAGAAATGCTCTAATAGATTTTTGCTCTTCGAAGCCTCGGAACTGATGAGAAGAAAATTTCATGAGAAAGAATCGCATTTGAGAAATTCCGCAGAATTGAAAAGCATTTTGTAACTAAAGTAAAACGCATAGAATAGATTGGAACATACTAAAAGAATGATATAAATTATTTTATCAAGATTCGCAGTCAATAATGATCCTTCAACTAATCTTCTTCTCAAATTCGTAATAGAAAGATAGAGGAGATTATTAGAAGAGTATTTGGCGCGGTACTCAAGCGAGATTGAAAGCAATATGACTTCATATTAAAGACTTTATTATCCCCAAGACGAGGCTAACTTCTTCTTCCAAAATTATTAAATTCTATTCTTAATGGAAGTCTCTTTCACGTTGAGGGAATCCTTATATAAGGAAGGAAACTGTATTAAAGGAACGATAAACAAAGAGGTACTTACGGACACAAAATGCCTTTTTCATTTTGCGGTCTTCCAATTGCTTCATCACATTTTAAGGGCCATTACAAAGGTAGCTTTCATCGCACCAAAGATTTTCTGATCCAATTCGATAGAATCAAAAGTGAGCATCCTCAGCTATCGAAGAACAGTTATGTCTGTTTTGTCTTTTAGCACTTTTAACCGTGCGATGAAGCTGCGAATCACCTTTGTTAGGTTTATCCTGAGTTTTATAATCTATCTCGCTATATTTAGTAGTTAAAGTCTCGCAGACGCATCTTCTGCGTTGGCTACAAAGAGAACTATATCATCTGCAAAACGGAGATGACTGATGAGCTCCTCATTCACCCATAAATCCTCCTCGTCTAACATAGAGTTTCTTAATCTCCTTCCAGAACCGCAGTGAATAAGATGGGAGAGTCATCTTGTAATACTCCCTTCGCAATCTTAAAAGAATCTGTCTTTTCATTACTGAAGCTATCTTCTAGATACTGCATAAGACACGTTGATAATTTCCTCCAGCGTGTGGATGTGGTCCATAGTGTTCTCAATTGCCCTCATGAATGTTTTACACACAACTGGGAGGAGGCTAATGCTCTTCAAATCTTCTTTGCTTCCTTTCTTGTGCAGAAGGACAATCCTTGCGCGGTTCCAGTCCTTGGGAATTCGTCCCACGTTATAGACAATTAGTAAAAACAGGGCTAAAACATTATCAATCCTTGTTCTTTTCGCCGTTTCATCATTTGCCGGATTCCATCAATGAATTTTTTCCAATGTTTTTGGTTTGCATTCTTCCTCTTGAAGTGCCTTTCTTCAGCGTCCTTCAGCTGCTTTTGTTTGACTTTGCTGAGACCGATGGCATCGCATTTCATCATATTCCTTGCAAAAGTTTCGTCAGAAAATGAGTGAATTGAAAGTATTTGTAATCAATAAGATGAATATTACATGTTGTACAAACTTGGTTTGATAAATATAGTGCGTGATCCGTTCCATAGTTCCATTCCATTTCCATTATATTGGTTTGGGCGCATAAAAATATTTTGAAAGCATATGAGTGGTTGAATTTGGTAAAGGAAGAGACGTAGGTACTTTAAATGTCACTAAAATATAATTAGTTCTTAGGTTGGAAAGATAGTAATATAAGATATATTTTAATTACGGGAACCTCAAAACGTAACATTATGATCAATATATCTAACTGTGTATCTTGATGAGCAAAGTCTTCCATGCCAGTTTTTTTTTAGTTTTGATGGAAAATGGAAGGGTTAAGCTCTTCACGAGGTATACTTTTGTAATGGTAATCATAATGCATCAATTAGAATAATTTGAACCTTGCTGTTCAAGAAATGGTATAGTAATTCCGAATCTTAGCCACTATGTAGATAAGGTATCAATCTTCATTGAATGTATCCTCGAAAGAGAAAGCAAGCAATAGGTTTCTATAAGAGGTTTCTACTTGAACAAATATCCCCAAGTTCTTCGTTTGCACACAATGGAGTTAATTAAAAGCATCAAAGAGACAAAACACGGAAATTCTTTTCTCTTAATTCCAGGAATGCTTTGTAGATTAAACGCATTTCATTGGAATTTTTCGCTACACAAGTAGGCACACACTCACTTAATTGCAAAGGATTTTAATAAGTCATTTTTTCAATTAAAATATTTTTTTCCTAATGAGTACCTTTTGAAGTATCAACTCTTATCAAAGCTGGCGATAAATTCCTTTGTAGCAGTTTATCATTTCGCAATATTTGAAGTTAGTATCGATAAAAGATTTAATTACTGCGCGTTGGATACATGAATATTTGCTTTTTTAATATTCGTGCCCTCTTTCTTATTTTTTTTAATTCCGGAGATATACTCAGCATTTCAAGCCAATCAATGAAAGTGGGATGGTGTAGCGGAGATTTAAATCAAACAGAATGACTTGTTTCTTTGCAAATTCTCAATTGCTCATCAGTTGTGAAGCATCTATGAATGATACTCAGAATGGAGATTGGCATTCGAAATCCCAATCACCGCGATTAAAATAATTTTGCAGGCTATTACGGCATTGTACTGCCGAAATTCTTCGAAAATAAATCTAAAACTACTAATATTATGCAAAAAGGTATTCAGAAATGGATCCATGAAAAAATAATAATGAAAGATAATCCACAAGTTGTACCGAATTCAAAGAATTAATGAAATCGGAAGGAAACTTGTGTGTTAAATGCTGCAATAACCCAGAGACTTCAGACAACGCAAAGGAGCATGGAGCGCTGTATGCTAGGAATCACAAGAAGAGACAGGAAACGAAACACTTGGGTGAAAATGATGACTTGAGTTATAGACATCATGGATAAGGTAAGATCACTAAAATGGAGGTGGGCCGGCCATGTTGCGAGAAGAAACGACAACCGTTGGACATCTGCAGTTCTCAATTGGATACAAAGAGATGTGAAGACACCAAGAAGAAGACCTATGGACAGATGGAATAGAGATACCATCAAGTATACAGGTGTAACATGGCAACAAGAAGCTCGGGACAAATGAAAATGGAAAGTACTTGGGGAAGCCCACATCCAACATCACACAGTGGGCTGAAATCGAAAATCAAAAATGTTATTTTTGAGCACGGAACTTGAAACCTCGCATAATTATCGCAAAAAGATTGAATTTTATGTTTCAGTTCGTCGTTTTTAAATATTGCCAGGCCTCAAAAGGATACAGGGCGTCAAACTTGAGAAATTGTTGCAGAAAATTAGTCTCCCGGATTTTTTGGAGAAACAGTCAACTTCGTTGATTTATGGAGACTTGATCTATGGAAAAATCGACGATGCAGCGATCTAGTACAACTCTTAATCTCTTGATTTGTTGAAGTTTTGGCGCTCAATGATGAAAGATTAATTCTGAATAATTCCGAATGTTAAATTACAGAATAATACTCTAGTTATTATAAATGTCTTATTTCCATAGTTTATGCGGAACTGAGTCAATGGGCTTCAGAAGCAACCCCACCTTTTCTCTTCCACCTACATGTTAAATAGAGGTCTCCTGATAATGTTTTTCCATACAAAAGAAGTACTTCAATGGAAATCACAAATGTGTACATATTAAGAGCTAGGAGATTATAAGTTTTTTGCAGTAAAAATTAAAATACAGAGGCATTCCAGTAAAATGAAAATTTTCCATAATTCTACGTCCATTTTGTCTAGTAGAGGTATCAAATTCTTACATAAAACTCTTTGGTTAATGGTAGTTAAGTGAGGTTTTTTAAAGGTCCATCCCTTGGCGCCAGTTTTGCAGCGTTATCACAGTTTTTTTCCCACGACTCGAGCTCAGAGCTGATAAAGAAAGTCGGCTTATCAGCAGGCATCGGGATTTTTCAAACCGAAAGGTAAACAAAGGCGTGCAGTACGATTTGAAAAGTTATAAACAATTGCAATATACAACAATTTGATATCTCCGTCGTATCCTTCGTCTCAAGACTAGTACATGCGTCTTTTGATCTACGCTCTACGATGAAAATTAAGGTGTTCCATGTTTTCTGTAGAAATTATCCGGTGAGTTGTGGCAATGCTGCATTACCAGGAGATCCAGCCGCGGGGATTTCAAGAATTTGAATGCGGAAGATCTTCATATCCCTTTAATAGTTTGCTATTTACATCCATTTTACATATAAATGTTCACAATACGATGTCGCAAAATATTGTTCGTTTCCTTTTTAACTTGTTTAAATTCCATTATTTCACTTGTAACGGACGATATTGTTAACCTTTGCTAATTACAAATCTAAGAGTTTGATTAAATCGGAATATGAGATTGAGCAACTATTCAGCTATTTAAGAGAAAAAAATCAGCAGTGCATCTCAAATACTTACGTTATTATGACCATAAACTTCTGGAAAGTCATGGTTTACTCAAAAATTACGAAAATTCGTAACTCGATAACAAAAGAAAAGCAGGCACCAACATTTCACCCATGGAGAGAGAAAAACATTCATCAATTCCATTCATAACTTAATTACTAAGTTGATTATTAAGAATGGAGCACAGGACGGAGCCTTTGTGCGCCCACTAGAAGTATTGAACGACCTTATTCTCTCTTTTTTAATTCAATGAATTCAGGGGGAAAGAATTATATTTATTTTCACTGATCGTTTTCATCTGGATTGGAGAAAATTTCATGAAACCGTTCGTCAAATCATCATTTTCGAGACTGAGGAATTTATAGTTGAATCCATAATGCATGAGTAAATGCTAAATTTTAGAAGTCAAATTTACTGATGAATTTAGTCAGGTGCTGAAACACTAAAACTGTTGCTAAAACATTTCATTAGCGCTTTGGAACCTACATGTTGGTTTCCGGCAGCGGTAGTTAGTGAGCTATTAATTAACCACTATTCCCCTTCCCTATTTGCTAACTGCCGCGTATTGTACTTGAATTTAGGATAAAAGATAGCATAAATTCCCCTCTAATATATTTTCATTTAATGTCATTTAGGCTTCAGCTTTTATGTACGACGTCTACATTCAAAAATCTTTTTATATGAATCTATACATTATCAATAATGGTTCAGAAGACCCAAAGCAATCCCATTACGAATGCTTCTTAACTCCCTCTATCTTTCAACGGTAAATAAAAACATTGGAATCACTAAATTTTCTTTTTGCTACTGAATATGTATACACACTCTGCGTACCGAATTTTAGTGTATGGCAGAGGGTGCTCTTACCATAATTCATATTACCTCTTTGGTAACTAACGCAAATAGTCGTTGTATATAGAATAATTAATAACTATCCATGTCTAATAATACTTTATTGACATTCTCTATTTTTGTGAGGCTTAAGCTTCGACGCCCCAAAAAATATATTCTTTTTTTGCATCTATAGTTTACCAGTTACGATTCAGAGAGCACCAACTCAAATGAAGCCCTAAGACCCATTCCAATAATTCAGTAAAAGGAGGAGTTATTGCCTTGCATGTCCAAATCGTTCATGTACTAAATACGTTACATTAGTATATTCTACAAAATTCAGAGAGGGCAATTATGGGACGGAAAGGAAAAATCCATTCTGCAAATTCAGGCGGAAGGCAGGGTAAGTTATACGAAAATAATTAATAAGTCAACGAAGGGTGTTTTTTAATTAGCATCGCGTGGTGTACCATACACCCTAGGCAAGCACTAAAGGGTTAACTTTCTACGTTCTATGGCGAATTTGATTGGACATAACAATAAAAAGAACTTAAGATAAATTGCATAAGGTAATTATTCTGTAAAATTTCAAATTTTTAAACTTTATATATTTCGTTTCCTAATTACGAGAACTTTCAAAAACTCTGAAACTTCATGGTTATAACATTAGCTGTTGAATTATTATCTAATAGTAAGCAATCTATCATTTTCCCTACTTCAATTAAAGGCGTACTATACACAGTAAAATTTCTTTATATGTCAGAAGGATCATAAGTTGGAATGAGATGGTAAATGTCATTTTTACATTTTTGTATTCATTAATTACCAATGAGGTTCATCATCTCTGGACATTTTTTTCCAAAACTTGGTATGCGAATGCAGTATTGACAGTAGGCAGAAGAATGATTTCAAGTCTGCTACCAGTATCTATATGCAAGGAAATATTTCAAACGCCAAGCAAATAGATTCCATTAGCAGCCCTGAAAAGAACTTTTTTATTATGTAGCCATCGGCCTCTTCAAATATCCATGCTCAAGACATAATCTTCTCTTATCTTCCTTACTATAGATGCGGATTAAAGCAATTCATTGCCAGCACGAGGTCTTGGAATAGTTTTTTCTGGAGTGCGATGCCTGCTCCTCCATACATATTCGACCACGTATGTTTCGAACGGTCCTACTCCTACCCTCCCGATTCTTCTTCTCATGTCTCTTTTAATCACAGACCACAGACTTTCCACATTCTGGGTGTGAGTTTCTTTTTCTCCTGGCTTAACAAAATTTAGGGAATGGTTAATTGTGTAGTGAGTGTAACCGAAATCCCTTAAGCCTGCATAGCCTCTCCACATTCGGTTTTAATGCAGGTTTCTTTCTTGACGAAACCCTCGATTGCTTCTAGGAACGTAGAAGCATCTCGCCGATCGACCACATAAAGGAAAGTCTCCTTTGTGTCGCGATCAATGCCCCCTAGGACCCATTTTGTCCTCATTAGACGACCACGGTTGTATTTTCTACGACCAAAGGCACTCTCGTCAATTTCCACAGTGTGTCCTGGGCCTGTGAGCTCTCTTCTTGCAGCCAGACACAAATTAAGTCTCTGAAGGCTTGAATCACTTGTCCAACAGTGTGTCGTTCTACTCCAAGCTCCCTTGAGATGATACCAGAGGGATAGCGATTGATCCATCCTATGGATATTGCAAGGACCTCATCCAAACTAAGTCGGAAATGGGTAAAAATAGTGCCCACCTTTGCTGAGCTTACCTTTCGACAGCTCTTATCATTGCACCGGTAGACAGGATTTCTACTTTTCCCATTCGCTTGTATTCTGCGCAATCTCCCACAACAAACAAACCTTGCACTTGGATATTATTCCTGTTGAAAGAAGGAACTTCATTACGCCCACCACTGCCAGGTGTGCTTTAAAGGCAGAGATGCTCTTGCAGTAATCCATAATCGGCTGTGAACTCTAGATCAAGAGTGAAAGTCAACTTTTCTTCTCCTCTCTTTATATACGTTCCCTTAGGGATCTTATCTGCTTGGCTGAATCTCCGTCACGATTTCAGTTATCGCTTATGATTAAATTACGTATCAATCACCAACTTCACACTTCATTGCGCAACTGGCATGGGAAATTCTTCCGGCCCAAACGGCGGACAAAGCAGAAACTGAAGCTTAACTGAACTGAATGCAGATGCACATGTACTTAGCAGAAACGAAATAAAATATTTCCCGAATTTTTCCAGTTGGTAAAAAGAGGTCGTTACGAGGTTTTTTGTGATGGTTGCACTTCCATCGTTGCACTTAACCGATTCTGGTCGTAATTATGTACCTGCCAATGCCGGTTACCGTCTTACATAAAATTTCTGGTTATGCATGTAATCTATCGTCCTCTTTTACAATCAGCTAAAACCTCGTATATTCTTAAATGAAAACGCATGAGTTCGGATTCAACAATGGGATCGGTCGTCAGGGGGATGAGTTGTTTACAACCTCGAATTTTCACCAAAATTTCGTATTCTATTTTACGGATACTCTCACGAATTCAAATCGTAAGCAATATTGCACGAATATAATACGAATCTTCATTCAATTTCGTTTCTTTTGGTGTTTGTCTCAATAACGCGTTAATATTTTTCCTATTTTAATTTTGCAAAAGTAATAAACCCCTTATAAAAGAAATAAAATAGAGAACTTATCCATCAAAAATGGCTTTACGATGGTTCAGGACATTCTACATTAAGATAAATAAACTTTTTATGGGCTTGAACCAATTTTTGAAGCTGCTTTTCTGTTTTCACAGAGAAACCTCTAAAACGTTAATTTTGAAAACATCAACTGCTTTTTAAGACGTTGAAAAACGGTAACCTCATAGGGGAGAATGGGGGAATGCCGGTATGTTAAACGGTTTCATTTATAGCTATTATAAAAACTGTAAATTATTTGATTTAACATTTTTAGTGGTTAGTATATACATAAATACATAAATACACAATACATATTAATTAATAACAAACAGCCGATTTGGGTGGACTTTCATGAAATTCGACGCTGAGCGAACCGCAACCTCGATGGATTTCCGTGTTCCTTCAACATGCAGAGGCTTTTGATGATGCTTTATCGCCAAAAGTCGCACTGCGTTTATCAATGCCCCGTTGTTAAAAAAATTCAGGTCAAAAGTTGAAGAAAATAATCTCACGGAAATGGTGACGACTTAATTTTCATTGTATGTCCAAGATGAAGTTTTCAAGGCGCTGTAAAAATTACAAATGTCAGTATGTGTATGTGAACACGTTCTTATTAGGTAGATAAGATCAGGGAATAGTTATATCCAGGGAAAAAAGATCACCCTCAATTTCGTGATTAAACATGTTTTCTATAAGAGAACGATGGATGGTGTTCAAATGAGGCTGAAAACTGTTCACTGTAAACTGTACTGTAGGCTGTAAAATTTGTTCTGAAAACGTTCGGTTTGTTTCGTGACTTCCTATTAAGATCTAGAGAAAGTTATTTCTGGATCTCTTGACGTAATGTAAGTGACGGTTATAGAAGTCTTTGTTCTTAGCTATGTAACTTTGCATTAGTATACGTGAGCGTTTTAGGCATGAAGTAGTGATTCTCATATAGGCTATATTTTCATCATTCAAAGTGGGGCTCTGTTTTTATGTTCACATTTATAATGGGGCAAAACATTCCCTCGAAAAGATAATCATACTCAGATTACACATCAAGGGATTATCATGCCTCAATTAAATTATTTCAGCCATTTACGTATTACATTTTTATAATTCGCTTGTTATTTGTTTAAAGTTCGGAGAATGATACAAAAATATAAAGAAAAAACATATAATAAAGCTATATTTACTGTACATTTTGTTATATTTTCTCATTTTTCTAATAAATGATTTTAATACAATATATAAAAGAAAATATTCCTCATGAAATGCATTTCTTAAGCAGAGATGATATTTTCCATTCATGCGTACCACTATCATTTAACCGGGATATCTGGGGTAAAATGATCTTTTGTTTCAAATGAAAAAAATTCTTAGTTCACTATTGCTAAACGGATTAAAAAATTGTCAATAGAAGCAAAAAAGATCTTAAAATGCATACATAGTTTTCTTCCTCTTATTTTATCGCACAATGAAACTAAAATATTTGTAAGAGTTGTGTAATTATCATGTATTACACAATAAAACAAAAATATATTAGCTTCTTTGGTCTGGTTCCCCCTATACCCACAAAAGAACATAACGATAGGAACATCGGACGTCCAATTACAGCACCAGGATAGTTCACCGCATGAATTTAAAGGGCAATCCTTGTGCTACATGAATTTCACAATACCGCCGAAGGCCTTACGATATTATGGTTGCTGATTTGTGGAGCATTTTTTACTCTTTAATTACTGTAGGTAATTATTTAGATTTAATGGAGATTTGCCATATTCAAATTCTTGAAATCCCCGCGGCTGGATCTCCTGGTAATGCAGCGTTGCCACAACTCACCGGATAATTTCTATAGAAAACATTGAACACCTTAATTTTCATCGTAGAGCGTAGATCAAAAGACGCATGTACTAGTCTTGAGACGAAGGATACGACGGAGATATCAAATTGTTGTATATTGCAATTGTTTATAACTTTTCAAATCGTACTGCACGCCTTTGTTTACCTTTCGGTTTGAAAAATCCCGATGCCTGCTGATAAGCCGACGTTCTTTATCAGCTCTGAGCTCGAGTCGTGGGAAAAAAACTGTGATAAAGCAGCAAGAACGGCGCCTAGGGATGGATCTTTAAAAAACCTCACTTAACTACCATTAACCGTTCTAACTACATTGTTCACCCTGAAACCGAACTTTTCTTCTTTTGGGAGGGAAGGGGCGAAGAAAAGGAGAGATGGTTGTTGACTTTGCTGCAAATTATTGTTGAAAGATTTGTGCTGCGCTGGAGGTATAAATGAATTTCCTACGAGGAAGTACTTTTCCCATCACTGGTGTTTACACGTGCCAGCACTTGACTTTGTTTTGGGTCTAACTTCTTTTCAAATACGCTCGTGCCTAAAAATTGTTTCTACAACACATCCCGAACCAAAATACGAATTGGTCTCCAGGGGGGGGCAGCTGCCCCCCCCTGGCGACGCCCTTGCCTCCGTAACCACACAGAACTCGTTCGGAAATCCGCCCTCGAAATACCCATTTCACAAGCAATCTTTCTAGCTTCTGTACATATCATATTGCGAGTGACGGCTAAACCGTTCCTTCGATTTTCGCGTACAAATCTGACAACATGCACTTCCAATTCCGTGTGTCTGCCGGTAGTTGGATCCCGAAATGCGCAGCGAGATGCAGAGGTTTAGAGGTTAGTAGAGGAAGCTGTGCTCGCCAAAGTCGGACACTCATTCTGTCCACATTGTATTTTTCAGCTGCTGAATATTTCCCATGAACATCGGCATATTTTGCTACGGGGATTTTAAAATTTGCGTCGTAGCTCCTACGTTGGTGGGTTTTTAATTGCCGTATCGTAGACGTCCTTCTTTCTACTGAATTCATATTTAGGTCTACAAACAGCAGCTAATGGCTAAGAAGTGAAGGCTCTTTCTTGAAAAGATAAAGAAAGAAAAAGAAACTCCAACACTCTATTCAATCGCAAACCTTCTACTAATAGCACTTTGAACGCAGTGTCATGAAGCTCCTCTATTGCTTCCCTTCAAACAAGGGTAAAAGCACGGCAGTTTTATGGCCGCTTCTGTTCTTTACCGTGATATATAAGGAATTTCAAACTAATTATTCTGAAGAGAAAATAATGAAATGGCAATAACTTTTCGGTAAAATTAAACAGTCCTCTTCGGCAATTTTACCAACATATGGTAAAATTTTACCAACATTTCAAAACATTTTTGGCAGAATCAATGTATTTATTACTGTAGAGTATGTTTACGTATTATTTCGCAATTTTCTTCTCTTTTTGGGAGGCAAATATTCAATAAACGTCGGTGTTAACTATCGTAGTGCCCGAAAATAGCCCCCCCATTACTTTTATGGCCATATTTTTGCAAAAAAGGGGACTTATATTCGGACAAATACGGTATTAAGCAGGCAATTTCACTTATTTACCCCTCGGTGGTAAAGGGTTAAATTTTATGTTGGGCGTATGAGTCAACCCTTGGTTTTTGAGATATGTTTTTAGGCTTCAAAAGCTGATTTATATGCCGGCATATAGGGTAGTTCATTCAAAGATACATTCTATCTGACTGAAGTCTGTCAATGGAATGTCAATAGAACAGATATTTCAAGCACAATATTATACAAAAATAATTTTAGTTAGCAGCTCAGAGCTATTCATATTAAAATGAGCACTACAAATAGAGACGAAGAGAGAAACAAAAAAGTGAAAAAAAATAATAAAACATTATGAAAAAGTAAATAATCAGAGAGTTAAATCTGAACTACTATGTAAAAGTAATAGATGATGTACAAAAAGAAAATTGTTTGCTCTATAAGAGATTAGACAAAAGTATAAGTAACAACTAAATTACAAATAACCATTTTTCATGCCTCAAGTTAACATGGCTCAGTCAGTACAACAAATAACTTTATTAATACTGGGAATGTGGTCAATCTATATAATTGCAGAATACCATTTTTAACTCTCAGTTTGAATTTTTTTTCCTAATTATTAACACAGCTCTATGTCTCAACTTTCTAAAGACTACTAAAAGTACCTTGAAAAATACTACGAGGAAATTTATGAAATTTAAAGTTGTTGCATTTATTAGACAATGAACAAACAGTAAAACTGTTGCACATGTTAATGTAAATTTGTAGCCACTTAGACCAATAATAAATATGATATTATTGTCACTCCATAAATGTATACTGTTATGATACTGTCTGCAGGTAAAAAGTCTCCAGTGTGCACGACAAAACTGTCAGCAGGCAGAAAGTCTCCAGTGTGTGCTAAGTATGAGATGTCCGTTGACCAGTCGTGTCCATGGTAGAGCTGAACGAAGAATCATTGACCATTGCGAGTGAGTTACCCTAACCGGTATATAATACCTATTATAAATTAGAACACGTGAACTTATCTGGGAGCTTTGTTGCATAAAGTTAATTGTACTTTTCCAAGAAATTCTGCTTTTCAAAATCATCACCAATGAACATGATGCGACATATAGAGGTAAGTTTGTCACACTCCTATTCTTTGATGCTGTAATGATAAAACGACTGTAGATTCAGAGCGGTGATTGCTGGAAAGCCAGAAATAGTTGTAACTTGTTTCGTACGGGAAAAGTGAGGGAATTTCATCAGCAGTAAGGGAATTTGTGGAGAGATTAGTAGTAGTATTGTTAAAAGTGCTTCGACAGCTTAGGTCATTTTGCACATTGGCTCCTACCGGGAATCGAACCCGGGACCGCTTTCACCAAAGGCAAACGTGCTGTCCACATGACTATCCGGGAGCCTTGTGGAGAGATTAAATTGGTGTAATTTATCATAAATAAAAAATTATATATTCTACTTAGCCACCTTGCAAGATAACATATCAGTGTGAAATTAAGAAAGAATACTTAACCTAACTTAGTTTTTAGATTATACTGTTACATTTCCATTTTATTTCAGTCTTAGCACCCAGGAGAAGTATAAAGACTGAAAAAGAAGATGGAAAAAATTTAACTTAAAAGGGGTCCAGTTTTCAGCCTGTGAAGACTCTGCGACCAAGAAACTAAAGCACGTGAAATAACAGATTTTAGGACTTTCCAATATTCGAGTAAAAAACTTAAATAGTTTATTGTTAATTGGCTTATTGATTCCCTGCAGCCATTTCACAGGTTGAGAAAGAGTCTTCTAGAAAGGTGATTAATTATGGTAGACAGAAAGCTGTGCAAATATGTAGAAAAACACTCATTAAAAGATTTGATTCAAAATTCAGTGACATTGAACAGGGACTTCAGACTTGATTCCCTTGAAAACAAGGATACAATTGTGGAACCCTGGTTGTTGGAACCAACAAATGCCACTGCTTAATTTTCATTTGATGAAATGAAGAGAGATTTCATAACATTTAACCCTTTGCTACCTTCAAGTGGTGCTGCAGAAGAGGTTGTTAAGTGTGGCAATAGATATTAATATTATCTACAAAAAGGAAAAAACTGACATATTAATTTTGAAAAGCAATTAATTTTGAAAATTTGTGAAATTATATGAAATATGAATTTGTTGATTGTAAAATTTCATTATTTATTGAACACACAAAAAGAAAATTTCAATTTCAAACCTTAATATTATATCTTCTCTAAGCATTCTACATTTAAACATAATTTGAGATCAACTTTTTCCATAGCTTTCTCATACATATACTCTAACAAAAACGTAATAATAGAATTTATAGCATTTGTATTAATTTAAATTTGTTTGGAATTTAGCTGGTTTTGAGCTTTGAGTTGATCTCAGCTAACTTTTTGAAATGAGAGTTTGAAATGATCTGAGCTCATTTTAAAACTGGGTTTCCCTAACTCTGATCAAAAGGAGTCATTATTTGCACAGACAATAATTGTGGAGACTTTGTTGCACATGAAGATTTGCATTCTAACAAGAGAATTTACTTTGTAATTACATTTCATCAAGGTAACATTTTCTTAGTAATATTTAATGTGATATATCTCAATATTACTTATTCTTCAAGAGGGAATACACCTCAGATTCTATTCTCATCTTTCACTCAGTTATCCTCAGCCCAATGCTACTCCAATTCTAAGAGGAAGATAATAAAATCTATTATATTATAAATCAGATTAAGAATCTGAAACATTCTTCCCTTGTTCGATCCATTTCATGCTCTATCATAGATGAGCATTCAAAGTGTTGAACTCAAATCAAGATTTATTCTTCTTCAAAGCATTATAAAGAAAAAAGTATACCGTACAAGACAGTCTAGCATGACGCAATAACAGAATCCAAAAATGTGAAAGGAAGTCAGGACATGACTACAAACGCTACCAACATTTCAAAGACACAAAAAAAAACAAATGAAGAAGGACCCACAAAATTTCAATATAACAACAACACAAAGAATTGTGGTAAATTGCCATTTAATCATATCAAATACTATAAGAAGAGAATACAGAATATTTGTACACTCATTATTCACAAGCTCTATCAAAACATAAAATTGTGTCATGGTTACAGAATACAGATATACTGTATAATTTTCATGGGGACTTACTGTATTTGATGGCATATAAGACACACCCTCATCAAGTTGGCCACTCAAAAGGAAAAAAAGTTTTAATAGTCCGTGCGAAAGCGCAGTACCACAATAACTTAAAATGTAGTTTCTTTTAGTTGTCACGTTTCGTAAATGTCAAATATTAACACAATCATTGAACGCAATTATGAAACAGGTAGAATAGACCATCTGGGCAAAAAATAGCTTTCAGTTTTGAAAGTTAACCAGTGGAGGTTGAACCTTCACATATAAGACGCAGGGAAATTTTTTGAGACATAATTTAGGTAAAAAGTTGCATCTTATATGCCGTCAAATACGGTAACTGAATTTCACAAATTATTTCAGAAATAGCAATCAAAAGATTTGGCCCTAAAATTCAAATTTTCAGAGAATTTAGTTGTGATATTAAACAAGGAATATTATCATAAGTAAATATTGAAAGAAGTTTTTAATGAAGAGGTTCAAAGAATTCACATGAACGTGCCTAAATGATAGAACTATTGGAGTTTCAGTGATCTCAGAGAGAATAGGACTTGTGGTAATATTTGAAATTAGTTAGGTTGGCTAACTACTATGTCAGTGCATAGAAAAATCAAAGAGGTAATGATAATTTTTAACTTAAGAATATTATAACATGATCAAACTAACAAGCATTGAATTTATCCTTTATCCTGAAGAGATATTTGACATTAACTGCTTATTTACATTTGAAATAATCGTAGAATGAATTAAATCACATTTTTATCATGCAGTATCATCACTCCATTTCTCCAAAACAATGCTCAATTTCTTATGGCCATAAAACAAGAGAATAGAAAGCTTAGGCTTGTGATCTTCTCAGTGTCCCTTAGCATCATTAAATCAATACTGTTAGCCATGTATAAGAAAATAGAGAAAGATGTCAAATCTGAAATCTTTTGAAGTAATTGGTGAGCCTGTTTCAGTTCTTTAGAGTGAATCCAAATGTTTATTCTTTCCACTCATTTAGCAATATATTTAGTTATCTGAAACTAATATGTAAGAGAAACTATTATTGAAGAATGAGAAATAGATGCTTTTCTCCATAAAAGATTCAATAATAAAAAGTTAATTATTTAAAGACTATTGAGATTGTTAGGTATTGATAGCATGAAGAATCCTGTATAATGGTAGGATTAAGAGAAAGTGTCACTGAACCATATTAAACTCCACTTATACTTACTTGCCCAGCAATAATAATAATTTTTGTGTGTGCATGAAACACACCCATGCCATGAGTGTATCATGTGAAATATATTAAATTTTAAGTGATGCAGCAATGTTTTAATACTATTGTAAATTTTCTATGTACCACAATACAAAAATGTCCACACAGTACCACTTCAGTCACTTCATTTAGCAAAATAAACCATAACTTAGACTTGACTGGATATTTTTATACTTTAATATCAATGGTAGCTTTTGCAAAACATCTCAAGGATTTCACAATTTTGAAATATCAATAAATACCATACACATTTCACATCCTCCAAAAGACCCATTAAAAACCAAGAGGTTCTGTAATAATCTATCTTGCACATGGCATTAATGAAGTTTAATTTTTTCCTATTCATTAAATTACAGCAGAGTCTTCAGTGGACAGGGAACATGAAACATCAGTTTGAAGATTGAATAATTATTATTAGGATAAATTTCAATCAAATAGTAAATGAACTGCTGAGGCAATCTCACATATGTTTTAGCTTCTCAATTTAATCCACAAAGGATACCAAGGATATGGTATACGTTGTGGTTACATGTGGATACGTATCCACAACGTAGGAAATAGAGATACACACGACGCTGTGCTGTCTGGGTAATTACCTCTTTTGTAAATATTTTACCAAATTTATTGCATACTTGTAGAACATTTCCTTCTTTATCAAGATGTCTGATTATATCATCATCCTTAGTTCCATTTTGTCCTCGTCCTGTTAGTTTATTTATTTCTTTCCAAAGAGTTCTAACATCTTTTATGTTTTCGAAAAGGTTCTTGTAATGACTATTTTTTGCCTTTTTAATTTTTGCTGTTACTTTGTTTCTTAGTTCTACATAATTCGTTCTCTATTCTTCATTTGTTGGACAGTTCTTGGCCTTTCTGAATGCACCATTTCTCTCCTTTATTATCTTCGTGATTCCATCTGTAACCCGTTCCTTGTTTACAGCTCTTTTTGATTTAATTTGCTTTCTTGTTGAGGTATCATAAATAGCCTCCATTGCTTGACATAATTTGCTATAGATTATTTCTGGATTTTTTTCTGAGATTACATAATTCCAATCATACCCATTTATTTTATTTTTTAATTTAACTTCATCAATTTTCCCGGTGCCCTCTTTAATTTTTATACTGTCTACATTTACCCTAATATTATTGTAGATCTTAATACCTGTCAGGTAATGATCAGATATTATTGTGTGTAGTATCATTCCCTCTAACCTATGATGGACTGATTTTACATAGATATGATCTAGGCATGCTTCCACTAATGTCTGTTCTTTAATTTCTTCTCTAGTGTTATCTCTAATTATTTCATCAAAACCATATGCTGTGAGCATAATTCTATACATTTCCACCATTTTATCCTTATTATTATTTAAGTTTATGTTCATATCTCCCATAATTATCATGTTACTGTCTGCTATGCTTCTTACTATATTATCAAGTTCATTAATAAAATGTATTTTGCTTGTATTTGGGGGTCTATAACAGGTTAGTAAATGATATTGAGTGCTTGATATTTCTAGTGTACCAATTATTCCCTCAAAATGATCAAAGTTTGAGGATACTTCAACAAAATATACACTTTCTTTAACATATATCATTACACCCCCGCCTCATTTCTTACTTCTTAAGTTCTTATATTGCTTGTGGCCACCTATATGTAGACTATTACATTCATTTTCATGTATGTTCACTTCTGTCAATGTAAAGACCAAAATATTGTTAGATTTCATCATTTCACCTAAAATCATTTATAGTTCATCTATGTTTTTTCAGGGATCTTATATTCATATGCAAAAGATAGAACTCGGAGTTAGTATCTATAGAAGTTATTGATGAGCTTGTATAATGATATTTAATGTGATATATCTCAAAACTACTTATTCTTCAAGAGGGAATACTCTAGGCTCTATCAAAGCATAGAATTGTGTCATGGTTAGAGAATATAGATATTCTGTATAATTTTCATGGGACTTAACTTTACTAAATTCAAATCATTACGAATCATAAGATGCTTTAGATGAGAATTTAAAGGGCAAATGTGCACCAACATTATATTTGCTAAAAATACTAGATTAATGTGGAAGAATAAAATCATGTGATGATTAATCATATTAATTTGATTTTGTTTTCATGGCATCTAAAAGTACTGAAGGTTAAATATAAGTGAATCATTTTAAACCTAAGAAATGGCATGAGATTGTAAAAAAATAAAACTATTTGCAGACGATGGGCCTCTCCGTCAAAGTCTGACTCACCACATTGAGATTAATCCAACTTGGCTAACTTCCATGATTTCAAAGTATCTGAATTTTACAAATTTATTCAGAAATAGCAATCAAAAGATTTGGCCCTAAAATTCAAATTTTCAGAGAATTTAGTTGAGATATTATACAAGGAATATTATCATAAGTAAATATTGAAAGTTTTTCATGAAGAGGTTCAAAGAATTCACATGAATGTGTCTAAATGATAGAACTATTGGAGTTTCAGTGATCTCAGAGAGAATAGGACTTGTGGTAATATTTGAAATGAGTTAGGTTGGCTAACTACTATGTCAGTGCATAGAAAAATCTAAGAGGTAATGATAATTTTTAGCTTAAGAATATTATAACATGATCAAACTAACAAGCATTGAATTTATCCTTTATCATCAAGAGATATTTGACATTAACTTCTTATTTACATTTTAAATAATCGTAGAATGAATTAAATCACATTTTTATCATGCAGTATCATCACTCCATTTCTCCAAAACAATGCTCAATTTCCTATGGCCATAAAACAAGAGAATAGAAAAGAAAGGTAAGGCTTGAAAATTATTTCAAAATTCAATCTATTTCAAATAACTAAATCATATTGGATCTTCTCAGTGTCCGTTAGCATCATTAAATCAATACTGTTAGCCAAGTACAAGAAAATTGAGAAAGATGCCCAATCTGAAACCTTTTGAAATAATTGGCGATCCTGTTTAAATTTTTTTGAGTGTATCCAAATGTTAATTCTTTCCACTCATTTAGCAATACATTAAGGTATCTGAAACTGATATATAAGAATAACTATTATTGAAGACTGAGAAATGGATGCTTTTCTCCATAAAAAGATACAATAATAAAAAGTTCATTAATTAAAGACTATTGAGATTATTAGATAATGATAGTATATAAGATCCTGTATCTTGGTAGGATTAAGAGAAAGTGTAACTGAACCATGTTAAACACCACTTATACTTGCCCAGCAATAATTATCATTTTTGTGTGCATGAAGCACACCCATGCCATGTTTGTTTCAAGTGAAGTATATTGAATTTTAAGTGATGCAGCAATGTTTTAATAATATTCTATATTTTCTATGAACCACAATGCGAAAATGTCCACACAGTACCATTTCAGTCACTTCTATTAGCAAAATAAACCATAACTTAGACTTGACTGGATATTTTTATACTATAATATCAATGGTAGCTTTTGCATAACATCTCAAGGATTTCCCAATTTTGAAATATCAATAAATACCATACACATTTCACATCCTCCAAAAGACCCATTAAAAACCACAAGGTTCTGTAATAATCTATCTTGCACGTGGTATTAATGAAGTTTAATTTTTTCCTATTCATTAAATTACAGCAGAGTCTTCAGTGGACAGGCAACATGAAACGTCAGTTTGAAGATTGAATAATTATTATTAGGATAAATTTCAATCAAACAGTAAATGTACTGCTGAGGCAATCTCACAAGTTTTAGCTTTTCAATTTAATTCCGCTAAGATTAAGTCTTAAATTTCTTTTTAAATGTTCAACATTTGAACTATCACAAAAAACATATGCAGGGATCAGGATACTGTATCATAGAGAACAAAAAAAAATCCAATCAATAGAATTTTATTTTGTAAATAATTCATTTCACATTACATAAAATTTCTCCTTAATTCTATATGGATGATTAGAACAGATATACGGAGTACAGACGTTAAAGAATAGAGATTCAGTTGAAAACAAATCTTCTTACTGGTTCAACATCATCATAAACTGCAACCAAGGCTCACTCTCCTCAAATGAATTTGAAGCTCCTTATAAATCTCTAAAATATCAAAGCAATTAATTAAAATTAAAGTAATTTATAAAATATAAATGCAAACTTCAGCTAAAAATACACAGACGACGATGCCTCTGATACCTATGTAAGTGCTATATTTAGAAATGCATAGTTTAATGTGATGAAACCAAAGAGAAAGTTAAACAGGTATGAAAACTTTTCATTCCAGCATTGGAACAAAATATTTCATAATTATGATGGAGACTCCTTCCTTAAAAGCTTTCTGGCGACGATCCAATAACAATTGTTAATTGCGAAGGAAAGTTAACTCTTTTAAACTGTAGGGGTTATTTCTACTACTTATCTCCGTAGGAAATGAAAGTCTCGATCCATCAAAAACGGACCATAGTATATATTTTCAGCAATTCGCCGCAACTTCAATGAACACTTTTCTGAAACTCCGAGTAAGCACTTCAATTTCTCTGATGTTCCAACAGATAACTCGTTTCTAGCGCCTCCTAGCAGAAGCTGGCAACCTTGTTAAAACAAAACTACTGCGGATTTGCAGTAACTGCATATTTGTCACAAATTACGTTTAATACTGAAGTTCTATTCAAGATATAATCCCAAAAGCAGCTGTAACAATTTCAAGGTAAAATTTCCGATGACGACTGTTTGGAAATAATTCAATATCTCCTGATTTTCCGCCATTTTTTATGTTTCCTCACTTCCCCGGTAGGGCGGTTTAGACTTATTTCAACTCTAACAGACACCCATTTTATATTTCTGTTAAAAGACCTTTGAAGCGTACTTAGCTTGCAAACCAACTATAGCTTGCTATCCGGACGTGAGGGTGACTATCTTTTAAAAGAAAAAAAAAAAACAAAGCAACATTTGCGACAAAAACACTGCTTAATTATGGAATATTACGCTTAATCCGAGATGTGAAACTCGTCGATTGCCGCTATATCTGGCGTCCAAACGCCTGAACTATCACAAAAAACATGGTCTGCGGAGGCCATTTCTGTACCTTCTTCACTATCACCGACATATCTCAGTAACTACAGGAGGTACTTCCTTTCTTTAAATTGCTAAATAAGCCGCAATATTTGAAATGTCTTCCCAGAAAATTTCTTCGAAATGGGGCAATTTTTTAATAAAAACAAAAATTATTTCCAAACAGTCATCATCGGAAATTTTACCAATTTCAACATCAAAACTTCTATTGTAACAAGTTTTTTGTCACGGGAGACAAAGTTTTGACTACATAAACTTAGCTATACGACCAAATTCGGAGATTACTTTTCTATTAATATTTTACAAAGTTTTGTTGGTTGTAAAATAAATATTTTTGGGTGTTCATAATATGATGAACTAATGAGGAAAAAAGATAAATTGAATTGGATCGGTAAAGAGTAATGGCAGTGAGGCCATTTCTTATAATTTTGGGGGCCCTGCAACATTAATGTGGGGCCCTATAGACCCCAGTCTTCTGCCCAGGCAGAAGAATAGTAATATAGTAATTTAATAGAATACATATTACATTCATTGTAAAAAGTTGATTTTCAAATCCCATTAAAAAAATTATTTTATGCCTCAAAAAAGTGATTTTACAATATGCTTAATCATGCTTTTAATTATTGGAATATTTTATGACATTTTTGTGGCTTGACGGCGGGGCCCCTAAGTTGACGGGGCCCTACGCGACCGCGTATGCCTAAAAACGGCCCTGATGGCAGTTAGAAAATATATCATGGGTGGTTTTTCATTTTCTTTCAATATCCACTATACATTTTAATCGCTACAATAGCAAAACTGGCTTTACTTTTGATTAAGAAATGTTATACGAATATTAAATATTTTATTATCATCGATAGCTTTGAACAGTCTTAACTATGGCCGTTCGAATCTGAAACTTCCCGTAAAATAAGACCCGTAGTATACCACGCTTAAAATTGTTTACACATTCTCGTGTTAGCCTGAAAAGCAATTTCCGGAATAGGTAAAGTGAGATAGTGAGAACGCTTTGATTTACGATCACTGAGTCGGATAAGCCAAAAATTAGTTTAAATCTTTATTTGCAATAAAAGTAAAAGTCAAGCGTTCTGGAAATTCGACAACATTGGAAAAATCTGAATAATGCTACTATTTAATTCAAAGCAAAGAACGCATCGACGGACGAGATCTTAGGCCTAAATAGCTCACTCACTTTTAACTTTTCCTGGCTAAATTTTCCAAAATGCAAACACTCGGCTCTCTCGGTAAAGTTAGTTTCTCTGGAAGGATAGCTGGAAACGACGGCGCTGCAGGATGACGTCCTCTGCGAAGATTTGCCTCGCTCCTGGATTCCAGGAATCATGGGTTGCAATTGTGTCGTTGTTACTGTAAAATAAAAGGCAAATTATTCACCCTCATCTAGATGCTCTAATATCTAAAAATTAGTTCGAAAATTGACGTGAATCCATCTCTTAGGCAGCGAAACCGCATAAAAACCAAATCCGAACGAGTTTGAAAGTTCTCAGGCAAAAATCTTTCAGCAAAATAATTTAAAATAATTAAGTTTTCTACATAGAAATAATCTGCACAGGTTTCCAAATCACGCAAAGGCGTACTGTGCTCGACTCGTTTCACTTTTTTTATAGTGGAAGAGTTCGCCAGCCAAGTGGAACTGGAACAAGATATTTCGGGGACATTCGCGACAACAGTTCCATTTAGCAAGCCCTATAAAACCAGTGTGGCTGTAGCATGAAAACCACAGCCACGGAAAAGATAGAAGAGAGACATTTAGAAGACTAATTAAGTTTAATTCTTTAATGGCTAAAGAGCCGGTGTGTAGGAGTGTGTGTAATACCTATTACATCAATTTCCCCTCTCCCCCCCAAGACATTATCGTAGACCTGTTCTCTAATGCCCGTTGGATGGGCCCGTTCCTAAAAAAACCTGCCACCTGAGCTGAAAGACGAAGAATCCTTACCTTTAGCTGAGGGATTCCTCCTGCGGCGGTAGAGCTCTGCTTTCCATCGGCGTACAGAACATCCTCTTGCAGTCACTTTCACTAATTCACTAGAATGACCATTTCACAAAACCCACGCACAACACTAATTCCAGATCTTCTTCACCGGACCACTTCGTCGAGCGCTCCGAAAAGGCTGCATTTTTCCGAACGCTTCTCTCGATGTCCTTCGCTCGTTGCCTCTGCTACGAAATTCTGAGCCAATACTTCCGCAAGGCATTCATTGGCTCCGCTGTAGGTATCAGGAGATATTAAAGTAGAAATTCTGTTAGTCGGAGTGCGTAGCAAAATGCAGTAGGGTCAGCTACTGAAGATCCGTCGACCGCGGAACTCGTGGCGGCGTTGGGGAGGAACTACGCCGAACGAATAAATCTTCTCCGCCATTTCACCTGTGCTATTAGTCGGTACGTCTACTTCCCTTCTTGGACGTTGGAGGAAGTGACTTCGATCGGTTGTTGAGGAAGCTGCGCCTTTTGGAGACTTGAGGGCATAGTAGACCCATTACAGGCCCCAGTTGCCCCAATACCATCCGCTACGCGAAATGCCTCCTTCGCCTTCGGTTCAAGATATCTTACGGTGGATGTGATCGGTCTCCCAGAGATTTCTCAACTTTGCAGTAATGTAGACGAATAGCAAATGCTGTATTCGATCGGAGAAGTCGATAATCTCGAAGACTGGAAAAACTGCCATTTGTGGAGACTGCGCTACCGTCGTCGGAGACTTCGACTGTCGAGTATATTTTGCCGCTCGAGTCTCTCGGGACGAGCACTGAAGAGGAATGGCAGCGGGCGTCTATGGGGTTGTCCTATGCGTCTAAGTACCGTTACCACCGCAGTGGCGTCTCAGTAGGTGTCGCCCTTTACATTAGGTTTCTCACAATCAAATCGAATAACGGAAGTGGTTTTGGTATTTTTTGTCTCATGAAGTCTAGAAATTGGCCTAGTAAAGATATTTTTAGTATCTAAAGTTAACTTAAATTTAGATTAAAATTTATTTTCTGGTGATGCCCCCTCGTTTCATATTTTTTGCAGGCTGGTGTACGTTCCATTTTTTTTATATATTTTTTTTTAATTTTTTAAAAATTTATTATTATTATTTTTATTTATTTTTTTATTTTTTTTTATTTTTATATTTTTTATATCTTGGCTTAGTTATAGGTCCAGGATGTTAATTGTGTTTTTTATTCTGTCTTTTTTCCGTCCTTTCCTCGGGGCAGAGCACCATATCCTATGAACTAGAGGGTTATTTACTAGGGAGAGTTTTTTGTGAAATTTTTGGACTATTTTAATTGCCTTATACTTTAATGTAGTTAGTTTGTGGATTCTTTTTATTTCTTGTAACCTAATCAATCTATTAGTATTGGTGAATATTCTATTTAATCTATTGTATGTGGTTTATAGTTTTTTTAGATTACTTTTGGTTGAGTTGAATATGATGGGACAAGCATATAATAGTATTGGGATGATGTAAGAATGGATTATCCTAAGTTTAGTGTCTGCTGAAAGGGAGTTTTTTTTGGAAGAGAGAAGAGAGGTAGCAATAAATTTTGTCTATAAGTAGCTTTCACTATTGCTTGGTTAATGTATGTGGTCCAATTGAGTGTTGGGGTGAGGGTCACCCCTAGGAATTTGTGTTTCTTTGCTATTGGTATGGGAATATTATTCATAGTTATAGGTAAAGTGGTGCGTTTGGTGCGAAGATGTTGAAAAACATATAGGAGCTTTTAGTGGGGTTAACTGTGATTTCCCACTTGGTGCACCATTCGTGTTTTTTTTCTCAGGCGGGAGTTCAATCTATTGCATGAGGTGTCGGGATAAATGGACTGGGTTAGAAAGGCCGTATCGTCGGCGAAGAGCAGGTTCAGTATTCTGGGAGAAGTGGGAATTTCGTTTATATAGCAATTAAAAAGTAATGGGCTAAGGGTGGAGCCTTGCGGTAGGCCAGCTGTTAAAGTTTGAGAGCGAGAGAGGTTACTTTGTATTTTTACTTGAATTTGTCGGTTGTTTAAACATTTTTTTATAATTTTGACTAGATAGGTTAATGTTAATTAACTTACATATGAGGCCTTCGTGCCATACTTTATCGAAAGCTTTCTCAACATCTAAAAATACTCTGTGGGCTGTTTTTTCCCAAAGTTTATGTCTGTTGCAATGGAGTCAATTAGGTGGAGCAGTTGATGATTCGTTGAGCGTCTATCTCTGAAGCCCATCTGTTTGTTAATAATAATTTGGTGCTCAAAAAGGAAGGATTTCAGTCGTGCTAGAATGGAGATTTCAGATAATTTTGATAGGGTGGGTAGGAGGGAGATTGGTCGATAGTTTTGAGCTAGAGCAGGGTCTTTTTGAGGTTTAGGAAACAAGATGACAAGTCCTTTTTTCCAGGAGGTGGGGAAATAAGAGGTCAGGAGACATGCGTTGAAAAGGTCAGAGAGTAAAAGCAGAAAGTAGGGAATGGAAGAGAGTTGTTTGAGCAAATAATTTGTGATATTATCCTGACCGGGTATCTTTCGTGATTTGAGTTTTTTGATGTGATTTAAGATTTCCGAAGGGTTGGTAAGTTTAGGTTCGGATGGGGGGTTATGGTCTATTACCTTGTATTGGTTGATGATTGGGATATCTATAGCATTTGTGGGTGGGGATTTCATTATTTCGGCGAGGTAATCGGCGAATATATTGGCTTTGTTGGCGGGATCATCATAGAGGATATCATTTTGAAGTAGCGGAATGGAGGGGGAGGTCGGAGCTGAGAGTGCCTTAGAGATTTTCCATAATTCTCTACAGTCAAACCTCGCTTAACGAGCACCTCGAATAACGAGTGATTCGCATAACGAGCTTAACAAAATGTAACAAAGTGACTCGCTTGACACATGGAGGTTCCTGCCGGCATCTCGGCTATCAGTCTATATTCAGGGCTCGTTCAGCTAGCATCTTACTGTCGCTTGCAAAAGTTGTATCCGGACAAATTATTGTGTATTTTTAGTGCAAAGTTTAAATATTCTTCCCCAAAGAAAATGCCAAAAGAAGAAAGGAGTAAGAGAAAAAAATCACTATAGAAGTCAAATAATGCAATGCAATAGTGTGTAAAAAATATAGAACAAATAGTTTGGTTTCACATGCATGTAAAATATTACTAATGATAATTCTAAAGAGAATTAAGAAGCAAATTGAAGATAAAATATCAGATGATCAGTATGGTTTTAGGGAAAAGGAAGGAACACGTGATACTATATGGAGTTAAGGCTAATTTTGGAAAAGAATCTAAAAGATAATAAAAAGACCTTTTTAGGTTTTATAGATTTCGAAAAGGCATTTGACAAAGTTTACCAGGAAGTTTTAATACAAATGTTACATAAAATTGGAATAGATAACAACTGCCTAAAAATAATTCAAATAATGTATAGAAACCAGGAAGCTGCTTTCAGAATAAATTCCGAACTGACAGAATGGTACGAAGTAAAATGTGGAGTAAGACAGGGGTGTATGATGATACATACGAAAGATATATCGTATCATCATACTCCCGATGAATATTCTAAAGGAAATAAGGTACAAATAACAGACTATTATTTTACCTTTACAGTGAAGAAGTTATAGGAAAGCATAAGAAGAGATTAAAGGGTATATGTGTAGGAGGAAGGAATTTCAACAATATAAGGTATGCAGATGATATAGTAATCATGGCATCTTCAAAAGAGGATTTAGAGTTAGCAATGCAAAGAGTTTATGAGGTGGGAGCAAAATTTGGATTAAAAATTAATACCAATAAAATAAAAGTAATGATGGTAGCTAGTAAAAAGAGCAATATTGACTGCAATATAAAAAATCTGATGTGGCCAGCACATGACTTTCTCCATATATAAGATGTAAATATTTATCTACGACAGTAATTTCGAACTCTATATTCCATCTAAACTTGGAAGATGAGTGATTATTTTATATATTATAATCTTTGACGTCACAAACATTATAAATAATGTTTTTTCGGGACATGATCGATGAAAAACGAAGAAATTGGCCTTTCGCCCATAGAGCCCAGAGCGCCCACTAAGTACATAATCAGGAACTTCCGGTTTATCAGTATTCCATGAATAACTCCTAAACAATCAGTGATACAAAAATATATATCCTACAAAAGTTATAGTAAATTTTATTTTCTAAAACGTTTATGAATTAAAATATATACCTAAATATCATATTTATGGAGATATTTTGAAAACCGGAAATGATCTTTGAAGAATGAAGCTCGACTTCCGGTAAACCGATTTACTCCAAAAACTAATCAACTCTAACGACTCCACCCAAAGTACTATATATGAAATTTGGTGTTGATACAACGAATGGTTATTATGTTAGAGCGCCCACAAAGTACATAACAGCTACTTCCGGTTTATCGTTATTTCACGAATAACTCCTAATCAACCGATGATACAAAAATATGTTACATGCAAAAGTTATAGTATATGACATTATCTTAAACTTTTATAAGTAATACAATACACGTATATAACATATTTATGGAGATATTTTGAAAACCGGAAATGAGCTTTGTTGAATGAAACTCGACTTCCAGTTGACCGATTTACTCCAAAAACTAATAAACTCTGACAGCACACACCACAGTACGATATATAAAGTTTGGTATTGATACGACTAATAGTTTTCACGTTAGAGCGCCCACAAGCACACACACACACACACACACACATACACACAGACATCATTCCGAAAATAGTCAAAACGTGTTCTAGGGACCCCAAAACATGTATTTCCGTTGAAATCTCGAAGTCGAATTTTTTCATGAAAACAATACTTTCTCTATACTTCGTATATGGAGAAAGTAAAAAGCAGGACGTCTTGAGGAGATCGGTGGTTGCATTGAGGGCCACTTACTGTGATTTCTTAGTTTTAAGATAAATAGAAGGGCAGAAAAGGTGCTCCACAATAGAATGCTGACTAAAGAGTGGGACACTAAATTTGTGAAGAAATTTGCCTCAAATATGGAGGGAAAAAAGTGGTCTCTATAAAGGGTTAAGGAAATTAGGCTAATAAAGCGTAATATATTAAATCGACGAAATTGTCGGCGATCACCAGAACGTTACGAATCACATAAAGTGCTGAATCTGCGATCTACGCAAATCACAAACCACATGCGGTACGAACACGATGTAAATGACCGAGGAATGAGGCTCTTCCATCGATCCATCAAAATGACCCCAAAACCATCCCGAAATTCCTTCAAAGAGAAGCGATTTACTCGTCATGTTCTTGAGATGTCGGAATAATGCAATTCCGGAGGTGCCTGAAATACAGTCTACATAACAAGTTGTTGGCGCAGCGAAACCTTTAAAGTGACGGAATAAATGAGCGCGATGCGTTTTCTCCGAATGAATAAGCGTTCGCTGTATCTGCTGGATGTCTCCATGGCCTTTTTTATGGAAAGTTACGTTTAAGTTTGGCAGAATCGGGAAATTTAATGATCGGAGAGTTGTATATATTTGGTCGAGAAATTAATCTAATTGCATCAGAATTACTTTATTTTCGAAATTTTCGTTCTATGCGTCAGTAGTTTACTTTTCATTATATCCTAATAAAGTATAACTGCCGCGCAAACAGAATAGTATCATTAAACGTATCGACCCCTCCAGCAGTTTCCCTGGAATCCCATTACCGCTCTTCTTTGCAAATCCGATATCTCTTCCATGTCATTATGGGATTTGCTCTTCCAATCTAAATTCTCTCTCTCAAATGTGTCCGATGATATTCTTCTCTCCAAATCGCATTCAATAAAGCTCGGGAACTCACCCTAGAGAGAACTTGAAAACGTCTTAAGGGTTAGTTTATGTGGCTAACATCTCCGTTTTATGATTATGCGTTATTAACATTGTATTTAAAACTAACTATTTAATATATTTAATGCCTCTTTAATGAAATATTCTAAAATTTCATATCTGATTGTGTTTAGAAACAAGATGAGATAGTCATTGATTTCAGGAATTCAGTTTTCATGCTCTCTTGCAGCGCGTCTCTCCCAATGAGGAATTTATTAATTCGTCCAACGACGAGTTACGATCTCCGTTTAACGTTTATATGTGTATGCATATATTTTTTGGTTTGCATCTTATTTTTGGTCAAAATACACCCTTCCATTACAGGGTGAATAAAGAAGGACACTGATTTATGTAAACTCTGTCTCTGGCGAGATTTATTCTGCGCGGAATTTGCTCGGTTCATCCGTCGGTGAAGTATTCTGCCGGAGGAGGGCTAGTGAGGCATACTGGTGTAGATGGGGAGTGAATCAGTTTGCCATGCATACCTCACTGAGCCACTACTAACCGTCTGCAGCTCGAGGACTTTGTAATTAATGCTTTAAACAGCAATCGATAAAGAACGACTAAAATTAACGTAGTTTCGCCCAAACTTCAGTAGTCCTCGAATCATCGTATTGATACTGATAGCAGTTCGCGAGCGAAGGCTATTTCAACTGCCAAGTTTTAGTGGACGGCTAATGTAATAGGTACCAATGATTACCGAAGGGCTAACGAACGCTATGGCTGTGCATCGCGCTGTTGCCTAAATTCCAATAATATATTTTACATTGCTTATTACAGCAAAACTAAGGCCCATATGTACGATTTTTCATTACACTACCTTTTAAATTGCAAAAAATATTCATGAAAATCAACGCGCAAACGTCTCCCCTTGTGAGAGTAAAGTGATGGATGGGAGTTAAACATTGGTGCCAAGTGTAATGAATCACATCCTGTTCGTCACTACATAATGTCATTCATTCTTAAATTTAAGACGAACCCAAATTTTGAAGTTTCCTTGGGGAAAATGATTGCAAGGTGCCTGTTTTATCTCATCCGGAAGAACTTGCAATTGCTACGCACATATTTCGACTATCCTTCGATGGAATAAGATGTTATCATAAGCGTGCTCTTTACTAACCGACCAGATTAAGGACTGAGCGAGCGTTAATGATTGCTTACGAAAATAACGTTAACTGGAGAAAATTGAATCCCAGATTCAACCTTATTGTTAAAGTAATTTTTCTCTGCGATACCTCATTTATAGTAATGCATTTCAGAACGCGATTCTAGCAATAAGGCACACTCAAATCTAAGCAGCTCCAGATCTCCGGAACCTCTTAAATTGCAAAAAAAGCGCTTCTTTGATTCGAAAAGATTCTCTTCTTAAGATTCTAGCGGACGCGCAGTAAAGTACAGATATTCTCTAAAATGAAATTTAACATCTCTTTTATTGAATTTATTGCGTAAAGCTTTGCTCATACCTTCATCACAATTTTGATTTTCATTTATGTGTAACTCGATGTCTGATATTAATAGTAGGTAGTCTACGTCGTCACTTTTCGTTACATCCCCTACGCAAGGTCCGCAGTTCCAAGTGATTTCTATTTTCTGTTTGTATGTATAGCACTGTAATCCTACAATCTTCATTCTTACATGAACTTGTCAAATTCTAAGCATTCTAGAATTTTATCTCATTTTTAGGTGATCCTGGAATCAAATGTTTTACTTACTAATTTTATAACCGCGAAAATCTTTCATGAGTGTTACTGATGTAGTTGAATTGATTTAAACTTTTCGGCTGATAATAATAAATAATAATAATATGTAATAATAATATGTAATAATAATATTTAATAATAATATGTAATAATAATGTTATTATTAAACATTTTAAAATATAAATTTACTCTGTAATGATTCGTTTAATTGAGAATATCCTTACATTTGTAGTGGTTGGAAAGTGTTATCCGTAAAACTAAATAACTACTAGTTAATAATTCTACCAAAACATGATGGTTATTTTTAAACACTGACAAAATGCTTCGAGTAATAGAAAAAGGTCTGCTCGAAAAACCGATCTCCTTCCTTCCGTTTGTTCCTAATTAATGGTCGAGAGTGGGTGGTATCGATTTTCAGAATAAGGATTCAATAAAATCTTGCCTCTTGCAGTAGTCTGCCTTAAACCTTCAGGACCTCATTAAACAAATCGGTAAACCAAGATCCTCAAAGAGCAACATGTAGCCAAAGAGGAAAAAAGGGCAGCCCAAGGGCTCGAAAAAGAAGCGGTGGCCCTTGGGATAGGGTTATGTATCCTTTTAGAAAGCCCTTTCATCCGAGGACTACTTTATGAGTATCCCTTGCCGAAAAGTCTTCGTTAAACAGTATCCTCGTGTGTGGGGATCAAATTTCCCAAAACAGCCCAAAGTCCATCGATTGCCTTCGAATCCTTCGTTAATTCAAATGAAGACCATTCATCCGGCACAGGACCGGAAGATGCGGAACCGAGAGAGGGAGGAGACTTTAAAAATTACATCTTTCAACGCGTAGCTTAGTCATGTAGGAGACACCCCTTGCCACACTCCGGCTTGAAGGATATACATATAGAAGTGGTGAGGCCAGGCAAAATTTGGTCAAATTTAGCCTGGCCTTTAAAAAAATTTTTAAAAATTTCCGCCTCTCCTGATAATTCCTTTTTTTATTCCTGAAAGAAGATTGAGTCTTGTTGCGAAGACCTCTGGTTTGTGCGACACTGAGGAGGCTCATCGAACAAGGATTGTCTCTCTCTTACTCACGAAAACCTCCTATGATGTTGTAAAAGATGCAGTTCCTTTTAAGGAGAGAAAATTATCATCTTGGCACATACATAAGGTAATTCCGGGTGAGATGCCCCAGTCGTAGTATTTTTAAGAAAAACCACAAGATTGCTCTACTGACAGTGTTCGTCAGTTAGTTGGAAGGCACCTGTCTATCTGCAAGAGTTTCACGGCGATTAATTCTTTTTATGCAATTCTATAGCATCATTTCAAGTAGGTACTTTTTTCGGTCCTATCATAAGATAGAGTATAATGTTTCTAGCTGGCATCAGTTTAAATGTTTGAATATTTTGAATTAAAGGGCGAAAATTTGTAGCTATAGGTTCATCTATTATCCAGGTGCAGTGAATGTCCATCTTGGACAAAGTGTAGTCCCACTGGCTGTCATCTCTCCGGTACGGAAAGGGTAGATGCCCCTCCTCTTCTCGGGATAAATGCCCCAGTACTATCTTTAGGTATATGTGCTTTATTAGTTTCAATTTAACTTTAAGGTGATACTGATTAAAGCTTTTTTCAAGAAAACGTTTGTAATCTACATTTTAATGTCATTTCAAATTGAAATCCACGGTCCAATGCATTTTATGCGCAATCAAAAGATGACGTATTGTTTAGTAAGCACTAGGTGGAGCGTTTTGCAACTTTTTTCTGATCGAAATGTAATATCCGGCAAAAGTAGCCCACTCACATGGAAATTACAAATATAAATGTTTTTCGAAATCAAAAAATAGTTTCTGTGAGAATTTTTCCCTCGAATTTTTGAAAAACATCAAAATCGTCATAAATTCTTTTTCGGTTAAAACGAATATATTTTGTGTTTATTCTAGCCCCCACTCATACCAATTGCAAATTTCTCTATAATTTTAAATGAATATTGTTCTCTAATTGTACTACATGTTTTGGATACATTTTTGCAAACTTTCAAATAGGTTTTAAATTTAACTTAAATGTTTTGTTATATCCTAATTTCAAGTTAAATTTAACAATTTTTTATATTAAAAGTGCTTTCCAGATTAAATTCAGTTTAAGCTAATCTCTCCCACAGAGGAGGGGCGTCTCACCCGGACACTCGGGAGAGATGGCCAAATGCATGGGTGCAGAAAAACTTTAATATTTTGTGTGAAAATGTTTTTAAAGAAAATTTGTTTAAATAATATTAATAATCAATAAATTTTGTATTCTATCACGCAGTTTCACATTATTTTTATTACGTCAGTAATTGTTATGAAGTATTTTCCTTAGGTGGGGCATCTCTACCGGAATACCTTATTATATATTGTTAACGCTGCCACTTTATTGCATTATATTCGCCCTTCCTATCGTTTCTTGAATATGTTTCTTAAGAGATAAACTTCTGCTAAGTGAGACCACTGGGTATATTTTCCCACGCAAAAACTCTAAAGGATGTCACGAACTATGGTACTTCGCGGGAAACGCATTTGTTGAACGAGTGGAATTCATAGCAACTTATTTCTTTAAATTTAAATCAAATTGCCAATATTAACTCCATCTAGATATAATGCCCAGGCCGTGCTGTAGTGGATCCAGATAATGATGTCACAGGTAATAATGTCAATGGTCAAAATGCCACGGTGAAAATGCCATCATACACAAGTCACAGCACCTGCAGTTTATCAGAAAATGATGAAATCAGAAGTTCTATAAAGAGAAATTACCATAATGAAATCCTGTTCGAAAAATTAGAAGACAGAATATTGGTGGGCGGGAATTCCATGGGGGTGTATGCAATGTGTAAATGCAAACAGAATAAAAATGGTTTCAAATCGTAAAAAAAACTTCAAAGCTGTTTCTTCCTCAAGAAAACTCATTTTTCTCCTGAGGGAAGGTGAAAATCTTGAACGCAGTTTAGCAATTGACGTTTATTGACGGAAAGTAGTTTATATTTAAAGCAATTGATACCTTTCACCCGTTTACCGTAATGCAAATGATTTATAAATCGCAATTTGTTTTTAATATATTGAATTGTTTCGAAAGAGGGCACGCTTTTACTTAACTTGGACGGATAAATAAGTAAACGTTATTCGTGCTGTTGTCTCGAGATATACTGCAGACTCACTCGTTCTTTGTTTTGGACTCAAAGTCGCTACATTCTCTTTTGAGACACATAGGACGATAGTTAATCGGCTGGACACAGCATCATCAGATGACATCTATTATTTTAGTTATGAAGTTGCAATAATTTTTTAGACCATTAAATTACGTACTAATGGTTTATTAGATATTAATCTAATAAGTCACTTCTATCATCTGTACGAAAAAAAATAATTTCGTAAAACAGGAATGTCTTGATGGAAATATTATAAGAAAAGCAACAAAATTAAAAATATTGAAGGACTTAAGATACAAAAAGAATAAATTGCGCTCATAGAAAATAATATGTAATTGACTTCTAGGAATATAGGAATTACGTTATACGAGCCAAAAGAGCCACAAGGATATGCAACGGAAGATCGTAATAATAAAACCATAAATTTTAACAATCGTTAAAGACAATAGTAGTTTGATTGTTGAAAATTAAATACAGGAATCTACGGATTGTCTCCCTGTGAGTCTTATGCTGCCACGACAGTGATCACTGGCCTTTTATACGCTTTTCCACCTCATCTTGATTCCGCGAGTGATCTGTTTTGTGTATTTAAACCCATTGCAGTACATTTCTAATGCACGTTTATCACTTTGAATGACTTCCATGGAAGAAATCGTAAAACTTATTTGTAACATTGTTATATGATGGCTCAGCAATATTAGCCGAGGATACCTGATAGAAAGTTAGAGCGTTTGAGTTGGGGGATTCATAATATCTTTAGCCCCCTGACTTTTCAAAGCGACATTGTATACAATGATATATTGTACGTTAATTGCGATATTTTATTGGCTCAATATTTAGTCATCCACTACCGCCTCACCCTCTACCCCAACCACTCAGATCCACCCACTTTAAACACACCCTATCCTTCCTTCCCACCAGCTCCATTCCCACCCTATCCCTTCCCACCCTCTCCCTTCCCACCCTATCCCTTCCCACCCTATCCCTTCCCACCCTTTCCCTTCCCACCCTCTCCCTTCCCACCCTCTCCCTTCCCACCCTCTCCCTTCCCACCCTCTCCCTACCCACCCTCTCCCTTCCCACCCTCTCCCTTCCCGCCCTTTCCCTTCCCGCCCGCTCCCTTCCCACCCGCTCCCTTCCCACCCGCTCCCTACCCACCCTCTCCCTACCCACCCTCTCCCTACCCACCCTCTCCCTTCCCACCCGCTCCCTTCCCACCCGCTCCCTTCCCAACCTCTCCCTTCCCACCATCTCCCTTCCCACCCTCTCCCTTCCCACCCTCTCCCTTCCCATCCTATCCCTTCCCACCCTCTACCTTCCCGCCCTCTCCCTTTCCACCATCTCCCTTCCCACCCTCTCCCACGATACTTACCATAAATCCTTCTTAATTACTGCATCTAATTTCTGCACCCATACACTACTCCCAGAATACTTACTTAAAATCCTTCTTAATTAGTGCATCTAATTTCTGGAACAGCATTCTTGTACATATTAAATATTCCACTTCTGCACAATCTTGTAATGAGAACTAGTTTGATTATTATATTGTTACCGAGGAATGATTCTAAAACTATAATACTGGCTTATTCCTCTTTCTTTTTTGTATCATCTTAATGTGAGTAATCTATATTATGTATTATTTCGTTATGTCTATAATTTTATCATGTGTGAGCAGATAATATTTGAATTTTTTTTTTCTACTCATATGACACTTTACCAGGGCACAATGAAGTCATTATTATTATTACCCTTACCACTTGATCCCAACCCTCCGTCCTACCCGATATCTTCCCTTTTTCTACAACACTCAACCCTCACTACATTCCACCTCTCTCCCAATCAATCGCATCCTTCTCATACTCTCCCATAACAATATCCCATCTGAGATTATCTTCACTCTTTCTTCCCAATTTTACATTAGAAAAAAAATGAGAAATCCATTGAAAAGGTACAGAATATATAAATTATACATAGCCCCTTACACATCATAATAAATCTATACATTCTGCAGTCGTTGGTTTGGCTAAAGGCGCTCATTTTTTTATATCCACATTATAAACATTTCAATTCATGGTAAGCTATACAAGTTCCGGCCTTACAATGTTTTATACTATACATAACTAAAAATATATTTTGGCACGGAAGAAAAAGGATATATTTCATTTCTTAATCATCTTCCAGGGCAGAGGGATGCTTAAGTGTTCGCCCTCGGGGTCTGGTAGTGCGGTACCCTGGTGATGTGCTGAATGTAGAAGTCCTAAATCATCCAACTTTACGCCCGGATTTTTCTGTTAGGACTGTGGAGACGCTACAGGGAAAGGGCTTTTTGGACCGTGGTAATGGTAGGCTCCTTCCTGCAACCGGAGGTCTTCCCTCTTCTTTCGCTTGGCCGTCGAAAGCGTTCTTCTGGTTTCCGAGGGACACCATGAAGTCCTCGATATGGAAGGAAGATTGAAGAAATGAATTTTAGAGCTTTAGATCATATCTAAATATTATGGTCGAATAGGGAAATAAATATAAGGATACATACAAGGAAACAATATTATTAATACTTTGACTGTATCATTGTATTAACAGAAGTAGATTGCAAAAACTATAATACTTTCCATTAAACTAACATGTCATATGGAATATCCAATTTCGTCTCAATTTCAGGAGTTAAGAATGTGCAGATGCAACTTATGAACCGAAATATGTAAGAATATCAGGAAATTGTACTTATTGCACAAGTATTAGTTTTGCCTAGCATCATCAAATTATACGACCGGTTTCCACAAACGATTTTCATCATCTGAGCGGCTTTTTAATTGCAGACAGAAATTTAATTTGTGGAAAAATATATATTCCTAAGAATTATTCCACAATACCTCGCCTGATTCTGGGTGGTATCACATTTTGTTTTCTAAATCTTGGGACTCTGCAATGAGGTTATCAACTTTTTCTGAGTGGGGAAAGTAATCACATTAATCTGTATTCTTCTATCGGATATCAGATCTACACGTTCACAATTATGTCCGAAAATGTTATCTTTAGGGTAGATTTGGCTGAATTAGTGTCCTAGTTCATGGCCTTTCAAGGTATTATTATGTATCTTTGAGATTTTTCTTACAACATTAAAATATAGATTAATCGTACTCCTGTTTTGATAGACAGCCAAATTATCTTTACTAGCAAATGGTGCTAAATGACCGTAGATGTCGACGCACCGCAATAATACAACAACATCAATTAACTAATAGAAATTAATTTTCTGCCAATGTTTTCTTACTTATGGTGCAAAATGGGTCCAACTAAAAATTACCACATCCTACACCATCTATTTTGCTCATTATGTACGCAATTAAACTCGTATAAAAGACCTAAATCCAACGGCTAGTCCGAGTTCTCAGAGTCTTGCGTACTCTGGATTTCTGGAGGTAACATTTACTATAGAGAGATGATTTTTAGAAGTGACTCGATTTCATGTGGTCCACTCCTGATTATCGGGCTCAGTTGGTTGATAAAAGGCAATGATTTGAACTGATTAGAGCACCTCACAAAAGAAGATACATATAGTTAAGAGACGAAACTACTTAATGTAGGTGGCTATACGAAAGCGATTCGAAGTTGTCGGGAAGCCGGGAGATTGAAATATTCATGTCGTTAAAAAATGAAATCAATAAAATATTATTAATTCTAACCTTAATCAAATTTATATAATTTCCTTTGCGAAGGAGGATGGGAAAGGCCATTTTTTCCAGTAAAAAACAAAATATACCTTTTATTTATGTGTGAGTAGCTAAAGGTTTGAGTTATGAAACACGAAATTGCAACTATGATATAAAAACCGATATCAAACATAACTATGATCTTACTACATGTTATCACCTACATAAAGCATTGAAGAAACCAGAAAAATGATTTAAAGGTCTTTGTCACTGTAACCATTTAACGGCTCTTACGGAAATATTTGGGAAACTATTTTCTCTCTCTGCAGATCGTTCGACCGAGTGTGTCATTACTCTTTCGTATTAAAATCAATACATTTACAACATGCTCATGTGTAAGAATGTAGGTATCCGAAAAACCTCGATCCTTTTCTTTCATTTCCTTTACATCATAGAGTAGATTTACAGATAGTCTACGCTGCCGCTCAAACTGATTATTTTCAAAGAATCTTAACTTCAACTAATCACGCACAGTTCTCCTAGAATATCTCAAATGTCTTCCTTAATTTGAAATGTAAAATTTGTAATACTTCGAACTACCATAGAATGATGAAATTTAAAATATTAATCTGCAAAATATGAAAGTATAGTCATTTTACTTAACTTGGAGATCCAGCCTACCGTTGACCCCCGAGGCACTTCCGTTGACCTTGGTCACTCGCATTTGTGAAGAGTCAGTCATACGGCAAAGCCTTAACGAAATCGGAGCAACTTCAGTTTCTTCAAACTGGAAAGAATAGAAACACCAAAATAATTAATAATTTATTAATGAATATAATAGTAATATCAAGAAGAGAAAAATTAAAAAAATAAAATACTCGGCGACAAAGAAAAATATCGCAGGTAGCATTAATGAACATCTATGAAGTTGTATAATGTTTGATGTTAAAACACAAACCGTACTCATCAACATTTCTAAACACAGTATTAGAGGAGGAAAATTTTAATTGAGTGCATTAGGAATGGAAATTATGATGGTTCTGACATAAGAGAAAAATGAACTTAGCGCAGATCGCATGGAGACGAGAATACGATACTACGCAAAGATGGCAGTTTAAACATCTGAATAATTGTTAGCAAATAATATTATAAATACGCAACGAATAAGATACAGCTTCTCTTGTTTAGAACTTAGGAGACAAAGTTCTGTCACTGGTGAAATTTTGCTACATTGGAATTAATTTGAAACGAGATATTCCAGAAAAGCTACCCCGAGATATCCCTCATAATTTTCCTAGTAAAATGTTGAATGTTAAAAGTTTAATGATTTTTAGTGATATCACTATTTTATAACGATCACTACCTTAAGATTCTTACAACTGTGTAAAAATAATTCAAATTATTTTACCGTATTTATCGCGATTAATAATACCTACTTTGCCAGAGCAAAAGAATGCAGGATCTGCGAACTGATATAAATTATAAGGTTCTCGTTGCGGACTGTTATTAATTTAAAGTAAATCCATTGTGACGGACAACCACTTACATTGGAGACCTTTAAGGAAAGAAAAATAATCGACTAAAGAGGGAATTTTTTCACAAATTATCCGCACTATGGATCATCCTAAAATCGGAATTATAATAACATTAAATTCCATTTTCATTTAAATAAAGTAAATATAATATTATTGAACTTCAAAGGCGGATTCTTTTCTTTTAATTTGTGATTCTCCTTTAAGACAATTATTTTTTCAAAAAATATAAAAGGATATTAAAGAAGTTGAATTTCGATCGTAGTCAGTCTCGTCGCGAGAGGCCCGGGGCCATAAATTAAAACTTAACGGATTAAGCACCATTGATAAATCAACGTCGCTCAATACGTTAAGTAATCAAATTTGTATATATTATAATATAGAGAAGAGAGATATTCTATTTATATATTTACAGTATTAATTCGCAAAACGATAATATGATGTGTTAATTTTTATGCATATGCAATACTATTCTCTCAGCAACTAGGAAATTTTAAATTATAAAATAAGATTTGGTTGAAATCTCATACGTTATGACAATCATGATAAAATGAAATAATTGAAACGCGATTATATATCCGTATTACTGCATATCGTAACCACCTTTTAACATGGTTAAAGTAATACATTGAAGTAGAAGTATACTTATGGAAAATCACTAATAATTCCTTGCACTACGGAAACATCGCTCGACTATTGCGAATATGTTATTGAAGAAATTATTTTGGCAAAGCGATTCAAACTTATGCATTGCGAGGAAACATTGAATTACTTTAAAAGGTCTCTTCCGTGTATAAACTCGTATTCTTCTATTTAATAAAATATATATTCTCAGTTTGCAAAAGTGCACGGAAAGGATCCCTTATATTCATTCAGCACCTTAAGAAATATTTTGCGTACATTTAAGTTGCCAGTGGCACTAAGTTATGATTTAAGTCACATTCCGCATTAGGAGATATTTAACGATATAAAATTAAAGCATAATGTTATCGTCTATGTGATACAATGAAATGCACATTAAATTCCTTGGCTCGTCCGAGGTAGGTTGAACACCACATTGAACAATGAAAATAGAAGCGAAAGAATTCAAAGTCTTTGAGGCAAAACATCGAGATAAACAGAACACTTTACGAAATATTGCTCGCTTATTTTGAAAAGAATTTTATCGTAAAAGGAACGGAAATGGAAAGCAAAATCAACCTTGTGTATGTATGTATGCAAGTAAATCTCACTTCTCTTTAGAGAGATTTAGAATGAGGCAAGAAAGTGAAACTGCATGCTTATGACTCACGAAGCAAAGTGCAAGAGTAATCGGAAAAAATCATGGCTCCTGAAATGAAGTAGTTAACTGCGACTAGAAACTGGCAATAATTCAAGGAAAAAACTTGGCCTGGTCAGATTATTTAGTAATCAATACAGAGATAGCAACGGAAATGGAAAGTGCAATATCAGACACTGATAATGAATCTAACCGTAGAATGCTATCTTAACTTTGAATTATTAACTTACATAGACAACTCATACCGTGGAATATTATTAACTATAAATTCTTATAAATCCTGTATCTATTCCTTATTTGGATGTATAGAGTAAACGCGGAAAGGTATGTGATTATTAGTTGCTAGGGTAGCAATGCACCATAGCTAAATCTCACATTTAGGAAATGAAAAGAAAATGAAATCAAACAATGATAAGAATTGTTGAGTCCTGCAGCTTACGTTCATACTGTTCGAAAGAACAATATCATATGAAACATAACTCCTTGTGGAAGAAGATACAAAGAAACGAATAATTAGAATAATTCGTAGCTGTAACGTGGTGATTGAATTTCGGAAAGAGCGAAGACTGAAGGCCGCAGGAGCCCATGATAATCACTTTCTCCACTCCTTGATTGCCATCTGTTTAAATACGGCTGGCCATCTCTCTCAAACGTAGCCTATTCTTTCTCAGATATTTATAAGCAAATGAAAGTTTTGGCAAGATATTTGCCAATATCAAAACAGTATATGTCTCGTGAATGCCTTAAATTGATCGTTTCACATGGGTCAGTTATATCCGAAAAGGCTGACAAAGAGTCTGAATAATATTCTTTGAAATGATTTTAAGTTAACGGTAATCCAGTATTAGACTATTCATCTACAGAAGGTGATATTAAATATACGCCTATGTGAAAGCATCCAAAATCTATAAGTACAGGGTAAATAACAGAACAAATTTCAGATGGGATAATTGATGAGAAAGTCTATTACAAATTTTATATGATTAAATAATTACGATGAAGAGTTACATATAAACCGTAAGGTTAAGCTGATGAACATTCGAGATGAAAGGGAAAAGAGGGAACCGTGTTTCTATTGGATACAATTGAAATTCAATACGTACTTCGATGCTAAAATCTCTAATTATGCAACTTACAGCAATGAAGAACCATCCATAGGCAATGTCTTCTTCATGTTTGAAAAATTACAACCAGCATGAATGAATAACTACGATTATCCTCTAAGGTTAAAAACAGAGAAAAAAAAGTAAATTGACATGTTTGAAATACTTTTACCTCGCGATGTCACAAATTACTCCAATATTTTAATGCTGAAGAACGAAATATTTGCTTGAGCAGTTGACTTGATGATCAAGCTGTAAAATATACGTAGAGTTTCCGTCGAGTTATTTCCTATTTTACTAAATCGAATCACTAACGCCATCTGTATTTTAGAAAGCTAGAGATATTTGCTCATCATAATCTTGAATAACACGAGCTACAACATTTAAGTTAAACTTTATTCGCAGAGCGGAAGAGCATCCAAGTAAGAATTCCTTCATTATTTCGCTTTAGATTGAAAGGTCTCTTAGCGTTGTATTACGTAAAAAAGAAAAGTTACTTGATTAAAACTTACTTTCTCATCCCTAACAGTCATAGTGAAATTTCATTCCCTCTTTAAGCTTCAACTACTAGCGATTATTTACCAAAACAAATTAAATCCAATCATAGCAGCTTGTTCATCTCAATGGTTCTAGAAAAGACGACTTCAACCAAGCATTCTTCCACTTGAACGGTGGATTGAAAAATATTTAGAAGTGTCATAACAAGACGAAGAATGCATAATTATATATAACGAAAGATAAGAATATTAAGTGCGCTTACCCAAATTGATCAAATGTCGTTCCCCCTCTTTTCTTCCGGAAGGTCATCCCAGGGCCATTCCCTTTTGAAATGAAGTACCAAAGCAGAGACCCGCCGATTCGAGAGTTAAAAGTTCAGTATCTGAAGCCTGGAAAAATAGAAATACCAAATTAGTAAAATATCAATTAATTTAATTCAGACTGTACTCAACGCCCACGAACATGTATATTTCATAGCCGATAATTTTCAAATTGGGATGTCCGTTATATGAAACCACTATTTCCGCGCCCCCTATGTTTTTATATGTCAGGTAAAGGACAGGTAGGGTCCTAACAAACGGATTTCTAAAATATAAATTTCCAGGGACGGAGGTGAATATTGAAAAGGTCATAAATTCGTTATCCTCAAATTAGATAGCTTATTTATTATTTACTACTTTATTCATCTCAGATTAGATAGATGAATATAAATATAACATGGAGTGCTATCAGAGATTTTCAAATACTTATTTCCGATAATTTTGCCGGACGGATCGTGCAAACAGCGAGTGCGTAAGAAATCCCCGGGTTCGAGTCCCGTTAGCGTCAGAATTTTTCTCTTGCGCTATTTCTCTTTAATAAAGCACTTAAGACGTGCATTTCCATTCACCTTGAGGTTTCCACTTAATTTTCCTTGATCCGTTAACGTCATATATTCAAGAACTAAGGACAGAACGTAGTTAACAAATCAAATTCAAATATGATTACTAAATCGAATTAGAATCGGAAAATACGTGGAGGCTAAGTTTTACACTAATGCATTACGTACGTACTTTAGGATTCTCCTTATTTAAGGGACGACCGAACTTAATACATGATACAAATACGCAAACCTCCAAAGGATATTCCGCAACGACTACTTTTAAAATATGGGAACTTATAGCTCACGAAAGCAATTATTTCTCTAAAGCAAGAACGCGAGCGAAATTTGATTAAAGTTTCTTTGTAGTACTTACCATAAAAAGGAAATCCTTGATGACGAACACTAACATCTTCGGGTCCTCAAACGTCGTTCTTTCATTTGTAAGGAAAATTCATTAACGGAGTATTTATTATTGCAAAAAGAAAACGAAAGGCTATAATATATCACTCACGTTTACCAGATTGCATATACAACGAAAGTCACAAAATATAAATTGTAACGGATATTTGAAAACAATTGACATAACTTCCGCACCAGTCGGGATCTAGGCAGCAACTAAGGAAATTTCCATCAGGATGATGGTTGAAAAAGAAAGCTGAAATTTGATTGGTCGAATTAGTCGTTTCCTCCAATGGGAAAGCTCGACACATTGCAATGTTTTTACCGTTTAATTTTAAGTTTTGCAATTACAATATCGCTCTTTGTTTATCAGGATTACTAAAAACGTTTAAAGGTTTTTTAAATATTAACATAATTAATTACTCCTCATCCAACTTAATAAAATAATGGAGTTAGAGCATTAATTCACTTTATCGATAAACAACGGAAAGTATTTCAAAGATTTCTATTCGAAGTCATTTCACTTTATCGTTAAAATATTAAATGAGAAGTTCTACTCATCGAGAAAAAAGCGATTGCATTACAAGATGCAGGAGAATAATAATTGCTTCCCAGCTTGAGAATATCTAAATTAACTTATCTTCCTACCTCGTCAAAACAAATTTTCGGTGCAGAAATGCGTTCAAATCTCACTGTTTTATAATTATGAAAGATATTCTTATAATGCTTAAAATCTGACACTTTGCTATGTGGAAAATGGAGCTTAATTGTGAAAATACCTTAGAAAGATAAGGTTCAAGGACTGATAGGAGGGACAAGTGTGGCCAAATGTTAATAGGAGAGGGATTTCTAAAATATGTAATTGAGAAGGGTTATAAATGTTAAAAGGTTAAAACAACAGTATGTTTGAAGAATACATTTGCATATCCTTTAATTTGCACATTTTATATAAAACCTCTAGTCCTACATAGAGCTTTAATCCGTCCGTGAAGAAGATAAGAATTCTAAAAGAATTTCCAGCACATTCCAAATCGACCATTTAGGAAGCCCATATGTTTGATGCCTTGAATATACTTAGTTAAACCACAAGAACTCGTAGCAATCACGTATTGATTATACTCTCTTCACACTTATTAAAGGAAACTAAATTATAAAGAGCTGATTTCAATTGTCAGCAAGCATAAAATCCTCGGAGGAAGGCGTCATACATTGCAAATCTATCACAACGTAAAAAGAGAGAGACACTATTCTGCTTTTTCCGGTTTTATTATCCACTAACATAGCATAATCATTATTATCCGTAACAATTTCATCATGGTGATGGCTATTATTGGCGGAATCAGCTAGTGGATAATAAAACTGAAAAATGCCTCTCTCTCTTTTCTAGTTGTCGACAATAACCTTTCTATTGTGTATTGCATGCATTTACTCACACTATGAACAGGTTACACACGAACTGTTGGATTAATCCAAAGGTTAAACACCGTCTTGATAAATTTATACTAATTCATTTCACATCGACTGTCATTATAGCTTTAAAGTCACTCAAAACAGATCGCCATTCTACTTACCAACTCCTTCAAACCACGAGGTGTTTACGTCGTCTTTTACCGCGTTTTTGGGCTTTTTCGATCGTCACGAAAATGTGAAGTACGCAAAGTGTGTGCGAGGAACTCTGAGTAATGTGAGGTGATTTTCATTGTGTTTCTCACAATGGCGGTCTTTCACCCATTCTAAATTTACCTGGAAAATATTCTTCTGGATGTACAATGTTTATAAAGGATATTAGACGAATCGACTATCTTCTGAATGCTCGAAGTGTAAGCAATATTGGTGTGAAAACTGAGACCTCAATCTTTTGGGATCTTTCTTCGTTAGTGACACGTGATTGAGATTTCTTCTCTCTTGTGATTTGTGAAGTTTCTGACGTGAATGTTATTACAATTTTGTGCTCTCGGTGACGGAATCACAGACAACGAAGGATATGAAGTAGGTAAGATATATAAGTGTGTTTAGTGAGAAAAAAGTAAGCTTAAGATTCATTCCTGATCGTTTTACATTTCGATGGGTTCATGTGATCAAAACTGCCTATTCAACGTCATCGTGTTCGTATCCCAGTCATTTACCCCACAGTTGAGGGCAGCTAACGTTAACCATTATCGTATCTATTGTTTTCAATATTATACCCTAAATCACAGTCTTCAGCAATACAGCTCCTATTAATCTTTGGCCACTCTTGTCCGTTCTATCGGTCCTTGAACCTTATTTTTCTAAGATATTTTCACAATTAAGCTCCATTTTCAACATAGAAAAAGTGTCAGATGTGAGTTTTAAGCATTAAATAATATCTTTCATAATTATAAAACATTGAGATTTGAATGCATTTCTGCGCCGAAAATTTGTTTTGACGAGGGAGGAAGATAAGTTAATTTAGATATTCTCAAGCTGGGAAGCAATTATTATTCTCCTGCATCTTGTAATGCAATCGCTTTTTTCTCGATGAGTAGAACTTCTCATTTAATATTTTAACGATAAAGTGAAATGACTTCGAATAGAAATCTTTGAAATACTTTCCGTTGTTTATCGATAAAGTGAATTAATGCTCTAACTCCATTATTTTATTAAGTTGGATGAGGAGTAATTAATTATGTTAATATTTAAAAAACCTTTAAACGTTTTTAGTAATCCTGATAAACAAAGAGCGATATTGTAATTGCAAAACTTAAAATTAAACGGTAAAAACATTGCAATGTGTCGAGCTTTCCCATTGGAGGAAACGACTAATTCGACCAATCAAATTTCAGCTTTCTTTTTCAACCATCATCCTGATGGAAATTTCCTTAGTTGCTGCCTAGATCCCGACTGGTGCGGAAGTTATGTCAATTGTTTTCAAATATCCGTTACAATTTATATTTTGTGACTTTCGTTGTATATGCAATCTGGTAAACGTGAGTGATATATTATAGCCTTTCGTTTTCTTTTTGCAATAATAAATACTCCGTTAATGAATTTTCCTTACAAATGAAAGAACGACGTTTGAGGACCCGAAGATGTTAGTGTTCGTCATCAAGGATTTCCTTTTTATGGTAAGTACTACAAAGAAGCTTTAATCAAATTTCGCTCGCGTTCTTGCTTTAGAGAAATAATTGCTTTCGTGAGCTATAAGTTCCCATATTTTAAAAGTAGTCGTTGCGGAATATCCTTTGGAGGTTTGCGTATTTGTATCATGTATTAAGTTCGGTCGTCCCTTAAATAAGGAGAATCCTAAAGTACGTACGTAATGCATTAGTGTAAAACTTAGCCTCCACGTATTTTCCGATTCTAATTCGATTTAGTAATCATATTTGAATTTGATTTGTTAACTACGTTCTGTCCTTAGTTCTTGAATATATGACGTTAACGGATCAAGGAAAATTAAGTGGAAACCTCAAGGTGAATGGAAATGCACGTCTTAAGTGCTTTATTAAAGAGAAATAGCGCAAGAGAAAAATTCTGACGCTAACGGGACTCGAACCCGGGGATTTCTTACGCACTCGCTGTTTGCACGATCCGTCCGGCAAAATTATCGGAAATAAGTATTTGAAAATCTCTGATAGCACTCCATGTTATATTTACATTTCTATTCGTGCTCAAATATATTTCATTACGGTTTTAGTCTTTTGTTTTATTGTATTACAAATGATTGTAACGCCAGGAGATTTTACGGTGTACTTTCTCTATGAGATCTATATTTCGATTAGTTTTCTCTTAGATAAGAACCATGCTTTTTCTATTCCTCGAGCCTCTGTTTAATTTTACCATTCTTTAATATCGCATTGGTAAATTGGTTTCTTGTTTCAATGCCAAATTGGTCGCAACTATCTAATTTGAGGATAACGAATTTATGACCTTTTCAATATTCACCTCCGTCCCTGGAAATTTATATTTTAGAAATCCGTTTGTTAGGACCCTACCTGTCCTTTACCTGACATATAAAAACATAGGGGGCGCGGAAATAGTGGTTTCATATAACGGACATCCCAATTTGAAAATTATCGGCTATGAAATATACATGTTCGTGGGCGTTGAGTACAGACTGAATTAAATTAATTGATATTTTACTAATTTGGTATTTCTATTTTTCCAGGCTTCAGAAACTGAACTTTTAACTCTCGAATCGGCGGGTCTCTGCTTTGGTACTTCATTTCAAAAGGGAATGGCCCTGGGATGACCTTCCGGAAGAAAAGAGGGGGAACGACATTTGATCAATTTGGGTAAGCGCACTTAATATTCTTATCTTTCATTATATATCATGATGCATTCTTCGTCATGTTATGACACTTCTAAATATTTTTCAATCCACCGTTCAAGTGGAAGAATGCTTGGTTGAAGTCGTCTTGTCTAGAACTATTGAGAAGAACTTAGTGCTATTGATTGGATTTAATGTGTTGTGGTAAATAATCGCTAATAGTTGAAGCTTAAAGTGGGAATGAAATTTCACTTTCACTCTTAGGGATGAGAAAGTAAGTTTTAATCAAGTAGCTTTTCTTTTTTACGTAATACAACGCTAAGAGGCCTTTCAATCTAAAGCGAAATAATGAAGGAATTCTTACTTGGATGCTCTTCCGCTCTGCGAATAAAGTTTAACTTAAGTGTTGTAGCTCGTGTTATTCAAGATTATGATGAGCAAATATCTCTAGCTTTATAATATACAGATGGCGTTAGTGATTCGATTTTGTAAAATAGGAAATAACTCGACAGAAACTTTACGTATATTTTACAGCGTGATCATCAGGTCAACTGCTCAAGCAAATATTTCGTTCCTATATTCGTTTTTCAGCATTAAAATATAGGAGTAGTTTGTGACATCGCGAAGTAAAAGTATTCCAAACATGTCAATTTACTTTTTTTCTCTGTTTTTAACCTTAGAGGATAAGCGTAGTTATTCATTGATAAAAATAACAAATTTTGTTATTTTCATCATGACGTATTTCCACAAGACGTCGCCTGAGACTGTTGATTTTATTATTCATTGATGCTGGTTGTAATTTTCTAACGTGAAGAAGACATGGCCTATGGATGGTTCTTCATTGCTGGAATTTCAGAATTAGAGTTTTTTATAATCGTAGTACGTATTGAAGTACAATTATATTCAATAGAAGCACGGTTCCCTCTTTTCCCCTTTCTCTCGAATGTTCATCAGCTTAAACTTACAGTGTATGTGTAACTCTTCATCGTAATAATTTAATCATATAAAATTTGTAATAGACTTTCTTGTCAATTATCCCAGTTGAAATTTGTTCTGGCATTTACCCTATTCTTATAGTATTAGGATACTTTTACAAAGGGTTAGTCTTTATATCACCTTCTGTAGATGAATAATCTAATACAGGTTTACCGTTAACTTAAAATCGTTTCAAAGAATATTATTCATACTCCTTGTCAGCCTCTTCAGATATAACTGACCCATGTGAAACGATCAATTTAAGGCATTCACGAGACATATACTGTTTTGATATTGGCAAATATCTTGCCAAAACTTTCATTCGCTTATAAATATTTGAGAAAGAATAGGCTACGTTTGAGAGAGATGGCCATCCGTATTTAAACAGATGGCAATCAAAGAATGGAGAAAGTGATTTTCAAGGGCTCAGGCGGCCTTCAGTCTTCGCTCTTTCCGAAATTCAATCAGCTCGTTACAGCTACGAATTATTCTAATTATTCGTTTCTTTGTATCTTCTTCCACAAGAAGTTATGTTTCATATGATATTGTTCTTTCGAACAGTATGAACGTAAGCTGTAGGACTCAACAATTCTTATCATCGTTTGATTTCATTTTCTTTTCATTTCCTAAATGTGAGATTTAGCTATGGTGCATTGCTACCCTAGCAACTAATAATCATATACCTTTCCGCGTTTTCTCTATACATCCAAATAAGGAAAAGATACAGGATTTATACGAATTTATAGTTAATAATATTCCACGGTATGAGTTATCTATGTAAGTTAATAATTCAAAGTTAAGATAGCATTCTACGGTTAGATTCATTATCAGTGTCTGATATTGTACTTTCCATTTCCGTTGCTATCTCTGTATTGATTACTAAATAATCTGACCAGGCCAAGTTTTTTCCTTGAATTATTGCCAGTTTCTAGTCGCAGTTAACTACTTCATTTCAGGAGCCATGATTTTTTCCGATTACTCTTGCACTTTGCTTCGTGAGTCATAAGCATGCAGTTTCACTTTCTTGCCTCATTCTAAATCTCTCTAAAGAGAAGTGAGATTTACTTGCATACATACATACACAAGGTTGATTTTGCTTTCCCTTTCCGTTCCTTTCACGATAAAATTCTTTTCAAAATTAGCGAGCAATATTTCGTAAAGTGTTCTGTTTATCTCGATGTTTTGCCTCAAAGACTTTGAATTCTTTCGCTTCTATTTTCATTGTTCAATGTGGTGTTCAACCTACCTCGGACGAGCCAAGGAATTCAATGTGCATTTCATTGTATCACATAGACGATAACATTATACTTTAATTTTATATCGGTAAATATCTCGTAATGCGGAATGTAACTTAAATCATAACTTAGTGCCACTTGGGACTCAAATGTATATAAAATATTTCTTTCGGCGCAGACTGGAAAAATGGAATCCTTTCCGTGCTCTTTTGCAAACTGAGAATATATATTTTATTAAATAGAAGAATACGAGTTTATATACAGAGTAGACCTTTTAAAGTAATTTGATGTTTCCTCGCAATGCATAAGTTTTAATCGCTTTGGCAAAATAATTTCCTCAATAACATAGTCGTAATAGTATAGCGATATTTCCGTAGTGCAAGGTATTATTAGTGCTTTTCCATAAGTATACTTCTACTTCTATGTTTCACTTAAACCATGTTAAAAGGTGTTGTCTATATGCAGTATTACTGATATATAATCGCGTTTCAATTATTTTATTTTATCATGATAGTCATAACGTAAGACATTATAACCAAATCTTACTTTAAAATTTAAAATTGCGTAGCTGCTATGAGGTATGTATTGCATATGCATACAAGTTAACACTGCACATTATCATTTCGCGAATGAATACTGTAAATATTTAAATAGAATATCACTCTTCTATATATTATAACTTGTACAAATTTGATTACTTAACGTATTGAACGACGTTGGTTTATCAATGGTGCTTAATCCGTAAAGTTTGAATTCATGGCCCCGGGCCTCTCGCGACGAGACTGACTACGATCGAAATTCAACGTCTCTAATATCCTTTTATATTTTTTGAAACAAATAATTGTCCTAAAGTAGAATCTCTAATGTTTATTTTAAGGGATCCTTTTTTGAAATTCAATAATAAATTATTTACTTTATTTATTTGGAAATGGAATCTAATGTTATTATAATTCCTATTTAAGGATGATCCATAGTGCGGAAAATTTGTGAAACAATTCACCCTTTAGTCGATTATTTGTCTTTCCTCAAAGGTCTCCAATTTAAGCGCATACCCGTCACACTTGACTTACTTTAAATTTATTTCTGTTCGCAACGCGAACCTTATAATTTCGATCAGTCCGCTAAATTGATATTTTTGTTATGAAAAAGTAGGAATTATTAATTGCGATGAATAAGATAAAATAATTTGCTCTAATATTTACACGTAAAAATACGTACCTCACATATTGAAGGGTGGATTTAAAATTCACACTTATTCCCTCCATAAAAATTGTAAAATAAGGAACTTGTCAACTTGCCAGTTATTTTATGTGGAGGATGAGGATGGTGCTGTGACACCGAAACCGGTTAACAGTTATATTAAATTTGTGGAATTAGTACAAGTGTGTTGTGTTTTATTTTTGGTGTTTTTGAAAAATGAAGTTCCACCAAATATCACTCGAATTGATTTTTTCAAAGTTGAATATTTTTATTATTTCCTCATTGAGCACATTTGCTTGATTTGTGACCAAGAAACATTCTCAATCGCTTTCTCATCTTATCTTAAACGAGGTGGAAAGTATATTCATGCAACTTGTCATATATCTGCACTGCCAACCGCTAATTTTCTTTCCTTTGGGTATACTTTCTCTGTAATTATTCTCGATATAGAGGAATTATTTTCCCAAATATTTCCGTAAGAGCAGTAAAAGGCGACCTTGAATATTTTACTCATTATTTAACAGTTAAAGGAGGTCTTATACTTCCTTAAACAAAGAGCTTTAAATTAATTTTCCTATTTCTTCACTGCCTTGTGTAAGCGATAACATGCACTAGGTTCATAGTTTGGTTTTATATCTGTTCTTATATTACGGTTGTAATTTCGTGCTTCATAACTCATGGCTTATAATGGATGAATACAGATTAATGTGATTACTTTCCCCACTCAGAAAAAGTTGATAACCTCATTGCAGAGTCCCAGGATTTTGAAAACAAAATGTGATACCACCCAGAATCAGGCGAGGTATTGTGGAATAATTCGTAGGAATATATATTTTTCCCACAAATTAGATTTTTGTGTACTAGACACAAAATAATGCTCAGATGATGACAATCATTTGGATAAAACCGGTCGTGTTTTTTATGTTGCTAGGCAAAACTAATACTTGTGCAATAAGTACAATTTCCTGATATTCTTACATATTTCGGTTTATAAGATGCATCTGCACATTCTTAACTCCTGGAATTGAGACGAAATTGGATATTCTTTCTATACCACAAGTAAGTTTAAAGGAAATTTATATAGTTCTTGCAATCTTCTTCTGTTCATATAATGATACAGTATTAATAATATTGTTTCTTTGTACGTTTCCTTATATTGACTTCCCTATTCATCCATAATATTTAGATATGATCTAAAGCTCTAAAATTCATTTCTTCAATCTTCCTTCCATATCGAGGACTTCATGGTCTCCCTCGAAAACCAGAAGAACGCTTTCGACGGCCAAGCGAAAGAAGAGGGAAGACCTCCGAGTGTGGGAAGGAGCTGAGGTCCATGCAATACCACGGTCCTAAATGACCTTTTCCTGTAGCGTCCCCACAGTCCCAACCGAAAAATCCCGAGGCTCCAAAGTACTCCAAAGTAGTATGATTTAGGACTTCTACATTGAGCAAATCACCAGGGTACTGCACTACCCGACCCCGAGGGCGAACACCTACAGCATAACTCTGCCCCGAAAGATGAATAAGAAGTGAAATACATTCTTTTTCTTCCGAGCCAAAATATATTTTCAATTATGTATAGTATAAAACATTGTAAGGCCAGAACTTGTATAGCTTACCATGAATTGAAATGTTTCTAATATGGATATAAAAAAATGAGCGCCCTTAGCCAAACCAACTATTGCAGAATGTATAGATTTCTTATGACGTGGAAGGCGGGGCTATGTATAATTTATATATTCTGTACCTTTTCAATGGATTTCTCATATTTTTTCTAATGTAAAATTGGGAAGAAAGAGTGAAGATAATCTCAGATGGGATATTGTTATGGGAGAGTATGAGAAGGATGCCATTAATTGGGAGAGAGGTTGAATGGAGGGAGGATTGAGTGTTATAGAGGGAGGGAATGTATAGGGTAGGACAGAGGGTTGGGATTGGGTGGTGAGGGTAATAATATAAATACTTCATTGTACTCTGGTAAAGTTCCATAAGAGTAGAAAAAATAATACAAATATTATCTGCTCACATATAATAAAATTATAGACATAACGAAATAATACAAAATATAGACTACACACATTAAGATGATACAAAAAAAGAGAAAGGAATAAGACAGTATTATAGTTTTAGAATCATTTCTCGGTGAATAAAATAATCAAACCTGTTTCTATAACAAGAATGTGCAGAAGTGGAATATTAAATATGTACAAGAGGTTGTTCCAGAAATTAGATGTAGCAATTAAGAACAAATTTAACTAAGTATTCTGGGAGTAGTGTATCGGTGCAGAAATTAGATGCAGTAATTAAGAAGGATTTATGGTAAGTATCGTGGGAAAGGGTGGGAAGGGAGAGGGTGGGAAGGGAGAGGGTGGGAAGGGAGAGGGTGGGAAGGGAGAGGGTGGGAAGGGAGAGAGTGGGTAGGGAGAGGGTGGGAAGGGAGAGGGTGGGTAGGGAGAGGGTGGGAAGGGATAGGGTGGGAAGGGAGAGGGTGGAAGGGAGAGGGTGGGTAGGGAGCGGGTGGAAGGGAGAGGGTGGGAAGGGAGAGGGTGGGTAGGGAGAGGGTGGTAAGGAGGAAAATTGAGTGGGTTAGAGGGATGAGATTGTGACGAATTTCTAGGGAAATTTGGCCATAGTAAGTTGCCCATTTTTAAGTTGCCCGTTTACAAGTTGCTGTCAGAATGGCTCAGTCAGAAAGGCCTCAGGCAGAAGGGCCGAACGGAGAAGGGCCGTTAGAAAACACGACTTTTATACTGACCAGTGCAGTGATACTGTCGGCGATCGGACTAATGAACACGGCGGAGTTCTGTGACAGTTTCTAGCAACGTGATTGGCCAATTTGCGGAACCCCTTTCGTTGCGAATTTCTGTGCTTCATTGTTTTTCCCTCTTCGTCTCAAAACACGGACTCCTCCACTGAGAAGGTCATTTCGCCCGAGAGCGTTCGTCGCTGAACATTACCCATCCACGCCGGTGGCGGCAGACTTTCTTTCTTTCCTTGTGAATTTACGTGGGACACTCTCTAAAGGCTAAGTTCATATCATTATTATTTGTGCAAACTGAACCATATTATATTTGTGTATAATAATCTGTTATTTTTCACTTGTTCACATTTACTTAGTATTATTGTTCTGTGGTATCGTGCTTGAGAGTATTATCCTTGATAAAGGTCTTTCTGAGTGATTGTTTCTCATTATTTCGCATTTGGTCGTTTGTGTCGCTGGCCCTGTTGACTTTCTAACAGGTATTTCACGAAAATAATCGAATGCCGTGTACCGGTGGAGGACAAGGTGGGTTCGCCTTCCTTTCTATTGGGTATACTGCAACAAGATAGGGTTGGCTGCTATTGCCTTTTATTTTTCAAACATGATTCGCGACTTAGATCGACTTTATTTTTTGTATTTATTGTTCAGATTACTCTCGAACCTTGACGTTTACGAGTTTTAGAGCAGTTTTTGAACGTAAGGGGAGATTTCATCTTTGTAATAAACTAGAAAATATTATTCATGATGAATAATTTTCGAATGCTCCACGAAGTAAAGGCTGTAGTAATTCGCTATGTAATTAACTAGAAAAGATTCTAGTGTTAAAATAGGATTCAACTAGATTTTACAGAGGAGATTATGTAATATTTTTCAGTTCAAATCGGGAAGAATATCCAGCAAATGAAGCTTGTTCTTCGCAAAACCTCGCCGTTCAAGATAATGCAACGTCGACACGAAAGGTTTGATACCATCACACTGCCATTTAAATGTGCATCTCATCCCCCTTTCTCTTCTTCCGCCACTTAAAATATTTTCATTCGCTGCGGCGAATAATCTTGTAGCAAGCAACCTCATGGAGGCTCATAGCTATCCTCATCTCCCTCTTACCCTTTGATATTGTTTTTGGACGTAAAAATGATTAAAATATAGAAATATTATTTCATTCTAGCCAATAGTAAGAATAGTAATGAGATACGGCGTGAGTGATAGCTGTCGTTGATGTTGTCAAATTATGACTTTGTCGAAACGGTTTTAAAAATTGTCAGAATGGTGAATAATAGCATTATTGTGTAATAATGATTGACATATAAAATAGTTATTGCATTCTATAAAGGAGTAACTACCACAATAATTATGGCATGAGGCATTGCCAATATGGCCTTCAACACTGTCAAGATGGTGTATTATAGCGTAAAGATGATTGAAGCATAATATTATTATTGCATTCTATGCAGGAGTAACTACAACAATCCGAGCCATTGTCGGAATGGTCTGAAATATTGTCAAAATGTTTATGTTCCCACGTGAAAATTTTACTTTGGCATTTTTACCACCCACAGAATACCAATTTGGCATATCTACCGTTGCATTTTTACCTCTCAAAAAGTGTGGCATTTTTACCGTGGATTTTATACCGGTGACATTCTTACCGCACACCGCTGTAGTAAACAGGTATCTTTTTCTGACAAAGTCTCTCAATATGTGTGAGTAACATCGGCAAAAACAAAAGCTTGCACTTTTCGTTATTTACCAAGTGCGCGATTTGGGGCCATTTTGAAGTAATATTAATCTCAGATTTAGAAATGGTCAGCGGTCGAGCAGCTCGTCCGAGGAGATTTCAGTTTGGACAGTAGCTCCACATGATTTGTGCTTTCTCAGTTGCGATTGAAAGACTGTTTGCTTCTTATACAATCTATCTATATATATGTTACACCCCAAACGTGTAATTGCCTATTTCATGAATTGGGCAGTTACACGTTTGGGGTGACAGGAACCCTTCCTACCCTACTCAACCCATCTCAACAAATCGTGAAATATGTGCGGCGGCGATGGGTTGAGTAGGGTAGGTGGGGTTCCTTTCACCCCAAACTTAATTGCCCAATTTATGAAATGGGCAATTACACATTTGGGGTGTAACATATATAATAGTGTGAATGTTCGCATAAAAACTCAAAAACCGAGAGTCGCAGAACTTTGAAATTTTCTACATTATTAAAAGTCGACCCCGAGCAGAGTATAGGTTACTTTTTATTTCCCTAAAGTCCACGGTTCGAATCCGGACGGGTAAAAACTTTTCCACAAGAAATACACGTAGAGGTAATTTTTTTTCGTAACAGGGTTCATTTCTTTTGCAAAATGAAATTAGAAATAATGGTCCTAGAAAGTCAAATCAAAGACCAAATGAAGGGAAACAGAATAAAAATTCTTAACTTGGTCGTGGAATATCGCTTTCGTTTCGAAATTGCGCACATTTTGATAAAGTACGTGAATATTTGATCGAAATTTTGATGTCGTAAACAACCCATCCCCCTGACGATGAAGGCGATTGTTGAGTCCCCCAGCTGATGTATTTAACTGCAAGAAAACATTGAGAAAATATGTCTACTTCAAATTAGTGTTAGGAATAAGTGATAGATTATATGAAGAGGGAGAAATTTAAGCAGATATTAGTAACTGCAGCTGTGAACGATGTACTGACAAGGAACATTAACGGAGTGTTACTCACCGATTTCATTCAAACTCGGTAGATTCAGAGCTGCTGGTGAAAAATTAAAATCTGTGAAATCATTCGTTCTCTCGTGACCTAGGAGCCGAGATATTCGAGGTCAAAAATTGCAAACTGACCACCCGGGCCCCTCGCTAAGACGCCGTACTCGTAGACGCGGATACCGGGCGGGAGTCACCGCGATAACGAAGCGCGGTCGGAAATTCGAATGGTTTTCGGCGGTTTTCATTCTACAATTTGTAAAGAATGAAATAAATTTCGATTACATGGATTAAAATTTGATTTGTATTTACTTCGTATTTTTAAACACAAAAGAGAATTTTTGTTTTAATCTTTGAAACACGGATTAAGTTCACAGTGAGCATTCACTTTATGAAGGTTGTATTCCCACATACAGTTTCGTCTTGTACATTTTCGCATCGACCTTCATAAATATTTTCATTAAAACAATGCTGCACCGGAGTCAGAAGAGAGTCGGGGTGCTGCTCTATATATCCTGCTTTGAACCACGCGCACTTAATAAAATTTTTAAATCTGGGGCCTGGAATTGAAAATGCGTAAGGGATTGCAATTTTAGGATACTAACCCTCTGAAAAAGGGAAATGTCCAGTTGATCTAACAGCACTCGATCAGAAACCTTCCACACGAAGTCTTTCCACATTCTAAAATAATACACATCCAGTGGCTGAATAAGTCCCGTGGTCTTTGGAGGAATCAATTTAATGTCCAGAAACATATTTTGCTGTTTCACTTTTTCTATGAATTCCCGATCATTGTAGATCCCCGGGAATCCACTAAAAGAATACACCTGTCTTTCATGCACGGGAAAAAACACATTTAAATAATCCCGCATTAAAATATTTTAATTATTTTAATCATTAACCGGTGTGTGTGTGTAAATAGCCTTTCTTATTCCCCGGTATTCTGAGAAAACAAGAAAGGAAAAACCGCACCTTTTGAGTGCTCTCAAAAGATTAGAAAATTTCGTTCATTTCCAGTTTGGTTCACGGATTGCTCGGACACCCACGCCTGCACTCGTTGCTGTTGAAACTCATCGTGTATAGCTTTCGGTCATTTTTCTTCTAGTCATTTTTGCTATTGGACTTTTGGTCGGATAGTTTTCTATCATTTTCTAAACCATACATCGTCATGGCAATAAATGTACGGAACGATTTAAAATTGTAGGGAACAAAATTTGCCTCGGCAACTACGTATTCGGAACCAACGGAGAAGGAAATGGATCTTGCAGAAAGGTTAGCATGTAAGTATTTCACGCGTTAGATCAATAATTCGTATACAAGTAAATTACATTATTTTGTTTCCTTCGTGTCATTATTTTGGTGAATCATAATTAAACTGGATCCTTGAATCATTAATTACAATAACTCCTTTAATTAATAATAATAAGTAATTAGAGTAAGTCCTGCCTTCAAGGAGACGAATATTTTTGTGATATCGAAGAAGATTTGGTGTTTGACTTGGGTAATGGAAGAGATGAGACAGTTGAAGAAGACATCAACAGTGAGTCCCAGGGAGAACAAGATGTTACATCTCCTACTTCTCCTTCATCTTCAACGTCTTATGAAGCTTCCCCTATTAAAAAAGGGAACCAGAACCATCGATGCATTAGAAGAGAATGGCTGTTGACTTTTGGAAGTCTGGGAAGAAAGGACCATTGAAGTTGGATACAGTTCGGCACAACTTCAGTTTCGTAGCCAGCAAAATGCAGTTATATCGCTACGAAAAGTAGATTATGGAAGATGGTTCGTTGAAAGAAAAGTTTAAAGTAATACGCTCTGGTCTCATTTCCCGCTGCAAGGCAGCTAAAGAGCAGCACTTGATCGTTCATGACAGAGACTTACGTAGGTGGGCACTGGAAGAAAATAAAAAAATGGAACATAGTATCCCTAATTTTAAAGCAACATCTGTCTGGCTATGGAAATGGAAAAGGGCCAACAAGATAGTTTCAAGGAAAGTGACAAAGGTTGTTTCTAAAAAAATATTCTTTGGAACAACGCTCTATTATCGAAAATCCAAGAAATTCGTGGAAGAAGTGAAGCGTGGGATCCGAGAAAGTGGTGCATCGCAAGAGCTAAATACCGATAATACAGATAGGTTTTAAAAAAGAAGTTCATTCCGGCCGTACGATAGAATTTCGAGGTACAAAAACAGTGGAATCAGTCGCCCAGTCTATACATACAACTACACACTCTTATACGATTCAACTAACAAAATCGGTAGAGGGTAAACTTCTCTCCCCTCTTTTTATCTGTTCACAGGAGAATGATGGTTTATTCCCAAAAATATAAGCATCTTTAAAGTTTTAAATGTCTATGTAATGGCGTCGACATCTGGTCTGTTAACAACAAATATTTTAATGCGGGATTATTTAAATGTGTTCTTTCCCGTGCATGAAAGACAGGTGTATTCTTTTAGTGGATTCCCGGGGATCCTACAATGATCGGGAATTCATAGAAAAAGTGAAACAGCAAAATATGCTTCTGGACATTAAATTGATTCCTCCAAAGACCACGGGACTTATTCAGCCACTGGATGTGTATTATTTTAGAATGTGGAAAGACTTCGTGTGGAAGGTTTCTGATCGAGTGCTGTTAGATCAACTGGACATTTCCCTTTTTCAGAGGGTTAGTATCCTAAAATTGCAATCCCTTACGCATTTTCAATTCCAGGCCCCAGATTTAAAAATTTTATTAAGTGCGCGTGGTTCAAAGCAGGATATATAGAGCAGCACCCCGACTCTCTTCTGACTCCGGTGCAGCATTGTTTTAATGAAAATATTTATGAAGGTCGATGCGAAAATGTACAAGACGAAACTGTATGTGGGAATACAACCTTCATAAAGTGAATGCTCACTGTGAACTTAATCCGTGTTTCAAAGATTAAAACAAAAATTCTCTTTTGTGTTTAAAAATACGAAGTAAATACAAATCAAATTTTAATCCATGTAATCGAAATTTATTTCATTCTTTACAAATTGTAGAATGAAAACCGCCGAAAACCATTCGAATTTCCGACCGCGCTTCGTTATCGCGGTGACTCCCGCCCGGTATCCGCGTCTACGAGTACGGCGTCTTAGCGAGGGGCCCGGGTGGTCAGTTTGCAATTTTTGACCTCGAATATCTCGGCTCCTAGGTCACGAGGGAACGAATGATTTCACAGATTTTATTTTTTCACCATCAGCTCTGAATCTACCGAGTTTGAATGAAATCGGTGAGTAACACTCCGTTAATGTTCCTTGTGAGAAGAATCGTGCATACAAACAGTAAAACTCTGATGTGGCCAGCACATGACTTTCTCCATATATAAGATGTAAATATTTATATACGACAGTAATTTCGAACTCTATATTCCATCTAAACTTGGAAGAGGAGTAGTAGTATTGTTAAAAGTGCTTCGACAGCAAAGGTCATTTCGCACATTGGCTCCCACCGGGATTCGAACCCGGGACTGCTTTCACCAAAGGCAAACGCGCTGTCCACATGACTATCCGGGAGCCTATTTGAAGAGGAGTGTTTAATTTATATCATATTATCTTTTACGTCACAAACACTAAAAATAATGTTTTTCGGGACATGTTCGATATATAACGATGAAATGGCCTTTCGCCCCAGCTCCCAGAGCGCCCACAACGTACACAATCAGCAACTTCCGGTTTATCAGTAATTCACAAATAACTCCTACACAATCAGTGATACAAAAATATGTTTCATACAAAACTTATAGTAAATTATATTTTCTAAAACTTTTATAAGAAATAGTTTATGCGTAAATATAATATTTATGGAGATATTTTGAAAACCGGAAATGGGTTTTGATGAATGAAGCTCAACGTCCGGTTAACCGATTTACCCCAAAAACTAATCAACTATAACGACTGTAATAAAAGTACTATATATGAAATTTGGTGTTGATCCGAATAATAGTTTTCATGTTAGAGCGCCCACAAAGTACATAATCAGCTACTTCAAGTTTATCAGTATTTCACGAATAACTCCTAATCAACCGGTGATACAAAAATATGTTAAATGCCAAAGTTATAGTAAATAACATTATCTAAAACTTTTATAACGTATACAATATACCTATATATCATATTTATGGAGATATTTTGAAAACCGGAAATGAGCTTTGATGAATGAAGCTCGACTTCCGGTTGATCGATTTACTCCAAAAACTAATCAACTCTGACAGCACACACCACAGTTCTATATACAAAGTTTAGTATTGATACGACTAATAGTTTTCATCTTAGAGCGCCCACTATCACACACACACACAGACACACACACACACACACACACACACACACACACACACACACACACACACACATACACACAGACATCATTCCGAAAATGGTCAAAACGTGTTCTAGGGACCCCAAAACATGTATTTCCGTTGAAATCTCGAAGTCGATTTTTTTCATGAAAACAATACTTTCTCTATACTTCGTATATGGAGAAAGTAAAAATGACAAACCAATAAAACAAGTCCAACAGTTTAGATATCTAGGAAGTTTAATGTCAGACGATTGGTAATTAAATAAAATCAAGAATTGGAATGGCAAAGGAAAGTTTTTGGAAATACAAGGACCTAATGAGAGGAGAGATCAACATAAAACTAAAACTGAAAATGTTGAGGTGTTATGTTCGGCCGGTTTTCTTGTATGGGTGCGAGACATGGACCATCTTAAAAGGTATGGAAAAAAGAATAAAGGCATTGGACACATGGTTTGCCAGAAGAATTTTGAAAATTAAATGGTCATTAGAAGGATGGACAGTAAGGAAGAGAAAAAGAGGGAAACCAAGGATGGAATGGTTGGACAATTTAAAGAACTGGATGGATATTAACAAATATGAGGAAATGAAAAGGAAAACAAGTGGTAGAGATGAGTGGAGATCCATGAGAGCTTACCTCCTGATAGGAGAAGTAACCAATTGAAGATGATGATTATGATGATGATAGAAGTAAAACGTCAAATCATTGAGAAGCAGGATCGAGGTGTAAGCGTGGCTTACCTAGCACGTTCAATCGGTCCACATCTACTATTTGCACTATCCTCAAAAACAAGGATAAGATTAAGGAGATTGATGCCTCAAAGTGAGTCACAAGAATTTCTACGCAAAGACCACGTATTCTCGACGATGTTGAAAGATTGATTCTCATTTGGATCAATGAGAAGCAAAAGCAGTGCGACACTATTAACGATAACCTAATTTGTGAGAAAGCGAAACTTATTTTTTGCCGACCTCATTAAGAAGACTCCAGGATCATCAACGGACAAAGAAGAAGTATTCAAGGCAAGCCTTGGGTGGTTCGAAAAGTTTAAGAGAAGAACTAGCATCCACAGCGTTGTGAGGCACGGAGAAGCAGCAAGCTCAGACATAAAGGCGGCCGAGAACTTCGTCGACGTATTCAAGAACCTTGTGAATTCTGAGGGCTATCTGCCGCAGCAGGTTTTTAATTGTGATGAAACGGGTCTCTTTTGGAAAAAGATGCCTAAGCGAACTTATACAAAAACAGAAGAGAAGGCATTGCCGGGTCACAAGCCAATGAAAGACAGTCTCACGTTGTTGTTTTGTGCAAATGAAAGCGGCAATTTGAAAATTACACCGCTGCTCGTTTACCATTCGGACAATCCGCGAGCCTTCAAGAAGTATAAAGTCCAGAAGTGCAAGCTTAATGTCATGTGGAGGTCTACAATAACGCTTAGGTGATGCGTTACCTTTTTATAGATTGGATCAATGTAGTGTTTGGTCCGACAGTAAAAAAATATATGTTTGAGATGAATTTGCCACTCCGTGCCTTGCTTGTTATGGGCAACGCTCCTGCACATCCGCCAGGCCTAGAAGAAGACCTCCTTGAAGAATTTAAATTCATCAAGATCCAATTCCTGCCTCCTAACACCACTCCTTTACTGCAGCCAATGGATCAGCAGGTAATTTCAAATTTTAAAAAGCCCTACACTAAAACTCTCTTTGAGGGTTGTTTTGAGGTAACTGAAGGAACCAATCTCACTATCAGAGAGTTTTGGAAAGACCGCTTTCACATCATTGCCTGCCTCAAGATAATCGACAAGGCATGGGAGGGGGTCACCAAGAGAACCCTTATTTCTGCATGGAAGAAGCTATGGCCGGACAGCGTTGTCGAACAAAACTCCGAGGAGTTTGAGCAAGTGCCTGCGGAGCCGGTAGTTGACGAGATTGTGTCTCTGGCCAAGATTATGGGGCTAGAGGTGGATAGCAACGACATCGACGAGCTAGTGGATGAGCATAGCCAGGAACTGACCACCGAAGAGCTTATGGAGCTGAATTCTGTGTCACGGCAAGAATTTGTGGAGAGTATTTCGTCAGGGGAGGAGGATATAACAGCCTCAGCAGAGCAACAACCTTCCAACAAAATTAGGGAGATATTAAAAGCATGGGAAGCTGTTACATCGTACGTTGAGAAGCATCACCCTAATAAGGCAGTAGCTATGCGCGCTGAAAATTTATTTAACGATAATGCTGTGTCTTATTTTCGCAAACTTTTGAAGCATAGGCAGAAAAAACCTCTCTAGACAACTTTCCAGTAAAAAAGGATATATTATAAATAATATATTACATTATTATAAATTTTTTGAGTATTTTTTCGGAATGGAACGCATTATCCTATTTTACATCGATTCCAATGGAAAAAATTGTTTCGCTTAACGAGTGTTTCGCATTACGAGTAAGATTCTGGAACGAATTAAACTCGTTAAGCGAGGTTTCACTGTATTTTCAAATGTGGACGAATTTTTTTTATCCAGCCTGATTTTGTTACGTAAGCTCTGAATGTCTTTTCGTACGAGCTTCTTGTATTCTAGATACAGGTATCTATCGAGGGGTTGCCTATAGGTGCGATATTGTCTTCTGTACTTGTTGCGGAGTTTGATGCGATTTAATGTGGACTGGGGTAGTTTAAGTTTTGGATGATGTTTGTTATATGATCTAGAGGAATTATTTTTGCTTTAGTAATTATATCGGTTATAAGCTTAACTTGCATATCAATGTGCTCGGGGGAGTGTTCCTGCAGAAGGTGAATGGACGAGATATGGTTGTGGATGTATTCGTAAAATTTATTCCAGTTGGTGGTTGCGTGTAATGTCGGAGGAATGGGATTAGCTGTGGAGTCGATTTGGAAATATATTGGGTAGTAATCGGAATTGCATTCATATAATACTGTGGGGAAAAGTGCTTGATGAATGTGATTGGTGATGCAAAAAGTCAAGGATATCAGACGATTTGTTGCAATGAGTATGAGTTGGTTGGGTGGGAGAGTGGGTGATAATTAATTGGTTGTCGGAGTTGAGTTCTGGAATGAGGTTGGCTAAAAGTTGTCCATTTTGGTTTTGGTAGTTTGATCCCCACAGTTCATGTTTAGAGTTCCAGTCTCCTGTAAAGATATTATTGCCAGGGAGAGAAAGGATATGAACAAGTTCCTGTCGAAGTGAGTCTGTTGAGTATTTTTTTTGGCGGGATGTATATGCTATAGATGTTTATGCTAATGGAGTGGCATTTGATACTGATTCCGACATGTTCTATTATATTAATTCTTTTCGAGGTAGGATGTTGTGGGGGATGTTGTTTTTTTACAAGAATGGCTACTCCTCCTCCTTGGGTGTTTCTATCGTTCCTAATTACTAGATGGTATTCGGGAGTGAAGAGCTTTTGTTGGATTTTTCATTGTGTTTCCTGTAGTAGTATATCAATATCCCAGGATTGGAGGAAGTCAAGGAGTTCGCCCAACTTATTCTTTATGGCTTGGAAGTTCCATGAAATAATTTTCTATCCCATGAATTTGCAAAATTTGGGTCAAAATAAATAATTTTTTTCCTGTAGCGTAGGGAGATTTTTGATTTTGGTGATAATATTTATGGTTCACTGTATTATGTGTTGGGTTTCATTTAAGTCATTACTTGGAGTGGTTATTTCCTGCGGAAGGAGGGGCTGATTGGAATTAGAAGTGGAGGGGTGGTGCGGGCAGAGAAAACTTGGCTGTAGGACGGAGCTGCTAGTGGTGGGGAGTTTTGAGTGGAGGTGTGGAGATTAGAACTCGGCGCGAGTTTATTGCGGTTTAAAAGTGCCTGTTTGGCCGTGATGAAAGCTTGGCAGCCTCGATAATTGGCCGGATGTTTTTGTTTACAATTGAAGCATTGCAGGCCTTCTTCTTTTGATTTTTTGCAATCTTGTGTTGGGTCCGCATTAGACGCAATTGTAAGATAGATGAGAAAAATTTGTTGTATGTCCGATACGTTGGCATCTCATGCATTGCGTCGGTATTTTTGGCCGAATAAAGTCGGATATCTGGACTCTGAGATGTAGTAGGCTGGTTATGTTTTTAATTCGATTAGGCTCATCTAGATGTTCGGTGGTTATTTTAAATACCGGGCAGGGTCTTTTGTTTCCCGAGGTTAAACCAGCGTGTCTCTCGGCTATGGTAGGTTTGGTGGTAAACAGTTGTAGGAAGGAAGGATTTGGTGCTTTCCCGGTGTAGATGATGCAGGAATCTTTCTCCAAAAGAAGTCACCTCATCCCCTGAAGTGAAGTCACTACAGGGGATGAAGTGACTTCATCCCCTGAAGATGGCTGCGGTGATTGTAGACGAAACGTCGGACCTGTTCCAAGAAACTACCCGGATGGAAACCCGAGAAAGATTCCTGCAGTTGTAGGAAGTTGATTACTGGAAGTCCCTTTTCGATCAGGGCTTCTTTTATGGCGTCGTGGTCCGTGCTAGAGGGAAGGTTTCTTATAACAAAATCCTGGCTTTTTTGATTAGGTATATATAAGTAAAAAACTCAATATTATAGTGTTTTAAATAGTGTTTAATAGTAATAGTGTTTAATAGTAATAGCGTTCTCGATGGAGAACGCGACCGTCTTGAAGAGGTGGAGGTGCTCATGATGGGATAATGGATGAGGTTTCCATAACCACTTCTTTCGGGCTGGTAGGCGCTCCCGCGTTGTAAGATGTGGCTCTTCGGTTTCTAGTTGGTTTGAGTGATGGTTCACCCAGTAGCAGAGGAATCTTAAATTTCTAATATTCTTAGAAGGCGTTATACAAAGTTCTCTGTAGAGCGCTTGCAGAAGTAAAGGTCACAAGAAATCCCACTGCCTGTTGCACTAGCTCGACCCTCAATGGGCTGGAACATGGTTAGCATTTGTATACCCTATATACATATGTAGTTATATCCGGAGAGTTAGCTATGAATAAGAAATTTTACTTGCTCGGTTCTGAAATTAACCTATCTGTATAATAAGGACCTGCTTGGATGTTTTTTTTTATTTTTACTTTCTCCATATACGAAGTATAGAGAAAGTATTGTTTTCATGAAAAAATTCGACTTCGAGATTTCAACGGAAATACATGTTTTGGGGTCCCTAGAACACGTTTTGACTATTTTCGGAATGATGTCTGTGTGTATGTGTGTGTGTGTGTGTGTGTGTGTGTGTGTGTGTTTGTGGGCGCTCTAACGTGAAAACTATTTGTTGTATCAATACCAAACTTCGTATATAGTACTGTGGTGTGTGCTGTCAGAGTTGATTAGTTCTTGGAGTAAATCGGTCGACCGGAAGTCGAGCTTCATTCATTAAAGCTCATTTCCGGTTTTCAAAATATCTTCATAAATATGATATATACGTGTATTGTATTACTTATAAAAGTTTTAGATAATAATATTTACTATAACTTTTGTATTTAACATATTTTTATATCACCGGTTGATTAGGAGTTATTCGTGAAATACCGATAAACCGGAAGTAGCTTTTATGTACTTTGTGGGCGCTCTAACATGAAAACCATTCATTATATCAACACCAAATTTCATATATAGTACTTTGGAGAGTTATTTAGAGTTGATTAGTTTTTGGAGTAAATCGATTAACCGGAAGTTGAGCTTCATTCTTCAAAGCTCATTTCCGGTTTTTAAAATATCTCCATAAATATGATATTTAGGTATATACTATTAATAACAAAAGTTTTTGAAAATCAAATTTACTATAACTTTTGATTGAAACATATTTTTGTATCACTGATTGTTTAGGAGTTATTCATGAAATACTGATAAACCGGAAGTTGCTGATTATGTACTTTGTGGGCGCTCTGGGCTCTATGGGCGAAAGGCCAATTTCATCGTTTTTCATCGATCATGTCCCGTAAAACATTATTTATCATGTTTTTGGCGTCAAAGATAATATATAATATTAATCACTCATATTCGAAGTTTAGATGAAATATAGAGTTCGAAATTACTGCGGTAGATAAATATTTACATCTTATACATGGAGAAAGTCATGTGCTGGCCACATCAGATTTTTTGCATATAGGATAGGTTATCTCACCCAGGAAAACCGATTTCATCAGTACGGTTCTAATACTAATCCTTACTAAGATACTCGGAGAAATACTTCCTTTAAATAAATCAATTAAATATAAGTCATTTGTGCTCTTCGTTCTTCATTCATGAGTTTTCTACCTTTCAGGTAGGTTCATGCACAAACAAAAATAATAATAATAATAATAATAATAATAAGTAAATTTATTCCATCTTAAAAGAATACAAACAAAATAAAAAAAAATTATTCAACATTGTGATGGAATTAGGTATCCCATAGGTAAAACCTGTTTCAGGGTTACCATCAAACTAAAGTACACGGATGGCTGGTGCTGATACATACAAAAAACATAAAAAAGTAAGTGGTTTAACAAAAAAGAAAGAATACATTTGTGTGTTCTTTATACTTGTTAACTTAATAATCCCTATTAAGCGCCATATCCTTCACTTCCTTACAGTTAACCCCACCCCTTATGTCATCCAATATCTTCTGTCTCTGTCTTCACCTCTGTTTTTTCCCCCTGAATCCTACCCTCAATGAAAACCTTTACAAATCCCTCTCCCCTCAATATTTGACCCACCCATTTCTTCTGATGATGCTAAATCACGTCAGTTAAAGCCCTCTCCTCCTCAACCCTCTCTAACAACTCCTTGTTTGTTTTCACTATCAACCCTACTAACTTTTTCCATTCTACATTTGTACTTTTATAGAATTGAATTTACTTTGAGTTAATAGCGTGTATTTTAGAGTAGGGTTAAGAATTTTACATTAAGAAGACTTTCACTTGTGCCAAAATATCTCCCGTTTCTTATAAATAGAGAATCGGAAGCTTTGCAATTATAACGTAACTCTTTAATTGCTTTATCCGATGCGATTGCGAAAATTTGAAATGTAATATTATTGCTATGAATACAGACCATATTGACTAAAATTAACTACGCATTTTCGTTAAAAAAGTAGTCATGTAAGTAGTAAGTAATGACATATTTGTGTAGCGTACGTCCCATGGAATCCACAGCATTTTCAAATAATGGGCTGCTAAGGATATGTCCAAATTTCTGTCTTCCCTCTCACAAGGGGATCACCAGGTTTGTGGGAAATGGATTCGAAAGAAAATTTTAGGGCACATTCTCTGCTTAAAAATAATAGACATGTACTCCGACCGTTCAACTCAATGGGCCTTGGTTAATATATATAAAAAAATGAAAATCGGAGTTAGGCAACCCCGCATGCATTGCCATGCATATCTCGAGAATTTTCACATAGGAAATTATGTTCTTCCATTTTTTTGTTGATTACTTATCTTTAACGATTGAATTTATCATCTTTACCTACTTAGCATTCTTGAATCTTTTAGTTAGCATATATTCTAATGCAAACAATGACGCACAGTAGGCTAGAATTGAAAAAGCTGGACGAAAATAAAAAAGTGGTTTGAGTGCGGACTTTGTAACTTCGATATTAAATTCATGCAAATGCTATTTATAGTATTACTATCAAGTTTAAGAGTGCAGATAATGTAATTAGAACGAACGAGTACCGAAGGATAGCAAAAAAGTATGCTACGAACCATCATTCAACATCCTCTTCGTGAGGCTTTCTGTCTTTGAAGCACATTTGGTTAAAACAAGGTTGTTCGATCGGATATCGGGTGCAAGAATAGAAAAAATGCTGTTAAGTCTACTTGTAAGTAACAAGGAAAAATACAACAAAATAAAATGAAGAGAAGATTAGAGAATAACTCGCAAACAGCGGGTTATTTCCTACAGAGTTGGGATAGTGGGAGTATGTAATGCGGGTTGCATTCATAATGATTATCAATATTCAATTAATTATTGCAACAAAATTAAGGCTTCTTTAAACGAACGTCTAAATAGTTTTTCATTACCCCACTTCATCTGTCACCACAAAAATTTTCATCATAATCCCCGGGAAAAAATGAGTCTCCACTTGAAAGACCGACATTTTTGGCAAAATTTGGTCATCTTTGATCCCCTGGGGAACTCTCACTATCAATCGTCAGTTTGGCTTTTTTAGAGTGCAAGTTTTGTGATTTCAATGAGAGTGCTACTTTCGATGAAAACTTAGGATTTTATTTAAATGTTCTCTTATATTCCGATATCGTCATATCACATTCTTCAATAAAGTTACAGATAGAAAAAAGATCTTTGACTAAGGAGAAGTCACCTTTACGTGTTATACTCATATAAATTTATACCTGATTTACATTTTAGAAAACAAATACGTAGACGACAAAGCATACTACAATGGATGACTCATTACTCTCCGAGCATTGTGTTCATAGATTTTTTAATCCCGGGAACAATTTCAGCGTGGTGAAAGCGGATGACATTAGTCCAATGCGATTTCCCTTCCATTCCTTCCGTTTTAGCTCTAATTTCACCTTTCAATTAATTTTCCTATTTACTTAGATTAGGTAACTTTCATCAACTCCTTTCCCGTTAGCAAGTACATTGAGTTCAAGAATCACCTCAAGGTCGATTCTTCCTCAAATTTCAATGACTTCCATTCTTAAGATGTTTTTCAACAGTGGTAGGCAGTGTTCCTGCTATTTTAACCTTGGGACCTTTTCCCAAGTTCAAGGTATTGTTTTTGTAAACTATCTGCAACACTGTAAACATCTTTACTTAAGTTCGTTTGCGTTACCCATCCACGAGTCTGAAGTGAAACTAGGGTGTATAATTAGTCTTTAATATCAATCTTCGTAGCAAATGCAACTGAAGATTTCAAGTTAATTGTATACCTACAGATGAATGCAGATAAATATATGAGTTGGGTACCTATCCTTGTTTCTTACCTATCTCTTTACCGACTGTTCGCTTAAAGTGGATCGAGTTTTTTCCAGTCAACGTAACGTTGGACTTTTTGGCATTTTACTTTTGCAGCCATAACCAATTTCTAGCTTAAACATGATAATGAACAGATAAGATAAAGTAGATTTAGGTGGTTACGCCTTAAATGCAGTTTCAATGACTGCAACGTTGGACACCCACGATGATGACAACCATCTTTCATTAAAACACCCAACCTTTAGGAAATTGTAGATAGACTCGTCATATTTCATTTGCAGTAACAATTACTCATTTACATGATCGAATTTTATTTTAATGATTCTTTTCCATTACAAAAATATGCTACTTCATCTATTTATATCATTGTTATGAAATGTATTTATTTATGTATGTAATTATTTAGATGTTTATTTTGTACTTATACTTGTAAAATAACTGTAAACAAAAGAGGGATCTCTAGGGCAAGGAAGAAGGGGCTAGTAAGCTTCACTTAAATAAATAAGTCAAGTCGTGGGAGCTTGTAAGCTGAGGTCGTTGGGAGAGAGAACGTTGAGGGAAGGGTGTCTGTGGAGACGGTGTTAGTTGAAGTTGTCGGGGAGTGTGACTATAGAGATGTTGTTTAGAGGGGACAGCATCTGAGGAGAGAGTCCGCAGATACAACGTCAAGGAGACGGAGGAGGAAAAAATTACAGTTATTGGAAAATTTTATGCATTCAAAAATTAAATAAGTAGCTACAGCTTGGTCGAAAGGGAATTCCTGTACAACTCCTTGTAACCAAGGGCCACTACAACAAAAATGTTGATTATTTTTTAATCTTTCCCATTTTTTCCTCCAGTATAGTTGTAATCATCTAATTGCAAAAGGTAATTAGACATAGTAACATCTTTCAAAAGTAGATTGATAAGAACTCAATGTTTTTTCATTTTATGTCATCTTGGGGATGAAACTGCCAACAGCATGCAGATGCATTATCATCTGTGGTATCCAATCCTCTAATTACTATTCTGAAATGGTGTTGAATGAGGGTGTAATTTAGAATATATATTTCATAGAAAACTACAAAAATTACATGTCTGTGCTTAGTGAAGGATCTCATACTAAGTGGAAGCAGCAAATATCAACTACCTAGTTGTTTAACTGATGTATTGAAGCATGCCTCTTCTGCTTAAGGATGATATCAAAACTATTTTGAAAAATAATTTGATATTGACTTTTCATTCAGCTATATTTGTTGCCGCAAATATGTTTTCCTGATTTTTTTCCTGTTGAGCACAATGGAAGTGTGCTCAATAGTCCATTGTGAATAAAAAGACACAGGTTTACTCAGTGATCTATTGTGAATAAAAAGACACAGGTTTAACTGACTCTTTACTTAAACTTCTTTTATGAAGATCAACCAAATTTAGTTCTTTAATACTCATTAACTCTTCCCATATTAACAGCAAATACACATAATAAGTTTGCAATTCTATAGCATACTATTTCAAATAATTGTCTTAACTTATTCTGGTTTCTGGCCAACATTTACTTGTACTTGCTATCCTTTCTTACCAAACAATATGTATAATAGATAGCACAATATTGAAACACATAAGAAATATCAATAAACATTTAGAAATGCATAAGGTATGGAGGCTCATTTTTTACTTTTTTAGAGATAAACTACTTACATTCATCTAAGAGTATGCCTTACCAATTTTACAATACTTGCATTAAGAATAATATTTGACATTTCAATATGTTCCTTATTTGATTACATTTACATCTTGTAACAAATATTAAACCAAACATTTATTTACTAATGTTTTTAAGTCCAAAGAGCTAGTACATTTATATTTGCTGAGAAAATGAAAATGCCCATCTTAAAAATCAAATATCCAGGATAACTCAAAAATGTAATTACAAAAGAATATTAGAAGTATAAATGAGCAATTCTTTTTAATGGCAACATTTTTAAACACAACATCGATTCAAGTCCTCCATTGAATATGATTGAAAGTTTTATGACATGCGGTATTCACGCCCTACTAACAGAACATTTATAGAGAGACCCTCATTACAACTGTAAAACATAATATGCATAATGAGAACATTCTGAGATGCAAAATTTATTTTATGAATGCTGGAAAAATTGCTTGTCACTGCTCAGAATAATTTTTATCACTTGATTTTGACTCCGTTTATTCTTTGAAAGATACTTCAGAGCTAATATGCATTCCATTTAATACCATAGAAAAAATATGTTTGATATTATAGTCAATATTTTTTGGCCAATAATTTTTTGAGAATCGACAAGTGCTATATCACAGCTTTAAATGATTTAAAGAATAATAATATTTTAAATGAATAAGTAACTCCAGAAGGTTAGTAGATCTTTGTATTCTATGAAAATATAAGATGTAATGGGTGCTTGCAATGCCAGTTAAGTTTCTTGAAAACTCAGAGTAGGAAAGTTAAAATAATTTCTAAGATCTATTAAGGAAAATTCATCAGAAAGGGAAAAGGAATTATACTTAGATAATTCTGATTCCATTAAAGAAAAAGAGATGTTTTATATAATGTATGCATTATCTAGTAATCAGTTAAATATCAGATGTGGCAAAAATTATTCTGAGGGTAATGGATGAAATGAAAGGGAAAAAGTAATTCACTAATTAAAGAAGATTATTAGGATTTTTGGGAATGAAAAGATTAAATTAGGGTAAAGAGGAAACTCTTGGAGGCAAAAATGAAGCCATGATGCATGAGCACAATTTTATCATTTTTGAAAAGACTTCGAAAAGAGTGAATGGGCAAAGTTGATGAGCTCATTAAAGAATTTTGGGCTATATTAGGAAAATAGGCAACTGTTGCAAACTCTGAATTTAAATAGCGCAAGTTAAGTAAGCTGATGGGGAATTGGCTGAGTAAGAAAGAGACAAGTTAAGGCTTTCTAGTATCTTCAATAGTTTTTAATATACATGAAGTATATAGAAGCTTAGGAACGAAGAAAGAGCAATGATGGTCCCAGAGTAGTGGTAAAGGAAGTAATATATATAGATAGAAAGCAGTTGTATGTTATTCTGAAAATATTTTATTAATTCTGGTAAACATACTTGCTAAATAATAAAACAATAGATTTTGAGATGAAAAGAATGCGTCAGACATTAGGAAAGGGGCAATTTTTCAAGATATTAACAAAAGATACAAGAAAATTGAAAATGGAGAAAAAAGATAGGTAAAAGATATTAAATGATGTAAAGGAGGTTACAAATGTAATTTTACACAGTCCCTAGGGGGAATTAATCCCAGGACTATTTCCATCAGAAGGTGAATGTGATACCCACTCATCAATCCCAAAAGAGAATCTGTAAATAATGAGTAAAAATGATACATTTCAAGGGGAAATTTGTCTGCATATTTTTTCTGAGTCAAATTAATTATGAATAGTTAAATTCTTCAAATAATGTGACTTCTATACTTTTACTCCATTAATTGATTCACAAACAATTGGTACTAATTTTCATAATTCAAATTAGTGCCCAGAGTAATGAAAAGATTTTAAGTTTAATAAATATTGTTAAACCATGCCACTTTGCAAGTTCTTCCAGATCTCATAAAAGATTTCATTAGATCCATATATCTATGACTTATTTTTGATGATTAAATAGGTATTGAATGTCGCGTAACTAAAATCATTTCTGTTTGATAAGAAGATAGTTATAGAATCGTTTGATGATAAGGCAGAATTATATATTTTGTCCAAGTGTATTTACGAGATTTATGATTACTGGATATTTTGGAATGCCTGAAGTTTCAGTTATTTTTATTACTAAAAGCATCACTTATGTATCAAATCCACACATTTTTGTCTTTTATATTCATTAAATATTGCTATTGATGCAGAAATCAAGATACTTTCATTATGCATATTTCTTTAGAAAATTCAATACATATGACAGAAAGATATGGTAAAGATTTACATGCAATTTGAGATGAAGAAGGGGTTCACGCATATATTATAGTGATTTCCCTTGTCAACACTTAGAATGACAAGAAACACCATTCTGATCAAGAGGCCAGATATGGAACATAAATTTAGCCTATAGACCATTCAAGGGAGGTATTTTGTATTTGGTTATTGTTGATAACATCTATAGTCAGTCAAAGTAACACCAAATGTCATTAAAGTACAACAAACAGCCATAGAACATTGTAATGGTTCTTGATGGCATACAATATCAGAACCTTTACTTAAAGCAAGTCGAAATACCATTTGATGGATTTATTTGATTTGATGGAATAATAGCAAGTATTGTTTTATAAAATTTCTGAATATAACTTATTGAAGAGCCCTCCATCACTTCCGGTTTGGAGAATTTAGATCAAACATTAATGGTACATTTCCTCATTAGGAAGAAAACACTGAGCTGGTTCATTTTTTGGAGCATTTCCCTAATCATCTCAGAGATAATAAATATTTCATAGAACACATACACACACAGGCATTAACATTTAAAAGCCTCAAGAAAATTAAATACTGTAAAGAATGGTAACTAAGCCAAATTTCCACATTTGACATAAAATATATACATTTCTTAATATCTATTCTTACTTTTGGTTTTATCAAATTAGATAAAGCCATAAATAGCCATATCAGCTTCTTCTGTTTCTACATAGTGAATGGTAATATCACAACATTTGCCAGATGCAGTCTCGCATTATCATCACTTTTTACTAACAGGTCATTACTGCCTGGTACCAACCTTCAGATGGTTTTAGCAAAATCTTTTATCACTTTTCCTGCTTTTCTTCAAAGTAAGTAGTAAAGTTGGCATTTTGGGGCAAAATGAAATAATTAAAACCATGTTAATTTCCATAGATCACTCATCCAGTACAGTTGTTTAGGATGAAGTTTCCAGTTCCTCAGAGACCTAACAAAACTTCTGGCGTGTAACTTAGGAGGCAGAGCATTTTCATGTGGGCTAAAATATACCCTTATAAGGAAACATAAGCAATCAAATCAGCAACCCTGAGGTTTTGAGCTCAAACCCGAGTTATGGCATAATAGTCTGTATGAATTAAGAAAATACTACAATTAAATAATGGTCTAATCGTAATAAAACATTTTTGCTCTATTTCTCAATAAAAATGTCATTGTTATTATTATTATGAGGAAGAAGAAAAAAATTTATTTAAAAATTAGCCTTTGAATGAACTCTGCAGCCATGTACACAAACAATATCTGCTGACTTGATGGACCATCAAAATTTGAGAAACAAAAAACCCTTCTTTAGATATACCACTACATTTCTTCCATTTTGAAGGTTATATTATCAGATTACCATTAAAGTGCCTTCTAATTTATAGTCATATTATAATTTTTAAAGAATTTATTATTTCTACATCTCCAGTTTGACATGTTTGAAATTATCAAAGATATTTTCTCATTCACATTTGCAAAAGAATCAGAATTTTAACCTTCATAAATTTGGTAATATAAAATATCTATGACAGCTAAATAACGCTTTTCATCAGTTATTAATGGGGACGGAAAGTATCAAGGTATAAATGCAACTTTGGTCAGAAAATAGAAGCATTAATGTGAAAGAACTGTCAATGTTCACCAATATTTAGAGTATCACAATCTCTACTCTCTCTATCCTAGTGGTAAAAACTTTGCCACTTACAATTAGTACTTTTATTTTAAAGCCTTAGTCACCATCTGCACCCTTATTCACAAAAACAATGTATTTTGAGTATCCCTTCCATATCTCAAGAGCTTGCATAAAGAAATAAGAGAAGATTAAAAAGATGAATGAACAACTTATAAACATGTATATCTTCTAAAAATAAACAATGCCATATGCATAGTAAATGAACCAAAATGGAAGGAACTGAGATCAGTTTTCAAAAGTCGATTCCAAATCATAGTATTTATTTATTTATAACCTTCTCTAATGAAAGGGATTCATCTATCAGTCTGTCTTCCTCTAACTTTGAATATAAAATACAATGGTACCTGAAAATAAGCTTTATCAAATCCTCTGATAAATTATAATAAGGTTTGCATAAATTGTGTGAATTAAAAAATTAATTCTTGAACAAAGACATCATAGATATCTTAATAATATTAAATATGTTGTATGAAACAATATTAGGAATATTATTTGCAGACAACTAAAATATACAATTTTCCAGCTATTATATAATTTGGGAATTGTATAAAAGTATAAAAATACTTATTCTGCAATTCTCCCAAGCATCCCTGTTTTATCCAACAAATATTGAATGTCACAAATGTAAGTTAGTAATTGACAACTGCCATTTCTCAGAGTCCTTCTTAGAAAATAGAGAATTCTAGGATAGATTTGCAGCCAACATCTTCACAACCATAGACATGAAATATTAAAACCAAGCATCAGTCACTAATAAGATACTAACTGAGAAAAACTATTGCACTATAAATGATGATTTCTTTATTCATGCATCTTTTGCAATAATGGAATGACTTTTGAAGACTTCTTTTGAACTTTTAGACCAATTATTAAAGAAATTGCATCTCATTTAATTCACCCTAAAATTGTGTTTTTCTAGCTTGATAGGCCTACATACAATCCACCAATTTTTTTGTATTTCTGAAATGGACAGTGACTGTACATTGACTGATGCCGGCTGTATCAACCTTTTAAAGTCACTGATGTATCAGTCATTAACCTAGTAAGGTTACAATCATTTGAAAATATGAATTTGAATTCTACTGAATAGGCAATTTTCATCTCAAATAGCACTTCAGTATTTCATGGTTTTTTAAAATATTTGAATTGTTAAAAATGACTACGTTCTATGGCTAATCTATGTACTGCTTTTTATAGCATTTATTATTTTAGGAAATGGGTTAAATGTAATTGAGGCAATCCTGGCAAATTTCATTTAGAGGCTAAACTTCATTAACTTGACATTTTTAGATAATTCTTAACCTTACCCAAGAGAAAAGTATGCAGAATTGGAATAAGATTTTCATTTCCTTTCATACTGTTGTGCAGGAATATATTTATCTAACACTTCAATTTTTAAATAAAGGTTAATAATTACAGGTTAATTTTCACGAACGAGTGTTATAAAAGATATTATTTAATTCACTTACAAATATATTTAGAGTACCATTTTTATTTTTCTTTATATAGAAACTATTATTTTGTGAGACACTTAATTTTATGAAGACTTGTCATTTACAAAGTTAAAAAATGAGTAGAGCATATTTCTTTTGCAGTGTTAAGAAAATGTTCTGATATCTAAATAAGTATTTTTCATATACTCCATAGTTAAAGCTTACACGCAATTATATAAACTCATAGACTAATGAAAAAAAATTCAGTTTACTAAAATAATGCTCTTTTCATCAGGAGATAGTCATATTAAATATTGAATATCTCTGTTACTGCAGTGGTCCCATGTTTGTCAAGATGGATTAAGTCGTATTTAATAAATGTAATGGATAGGTCGTATTTAAAAAATAATTCTCTTTTGATCCCCTAACAAAAATGTGCCAGGATGTAAAATAGTATACACGAGCATTAAGTACTAGTATGGCTTAACCATTTTAACTACACTGAGGTCATCTGCATAGAATGCTAAAAGTTTTGGATCAGTAAGCTTCAATTGCTGTATATTTTGAAATTTTATATTACAGAATTAAAAAAACGTCTCTTTAAAAGACTGGCTTTGAGATAAACACATTATGTATCATACAGAAAAATAATGAAAGTAGAAAATGAAAAGTTCAGAAGGAATTGATAAAAATTCTTCAAAGTCTTCAAAAACCATATCCGACCCAACTAGCATTTCATGCCACAAAGATTCAAGGGCATACTTATGCCATCATGTTGATCTATTACCTAGATTGTGCTTTGAGAAGCAGCGAGACTGATAACTAAATTGGATAGAAAAAACCTATTTATGGACGAGACTAAATGTTATTTATAAACACCCTTTTTAAAATAGTTCAAACATCAATTCTTTCAAATCTTTTTAATGAATCTCCTATTCAATTAGTTATCATCTTATCCTTCTTACTCCATCATAGAATTATGGATGATATATACCTTTTCAATTTTGTCCTGATATATATAATATGTCCAGAAAATATGAATAAAAAAATGTAATTCATAACTTAAAGATACCAATATGACTTTGATTTATTTGGAAAGTTATCCAACTCCCAGGCACAAGAGAGACAGCTCTGCTGCCCCTTATAAGCTCATGCACTATCAGTAATGTGCCATATGCAGTCAATAATAATTATTAAGACTGCATTGAGATTCACATCAATTATGGAACAGCCATACTAAAAGTAGCCATTTTTATCATAAAAATCAAAGACAGAGGAGAACATCCTATACTTTTTTGCCTTTTTGATGTTTTTCCTCTTCCTCTTCTAGTCAGGTGGTTGATTTCCGGCTACTGCATGTTGAAAGGCGTGGGGATCGGAAAACAGTATGCTGCAAGGTTCTCTTCCATTTATCTTGTGTATCTCTAAGCTTCAGAAGCCAAGTTTGCTATGAAAGATTAAAAATATTATGACATTTGTTCTCAGTAAAGCTCAATTTTGTACTTCTAGACTATCAGTATATGATTGATACTAACTTTGACTTGATCAGATGGAGCTTGGAAAGTGTGAACTGCAACAATTTGCTGGAATCTGTTCAAGCTTACAATGATAAAAGCAGAGTCAATGCGGCATGTAGCACTTTCTGGAATGCTGACATCATGAATGAAGAATCGATCGAGTGAAAGAGGTTGTTTATAGACTATGTAACGCATAGAGGATTCACTCGAACCAGATCCTCTACTGCAGGAAGAGGGCCAGTTCTCAGTCAGGGATGATTTCTGAGTAGAATTTATCAATACAATTTTAGATAAAACATAGCAGGATATATAACAATGTCAAAGAATACAAAAAGGAAACTAAATTTCACCTTTTTACTAAGACCTTTTTTCCGTCTGGTTATTAGAAGCATGTCATCAAATAAAACAATGTACATTTCTTGTGGCTTCCCTGTGTCCCAGAGTTGTAATGGTCCTTCGTGAATTATTTGTCTTCTAGGACTCACGATTATGCGATCACATGGTTGTCTTGCCAAGGCTGACTTCAAAAACTCTGGTACAAAGAGCTTTGGATCCAGCTAAAACTGATGGCCAAACTATGTTTCTCTGAATCTCCAACAGGCGCTCAAAGTTCTTAAGCCACTTCATTTTATCATCCAGTTCCCCTAGAAAAATTTCAAATGAAAATTTCACTTACTTTGGTCTATATCATCTCTCTTAGTCTATTGGCTGGTTCTGAAAGTTGTACTTAATATTTCAATATTTTAGCTTGTTTACTTAGAATTTTCTTAATAAAATTTGGTTATCAATTTATTTAAAATAAATATTGTTCATTTTACTACAATATATGGACCATTCTTGTTCATAATTTTGGATTTTGCATAAGTTTTTAACATTTTTAACGTACTATAAAAATTTCCATGGTGGAAATGTCAAATCTAAATTTTATTTTTGAAATTTTGTATAATACGGTCAACTTATACATGATTACAGTCATGATAAAATATGCATATTAGGGTGGTCCTTATTTTCAAAAGTTTGAAACTCTTATACACCCCATAAAGTTGTTCCATATGGTTATAAAATAAATTGTGCAAAATATTATTGAAATCGGAAAACGGAAAGACTTAAATGTCATGGCACTTTATATAAGTTTATATTTTTCAACATTTTTGGCCTTTTTTCGGTCATCACAGGTGATTACATAGTCTTCCAATATTTAAATTACTTTGGTTTTTTATTAATAAATTATTAGACCTTAACTGTGATTTTCTTAAAATATTAATTACATAAGCGCAGTAGTTTTCAAGATTCAGCCTTCTTGAATTACCGATTTACTTTTCGACAGTGTAAGCTTTTACGATTTCTTTGAACTACTGGAATGACATTTCATCAGGGGGAATCCATCTCTGAAAGATGCCAGTTTAGGCAGCTCTCCTTTGTAGGTTCCGAAATGATTTTCCTACGGTTGTTAACAACTGGAAGCTAGCATTCTACTTTACACTTAAATTCTGATACATCGTGTGTAATAGCAAATACAAAAGAGTGCACTGTACTGCTTGCAGTTACCTAAACCCTTGTTTTTCACACGCCACCGGCGAAGATTGTGCTGTTGTTTCACTGATTGAGCAGCTAAAAACATAGCCTTTCGGTAGAAGGATTCTCTTAGAAAAGAGAATTGAATGTTGAAATGGAAACCAGAACTACCGACCGAATTTTCTTGATTTGACTTTACACGAATCAAATTGTTGGCTCGAAAGTTTGCCTCCTCCATAGGAACCTACCCCTCTACTCGTTAAGGTTTCGCTCATCCATGGACCATAAGCTTAATTTTACTTCGCCCACAAACACATACACACAGACATCATTCCGAAAATGCTCAAAACGTGTTCTACGGACCCCAAAACATGACCCAATCATCTTCCTTAATTGATCATTCATTTGTGAAATATATATTCTACAAAAATTAATAGGTACTGCTATACTCACTTATTGAGTTCTCTTCCATTGCTAAGATTTCTGCAATTTGCTCGCGTTCCACAGGATCTTCAGTACGAGATTCAATATCTTTCAATATCAGTGGTACTTTCATGATATGTTGAACTGGTGCGACTAATAAATCAGTGAGCTGTAATTTCTTGCAGCGAGAGTCTCTGTTACACCACTAAATAAATAAAGAAGTATAGCATACAAGCATGATTGAACTATCAACAAGTAGTTAAAATTTCATTGACTAACAGGGAATGGAAAATTGTAATAGACAAAAGAGTCCGAACTCATAAAAGAAACATACACTTTGTGTAACATGAATCAGCTCAAGACTTTTAGTGAGTGTTCCTTGCTCAAAAATATAAAAAAGTGTCTGAAATTTTAACCTTTTAAGGACCAATATGTCCCATGAATTAAAAAAATTCTGGTTGGTTTATCTTTTGTCCTATCCTAATATGTTTTTTAGATTATTTCAAATTGTTTATACTTGATTGTAGTATCAATTTATTTTAATATACTATAGTGTAAGTCCGTTATAACGAGTACGGCATATAACGAGAGTTGCGTTATAGCGAGTGATGTTTTGGCTGTTGTCCGTCTCACTGCAAAAAGGATAGAAAGTTACGTCCATTATAACGAGTGGTCATTTCTGAAGTATCGTTATAACGAGTGCCACGTTTCTATATTTGTTTTGCAGGAGGTATATCTTGGAATCGTCAATTGACGTGAGAGATGAAGTTCGACAAGTCAACGCTAATTTGAGGAGCGTTATCTCTTCAAACGGCAGAAAAATATTAAATGCAAAAATTATCGTCACCTGATTCATGAATTTGTTTCCCACATCTCGCCTCACCCTTCCTCGGCCATAATGTTACAGAGATCTTTGATTAGAAACTTCTCACTAGTTTCACTCTCCCCTTTATCCCTCTGTACATCTTATCACCTCGTCTCATTAATATTTGGCGACGACCTCTCTAGTCAGCCCCGGAATTTGTTATTTTCCCATCCCATCCCATCATATAGGCATCCACCCGTGGGATTTGTTTTCATAAGTGGCTTGGCACTAAATCGTCTGATCCAGGATCGGTGGGAAAATAGGAGATGAAAGCAGTGCTGATTCGGATTCCCAGGGTAACCTCTTCCCCTCCCTCCCTGATGCATGAATCAATCAAATAATGTGTGAACTCGAAAATAACGCGCCATCGTAAGTAATGAGCACCCCGAAATTCGAGCGTCTGACATTCATTTGCTCGCGAATATAATGCGCACCTTAAGATATGTGGTCATGCTATTCACTGCACCTTATACGTCTGTACTATACAGGCATACACTAATATATGCCTATATGTATACGCGTATACACCGTATACAAAACGCCGGTAGTAGTCTATGCCGAAAGTCCTGCCAAAATGTCCTCCGTAAATGCCAATTCGAAATCGTTCATTTAAAAAACTTTTTAGGGGTAGCCAATTCCCTTTCAATTAAAAACTATCGGCGTACAGTTTCTTATCTGGTGCAAACATCGATACAGAATAAAAACATGTATACAGTCCAAACATCGATAGAGGATTGATGGAATGTTTGACGAGATCTATGGAACGGTGAGCCGAGGATTCGGCCGGAAGATGCCAACGAGAAGTTTTGTATTCGAATCTAGTGTGTCGTCGATTCTAACGCGCACCCCGATTTTTGAGCCGAAAAAAGACCCAAAAGGGTGCGCGTCATTTTTGAGTAAATATGGTAAGCGAACGTACTTTTATTCGCATTATGAAGCATTGGCGTAAGGATTAAAAACCCTACAGTTCCATTCTGCCGCACTCGCTGCTATTAGGCTGAAGAAGACGGATATTTAGTGTTAGAAATCGGCTATAATGACTAAGCGTTATAACGAGTACTTTTCAGATTTTGTCAGCTCTCGTTATAACGGACTTCTACTCTATTTAGTATATTCTTTTTTAAATGCTTTATTTAAGTAATATGTATTAATTACTCAAATATTTTGATTTGAATAATATCTTCAATTTATATTAAGAGAATTCAATAGGAAAACACTATTTTTTGTCTTGTTCATAAAAACAAGTATTATTATTAATATTAAATAATTTATTTTCAAATATTTTATTTGGATAATATTTATCAATTATTTATGTATTTCAGTCAAAATATTATTTGTTCTTAAAGGAAATTAGAGTAGTTTTGTGATTGTATATTAAGCATTTTTCACTAGGCTAGCCACAGAGACATATTTGTTTCATATCATATCTTCGTAATTAGGCTATATATTTTGATATGAATTGAGTTGGTATGATTAGTTGACTCAAATAACAGAATTTAGAGGAAAAACAGCATTTCAATAGGTCCTTAAAGGGTTAACCCAATGGGCCTTTTTTATGTAAAATTAACATTTAATTCAGAGTTAGCAAATGACCCTATGCAATACCACTTACCACATTGGTAATGGTATTTTGTATACAAGAAATAATATATCCCTCTTTTTTAACAAATATGTTACTTTTGCCATTAACTTCTACAGATAACCTTCAAAACATTTGTTGTTTTTCCTTAATATCATTCAAATATATGTTTGGTCAAGGTTCCAGTGTTTATTATGTATTGATGGTCCTCAGCTACATATCTAAATGGATTGATTACATTATTCTGATTCTTGACTGAGATAAAGACTTAAGTTGCCTCAATTCCAGCAATATAATAACAGAACAAGCTGACTAATCTTGTGTTCCATTCAGTGGTATAGTGGAACAGAAACGCGTGAGAAGGGAATTTCCATGATGGTTTCCACAGCAAAAAATAGCCAATTTATTGCTAAATATTGATTTGGTATAAAAGACTCAGTGTTATACAACGAGCTCAGAAACCTTCTAATTCTATGCTCTTGGCTATTGTAGGCATTCTAGGAAATCATAAAAATTTGACTTTCCTTTTAATTTGAGAGATATATTTAGCGTATATCACTGGTTCCAATATATCCTATTCTTGTAGCCCTTTTACACACTTGTCATTTAGTTACAAAAGGGGCTCATTTAAATTCATCAGAAAAATGTGATAATAAAAAAAATGGGCACAAATTTTGTTTAACTTCATGTGGGATCCAGCTAAAAATGAAATTTCATGTATTTATCATCCAGCAAAATTATATTGATGTAATTAATTAATTAATTCTTTAATTAATTAATTAATTAATTAAAGAATTAATTCTTGGCAAAATTTATATTCTGCAAAAATTAAGATAGGGTTCCATGAATATTTAGAATGGTAGCTGATATACAATGTCACGAATAAAGAAATGAACAAATAAATTTAGGTTTAATGGCAATAGCCTCATAAATCTGTATCATCTTACCTTTTCAAACTCACAAAAGTCAATGTGCCGTCTCAGTGTTTCAAGATAGTTCAAAGCATTGATGTAATTCAAAGCATAGCAGTGATATGCTTGAGATACTGAATTAGCCTTTGAACTCTGAAAATATAAAAAGGTTTTAAAACATATCATTGGACTATGAGCATGAAACTATGGAGGTAGTACAGAATTTAGAGCTAATTACTCTTTGGGTTCCAAATGGCTTGATCTTCTCATTAAGATTACACACACTTAACAATCAAATAGCAAGGTCAACTTTGAATGGATGAATGACATAAAATAAATTATTCAAAAGATGTTGTCCTTCTTGACTTGAAAATAGTGATTATTGGTAAGTACTGTTGTCTGTTAAGAAATTCAGACCATCAAAGCTTTTGAAAAACTTTTTGCTAATGCAATGAACACATGTTCAAGTAACAAATGCATCATAGAAAACACAAGGGGAATAGATGACGACAGGTTGACAAACTTTTCAGGAGGAGGATTTATTAATGGATTGTGTTTGCTAACCAATCAATGCATTTCTATTGCACCAACTAACACCATATCTACTAGCTCTTATTTTGTTATGACAGCATATCTATCCCCCTGAAACTTTTTAGAATCATTTATGAACTTTGATCAGAATTCTTTTGAAATGAAAGGTTTTGTAATAAGATCTATGATGACATTGTGAGGAAACTCTTCTTAAGGCAGAGAAATAGCTGTACAAAATATAGACATCAGGATCACTAAGAAAGATTGGATTATAAGCTTTGAGAATAGACATGTATTGATCAATCAAAGAAAGAAAAATTTTAATTATAAATGTTATATTATTTTTTTACAATTAATTGATTTTTCATAGTATTAAGAAACATAACATGGAAATAAAAATGCCCACATGTACTTGATTTCTTCTTCTCTTTGTATATTGAATATACTAGCCTAAGAGTGAGTATAAGGAAAGTAATAAGCTAAATAGTTTAATTATTGAGCATGAGTTGTGAATCACAGACCATAGTATAATTTTTCTATTGTATCCACTTAAGACACTCTTGGTATTTATGACTACCTCTATGGTATGTATACCTTTTGAAATAACTTCACTAGAACTTCTGTTGTAGGTAGTTCTCCTCCAGTTGTTATATGCTGAAGTATCAAATTATAGAACTCTTTGCAGAAAGCGTAAGTTACCTTGAAAAGAAAAGGAATTTTCTTCACCAATTTTCCATGTAGAAACATAGTTAAATTTTTAAATGACATCAAAATCATCCGAAAATTACATCAATAACTACATACACAACATAGCTCATCCAAATTTCCAAAAAGAAGCTCGGGTTCAGCAAACATAGCAAATCCTTCAACCTGAATTTTTTTTAAAGGTTCCATGTAGACCTGAAATTATATATTTGCAATTTATGTCCATGAAGTTAAAAAAGCAATTTTAAGACATGAAGTGATATGTTTTAGTTTTAAGTTTGGAAACATGCATGGTATAATTCTAACCTTCTTGCAAGTTAACAAAAACCCAGTCTTTCGTACAAAGAAAACAAAAATTTTTCATGAATTGAAATTTTGAAGGAGCATTGCATGACCACGTGGTTGACAGGATAAGACATGAGATTCATGGGATTCCATCACCAGAGAAAAACTTGGCTGCATCGGGAAGGAAGCTGAAGAATTTAAGTCACAGTTTTAAGAGTTCATCAATTTCATTTCAAGTCATCTAGTCACAGTTCCGATAAATCTATGCGTACATTTAAAATGAGGATCAGTATCTGTCATCACGAGTAACGAAGAGTCTACTGCATAGACTTTTAATCGTCCAGAATGCTTAATAAAGGAACCAGTACCTTTGGAATTGTCGCTAAACTCATCTTGAGATGTGCCCTCTCAAAACAGCCCTAAAATAAGACAATTCTAATTTATGTACCTAATAATGGTCGTTTCACAAAAACACATAGCCATTAACTTACATTTTTCTGATATAGGTCTTGAGCTATTACCGGACTGTGAAAAGAATTTTTGGATGCCCATCCTTATGAAATCCAAACTAATCTCTCCTTCAAACTGTTCACTGTGAATTTCTCAAAAGCACTACTCACGAGCTTAGCTTTGAATTCGCACCCTTAAAACAGCCATATGCAGAAGATCTAACCGAGCGTTTTATCAATCTGTTTGTCTCTCAAACGAAATCTTAATATCTGTTTTCAGGGTTTGAGTTTTGAATTACTTCTCGAATTTTCACTTGTATTTTTGCGACAAGTAAACAAATTAGCACTTTTGAATTTTTCTCATGGAAATCTTATCTTATGGTATGAAAGGATATGCTTAGAAGGGTACGCATTGAATATTGTGCGCGAAACCCTCTTATCACAGCGTCCCACAGTTGATATCAATGTCGGCTCTATCTGCTCTGCTGCTGAAAACATAACCTTAGCTGAAATCGGAGCCATATTTAAGGATATGCAAAGCTTTTGCTGAATTTATCACGCAAACACATGACTGACTGTGTATCTCTAAGACTTGCGTGATGATTGAGGTTCTGTACTCCTCAGCAGAAAATAACACAGAGCTAGTCATAGTACTTGAGTCTTGGGGGGGGGATGAATCCCTAAACCCCCCCCCTCGCTGCGCCACTGGTGTGTAGTATAGTGTGTAGAAATGTCTATATATATATGTCCATTATTTATTGACGTTTCTCCGGATATACCTATATATAGGCGATCTAAATTCTAACCATGTACCACAAGTGCCACTTACTTGAAATTTTTACGAGGTACTTATTTTACTAGCCATAGCATGTAACCACCAGAAAAAATAAAAATTTGAACCTCAGCATCATGGGTTTGATTCCGGAATGCCACAAAAACCTGATTTCTTCCATAAGAATGCATGGGGGGGATTTCTGAGATTTATTTTAAATCCCTTGCCTATAACATGGAAACATAAGACCCGGCAAGTGAACATAAGTCGTAAATACATTTCATACATGTAGTTTAAAGTTTCCTTGATGGTCCTTGGTTCGATCTCAGAGAGCCATTTACAATCCTCTATGCAATTCAAATGGACATAACACGCTCTTATTTTAGGACCTTCTCAGTATGATATCGACTTCAAAAATGGAATAAAATAAGCTTTATATCTACCAGGGCATTGTATGTGTTCACATCTTCCAAAAGGTCATATAAGGTTCGACACCAGCTGACTCTACTATTTGAAGCGTATGCTGGGAATTTAAAATTTTTTATGATCGATTTCTATCCGCTTGACCTTGTGTCGAACCCAGGACTTCTTTAAGATGAAATGGGATTAAACTATTTGCTTTGTGATAATGTTTTTCTAAAATTCCAAGTCGATTATCGGGGCTGCCCTAAAACAAAATTCCGAATTTGCATTTAAATGAATGGAAGAATGCAAATCTTGCCCTGGCATCGAACCAATGATCGTAAGATAAAAACTGTGTGTTTGAAACATTCATTACTTCTGTTCACATGCATGGCCATATAATACAAGTAAAAGTTGCTTGTATTCTGAAAACATATGCTTAACCCTTTAAGGTCCAAGGTACATATTTACCCTATAAATTTAAAAAAATTCTGGTTAGTTTATCTTTCTTCCTATTCTAATGATATTTTTCTTAGAATAATTCATTATGTTTGTACTCTATTATAATATCAATTTTTTTTAAATTTTTTGATATTTACATAATGAAAGACAATAACAATTTAAGTAGTTTTTGATGTTCTCAATTTCCAAAGTTTGGAAATTTTTCCAAGGAACGTTAGCAGTACCACATTAATCATATTTTGTGTTTAGATGAAGAAGTATTTGTAGGAATATGAAATTAATTGAATTATTCTTAATTATTAACATCTTAGCCTTATTGAAAATTTAAACATTTGGAACAAATATGTCCCTGTGGGCAGGCAGCTGCATAATGTTATATCGCCGAATTGTTAACCATTTTGCTTCCCTCGCATAAAAATGATACGCATATACCAAGAATCTGTACTCCTGCTCTATATAGATATTTTAAGATATGTATTATCTGATTATATATGCTAAGATTTGATTTTAATCCTGCTTTTGAATCCTCTTCATAAGTAGAGCTTGGATGCCCCAACATAGCCCCCTTACTTGTGTTGTCAAGAGCCTCAGCGTTTTGCATTTCAAGTAGGCTAGCAAAGGATATTTTCTCCTTGTTTACGGATTATTTAAGCCTATATTGTCTAAAATTTTGTATCTGTAGTGGCAATTACTCTTCAATTCAAACCGACCTTAGTCTGCTTACTGTAGGCAGACATCACAGTATTGGACTCATATTCATAGAGTTTACTTGTCTGTGTGACCAAAGCAATTTCTATGGAGATTTGATATTTAAAAGAGTGATTGAAACAAAGATAAATTTTCAGTTATGGGAATTTACTGTTGAATAACTAAAAGCGTAAAAAATTACTTAAAAATATATTTTCCTGTTCAAGTCCAATAATATTCCTCAGCTAAAAATTCATTTCATTATCTTTACGGGAAAGTAACTTGATCCCTATACAACAGTGATGACCGTTTCAAAATGCTAAGCAAAACGGTTTTCTTTTTCCACTAACTCAGAGGAAATGAAGAAATTCCTGGAAATGTTTCCACTGATGAGTTTAGATGAGATTAGAGATTAATGGTCAATGGAGCTATAGTGGACTTGCCCATACCTTATACACTATATTTTTCAAACAGAGATATCAATTGTGCTGTATTGAAAGAAATTTAATTGTTAAGGAGATACAGATCATACGATACAGTCATTCTGTTATTCATCTATCAAACTTCCTAGGCTTAAAAGAGACAGTGTGGGATGAAGAGCTTCAGGTTCAGTAGAGAGAACCCTTGGAAATGCAGTAGTGTACATCTCTGTTGAGAGAACATATATTCCTTGTCCCTAGATAATGAAATTTAATGAGAATACAAGGAATGGGTGGACTAAATGGACCAGAAAAAGGTTACCTACGAAATCAATGGATGCTCAAAAATGAAGTATCACATACGATTTTATTAATTTTTTATATCTATGTTAATAAATAATAGCCCATATTTTTGGAAAGCAGTAAGGAAAGAGAAGAATTCAACATAGACACATCCTTGAAGTTTAGCAATGTTGCTAGAACACTGATGGGGTATCATGCATCACTGCAGAAATGGGTCTATGAAGAAACTATATGTGATCTCCTCTTTTAGGAATGACTGTGTATCATCCACACCTTCATACAAGGAAGAATTGTAATGGTATATTATATAATAAATATTGAATTTAAATAATATTTCCATTGTTGTTTCCTCTCCAATTATAAAATGATCTCATATCAGATGAACAAATTTAAATAGTAAATCTGATTTCTTAGATGATACCAAATATGCATGCCATATCATGCCTCAGCAGTCAACTCGCAGTTTAATATCACAGTTATTTAGTATATGAATTAATACTCACATTTTTTAGGACCATTAAGTGATCATACAAAAAGGTACATTCACTTTGATACAGATCCCAAATTGCCTCTCTCCTTTTACTTTCATTTCGACTAGTTGTTGATACAGGTGATGCTAGAGCTTCCTTTGATCCAAGCAGATTTTTTTCACTGAGAGTTTGCACTAATGGACTTGGTCTTAATGGTAAAACCCTTTCTGGGAGAGCCTTGTCCAAGCCATGCCACATTGCTCCAGCCATTCTCCGCTCAAACGATTTTTCACTCTGTGTTCTCATCAGGGGTATACGGATTCTTGGTCCTGTTCTATCAAGAATCATTGGCTTTGATGGTGGCATCTTAGGTACAAAGGGAGGAGTTGATGATGCAGGTGGAGTCATTGATGAGACAGGTGTTATTGTAGCTTCTACTGTGATACTACCATCATTTGTATTTTTTCTGGCACTTTTAGGAGATGATGCAGTACTAGATGATGAGCTGCTGCTTTCACTAGAGTCTTCATCACTGGACTTATTACCTCCTCTGTCATTGTCAATGTAGCTTACAAAATCAGTCCAACACATCCCCTTAAAGCGAAACAGTTGCTCATCATTGAACTCCATTTTTGTCATGCAACTTAAAACTTCCTCCAAGCCACATAGACTCTCAGATTTGCCACGGCTGGATCGATCAAACTGAAAGGAAAAAAGGTATTAGAAATGAAATGTTGAAGCGGGTAATTAGGAAATCTATCTTACATAACTAAAGTCAGTCTTACTACTTTCAGTGATTGATGCAAATATAAATACAATCTGGAGTATACATATTGATACAACATAAGAATCAGATGGATGGTTCATACTTGAAATTAAAAACATATTAAAATTTGTATTTTTATGAGTTTAAGAATCATTTGTGAAGAGAGTTGATGAATCATTTTTCATCTTCATCAGAATATATTTTTTATGCGAAATGGATGAGTACCATTTTTATGACCGGATAAAGTCATTGTGACCCCAATTCATTATTAAAATCATTTTATGAAGCCTTGGAATGAGTAGTGATTCTAATTCACTAATTAGAAATATTATCAGTTTCCATGCATTTCATCTGAAGCTGCCTACTTAGAGTTACACTCTGTGGTTGAGTTAGTCATTATAATTTCAAAATTTTAGACTTTTCTCTGGCTTAAAAATTAACAAGTGTCCTTTTAGTTTCACTAATCACCAGAATTGATTTTTATTATAAAAGTATGAGATTGTTGCTGGATAAGCCAATGGGTAAAATTCTCTTAAATAAATTCAAAGCAGTTACTTGAATTCATTAATTTTTATATTTTAATGAAAATTATGCCAAGTATAATATATTGATAAATTAATACTTGCCAACTTAAAAATAAAATTACTTTATTTATTGATTTATAATCATCAAGATAGTAATGTTGTCTATTTTAAGTAAAAATCACTCTTTCTTTCAATGTATGGCTCATTTTATTCTACGGCTGGATATCTAAAAAGTTATGCACATTCAATATTTTTTCTCTTTCTACTTAATAGTTTATGGTTGGTTTCCACTAAGTCATTTCCCGGTTAAGAATGATTAATTTGTTATTTGATATAGCTTGATTTTTTATCGCCAAAGCCTGTCTGTTGACTCACATTTAATGTTTCTTAATGATGAATGCTATCTCAATTGCTCATACCATGTAAGCTTGCCATCCAATGGACAGTCTTGTTGTCATTTTCTTAGATCCTACTAAGATGATGATATTATTTCATTTGATAATGTTGTAATGGAGGATATGTTTTATTATTCAGCTGAAGAGGGAATTTATAATCCCTTCCACTTCTATGGGAATCTTGTGGTAGTATCAATTTATCACATATATCACAACTGTCATTGTTGGCATATTAAGATGCCCTCCTGGAGTTGAGATTTCTACCCTAGAGAGAAGTGTACTTACTTGGCTATTGGAAGGCCAAGTAGCACTTGATCATGTCATAGGAAGAGAGAATATTTCTTGACTCCTCTGAATTAGAAATTATCCAGCAATTAAGTCCAATGAGCATTTTAAGTGTTTGTTAGCTTCAGCTCTTTCATTTCCATTGAAATCTTTTACCATTATGAAAAACAATTGAAGGAAGGTGACTCCTCATTTACATAAACTCACTGTTAATTGCCAATCACATGCTTGTTTCTAGTTCAATTGGAAAACTACTCTGTGATGTGCCAGCACAAATGAAGAAATATACATTTCTGAAGGTTGTCTCAGTATTTCTGGCATGGAGAATCAATCTTTTACAATCACTTCACTGCATCCATTATATTGATTGTTTTGTCACATATTATTTTTATATTTGGACACCAATCATATTCTTTTTGAGACATCGATGTACTCAGAATAAATTTAATCATGTAAACTTTATAAAATATCTATTTTATATAGAGGCTTCTCTGGGTATCTACTATTTATAGACTTTTCTCCTATAGTAAAACCTCGTTAATGCATACTCGCACATCACGAATTTCTCTGTAACATGAACCAAAATTGCAGCCTTGGCATAGATACATAGCGTCATATGGAGTTTTATTCATTGTTTTCACTGTTGTTCTCACCAGCAATTTGGATAAGAGAAGCTTTTAGTGTGGATGATAGGAAAATCCGGAAGCCAACGCTGTTTTAAGGAAATTGACCAATCTGAACTGCTCAGGGATCATTCTCATCACAAGAAGGTGCAAATCGACGGAATCGCATTCTGGGAGTAGGTAGCTCTTGAAATTTATTTGCAGTATGAAAGTACAAAAGCAGGAACTTATGCTCACGATGGATGATGATGCAACGCATAACTTAGGAGAATTACAGCTCAACTATGTGAAAATTCTTCTTTCCAGCAAGCACAACGAGCTTCAGCCTCTAGATCATGCCATTTCCCTCATGAAATAGAATTCTTTATTCGCTTCGTTTGGGGCCAGCTGTGATTTGCGCTGTGCAATACGATGAGATGGACAGTCTTAGATGCGGTCAGAACGACTGCTGCGGCTTGGGAAGGCTCGGTTCCTGGGAAGAGGGAATATTAAAAATTGCTTCGTGTGTGGACTCATTCGAATTCTATTGAGGAATGAGCCAGCGCAGACGGCGTACCTGAGGAGTGGGAGCTGTTAAAGACACTCCTGCCGACCGAAATAAGAGTGGAGATCGAAAGCGAATTAGTTTCTTTAATATTTACCCTTAATTTTTGTTTTCATACCAGAATAATTAAAAGTCGGTCACTACGTAGAAGTCGATAATTAATTCACCGTTTGCTATTTTGGCGAGAAGGATGTTAATGAAGTAGAGAATTTCCTTCAGATGAGAGTGAAGAGATGAAATGGGATTTTACTCGTTATTCTGGACCTTTGTAGTCACCCAAACGTATAGAAGTCATGTCCGATTTAGGTGTGCTAGAGGGTTGTCCCTCAGGGTTCCGGAAACGATCAGCTTGGCTATATAGAGAGATCCTATGAATGTAATCATATCTTTCGCCCGATACTTTTGCAGTAAAATGTTCTCGATTTCCAGTCCTAAAGAAAATTGAGTTAAACCATGATATCAATTTATATCTACTGTTTGTCACTTGTTGTGATTGATATATTTAATTTTCTATGTGTATGTGAAAAAGCTAGGCGATATTAATGTAATCGTCACGATTTCGCTTGCACGTTTCTTTTACCCGAACTCTAGATTTCGCTGTCCCTCAAGGTTAGTGTTTACGAGGTTTTACTCTATAAAGAACGAGTAAAAGTTGCTTGCATTCTGCAAACATATTGATAATACAAATTTCAAGTCGACATCAATTCGAGAAGGTCCTCTAAGGAAAAAAAAAGGAATTGAAAATATTATATAATATTATAAGTTTTAAGGTTCTATGTTATCGGGAAAGGGTATTTTAACGCTTTCCCGATAACATAGATCCTTAATAAAATCTTAAAAATCACATCAGTTACTAATTTTAATAATAATAATAATAAATGGACTTTATTCGGGCGAGATTGAGACTAGAAAGTCTCTTCTTACACCTAACCCATCGTCTTATGCGAAACAGAAAGAAAGAGATAGTTTGCAAAAGTACACGAAGAAAACTAGTATGTGGATTTTTAGAAAAACCTAAGCTGAAGGCTCAGGAAAAAATTTTCCACTGCAGGAGAACACTCACAGGAAGGGGAGTGTGAAAAACCTGCGAAATCTACAATAGAAAATTATATTTTTGATGAAGGAGAAAGAAAAGGGTTATGATAGACAGGCAGTGAAAATATAAAAAATGTACAAAAAGAAAGGAGATCAAACATAACTGCATTACAAACAATCAGATAAAATCAATCAACTTCACTAAACTGACATTAATTATAGATGAATTAAAATAAACGTTGAACAATGGGAGATAAATCTCAAAGAAATGAAGAAAATGAAATTACATTAAGAAAAACATACATTAAAAGGTCTATTACACTGAAAATAATCAATAACATAGTTTATAGGAAAGTGTTAAAAGACAAAAAGAGAAAATAAACAAAACATATAATAAATTAAATTAAAAAATAAAATGAAGTGCGAAAATCAAAAGGATTAAAACATCTGCGGCTTGCAATTTGGAAAATACTAAAACATAATCTAAGTTAACTAATCGTTAATTGTGTACATATATTCATGACATGAGGCAGCGGATCAGAACCAAGCAATTGTGTAACAAGGTTGGGGTGATGGAGTTGTGAATTTAGGTGCATTTAAGTTCTGCTTTGGATAGTTATGAGATGATTGTGACATTTACGCTTAAAGGTAAAAATGGTGGATGAGTTTTGTATTACTTGGGGAAGTGCGTTCCAGAGGTTAATAGCTGTAACTGTAAATGAATTGTGAAAGATCTCGGTTCTATGTTGAGGAATCAATAGTTGTTTGGGACCTCTTGTATTGCGGTCATGAATGCAATCCAAAGACAAAAATAAAGAGTGAATAAAATTGGGAGATTTAGTAGATAAAAATTTGTTCGTGGTACAAAGAAAGTGATGTTTGCGCCGGAGATCAAGCTTTAGTAGTGAGAGTTTCGTGTAATAATCCGAAATGTGATCGTACTTTTTTAAGTTGAAAATATATCTCACCGCGGAGTTTTGTAAGCGCTGTAATTTGATAGCTAGTTCACCGGACAGATCATGATAGACTATATCGCAGTAGTCGAAGTGGGGCATAACTAAAGAGTTTACCAGTTGTATTTTCACTGAGGGAGGAAGGAAATTTCCCGAGCGCCGAAGTGAATACAGCGAGTAATTAACTTTTTTACAAATTTGCACGACATAATCAGACCATGTAAGGGTCTCATTCAAGTGGAGACCAAGATTTTTTACCGTTTTTTTGAGTTGGATTGCGGTTCCATTTAATTCAAGCGCCGGTAGGCTGATTCTATTGACAGAGGATAATAATATTGGGTTCCCGATCAGAATTGCCTGTGATTTGTTTGGATTAATATTTGTGAAGTTTCATGCATTCAAGTATGTAAATTAATTGCCGGGGATTAAGAAACAAATAAAAATATCTGAACATCCTTTACAGCAAATTATTAGACCGACTGAAGAGCAGAGGTATGCATCAAAGTTCAGTGAAGTTAGTGATATTAAGACATCTGGCAATTTCAAAATAGTTAGCAAGAAAATTATTCCCATAGGTTTTATGACCCCATCCTACTCTTCAGTTAGCATAGAACACTTTAAAGTAACCTGCAATCCACCAGAGAACTGCATAGTAATGAAGAATGGTGATATCATTATTATTAATTTCATAGGAACAAAAGACAACACAGTATCTATTCTTGGCCAAAAACTTGAGAGTGGAAAATGTTTATTCCAACCCTTATAATTCCAAAGATATAGGGATTTATTTAGTTAGTAATCTGTCACAAAACACATTTGTAGTCTACCGTTTACATGGAACATATCTTTGAATGATAGCTTAACCCTGTGGAATCTCTTAGATTGTGTTAAAGCAAGAAGATTTTTTTCACAACACCCAGACAGATGAGGTGCGTCCAGTCTAGAGGGAAAAAAGAATATATATTTGCCCCTGGAATGGTAGATAATGGAGAGCCTAAATCACATATAAACTGTTGGTTCCTTAAAGTTTACTAGCGGTAATATAGTAAACGATGCTAAAGGCAAAGCTAATATCTTGAATGATTTTTTTTCGAAGCGTTTTCATGTCTGACGATACATCAAATTATCTCCCGAATGTTGATAAACCTGAATCGATTTCGAAAATCACCTTCAGAGAAGACGGCATCATTAAACTATTACAACAGATTAAACCGAATAAAGCTCCGGGTCCTGAAGACATACCGGCTCGAGTGTTCAAGGAAGTTGCGGAGAGCGTAGCACCTTTTCTTAAAGTTATATTTGTCAAGAGTTTGAGTGAAGGAAAGGTCCCGAAGGATTGGAAGATTGCGAATGTCACGCCAATATTTAAAAGTGGCTCTAAGGACGATCCAGCTAATTACAGGCCTATATCTTTAACATCACTGATCGGTAAAATTATGGAACATATAATAGCTAGCTCTTTAATGGGTTTTCTTGAAACGTCCAATTTCATAATTAGGAATCAACACGGTTTTCGTAAGATTCGTTCTTGCGAGTCTCAGCTGGCGCTATTAGTACACGATGTTCTAAACTCTGCTGAAAAACATAAGCAAGTCGATGTGATATTTTTAGATTTCCGGAAGGCTTTCGATAAGGTACCTCATCATAAATTGCTGTACAAATTAGAAGTTGCGGGTATCAATGCAGAAGTTATTAACTAGATAAAAGACTTTCTCACCGATAGAGAGCAACGAGTAGTACTCGATGGTATTAGTTCCAACTTGGTTAAGGTGACCTCGGGCGTCCCTCAGGGCAGTGTAATTGGACCGTTGTTATTTTTAGTATCCGTCAATGACCTCAACAATCACATTGAAAGCAATGTTAGGATATACACAGACGACACAGTAATTTAAAGGGAAATAGATAGTTCAGAGGATAGATTAACCATTTCGAACGACTTAGATAGAATTATGAACTGGTGCGATGATTGGCAATTAGAGCTTAATGTAGAAAAGTGTTCGGTAGTTAACTTCTTCGAAAGTAAATCTATAATAAATGATTATTCTTACAGTCTCCGAGGGGTAAACCTAATGACAGTAGAATCGGTAAAGTATCTTGGATTAACTCTCACGAATAATCTATCATGGAGTGCCCACATCCAAAATGTATGTGGAAAAGCACTTAAGAATCTCGGCTTCTTTAAAAGAATAGTCGGTAGGAGCGAAGAAAAAGTTCGCGAGCGATGTTACTTAGCGTTAGTTAGGCCTCACCTTGAGTATGCATGTAGTGCAGTGGTTCCCAACGGGGGCGCTACCGCCCCCCGGTGGGCGCTGAGAAGTCTGAGGGGGGCGTTCAGTGCCCAAGTCATATTGAGGGGGCGTTGAGGTCCAGCCGCCGCCCCTTTGAGCATTTGGCGTATTTAATAGCCACTGACGGCATTACTGACATCTTTGTTTCGATTCTTTAACTTATGACGCTACTGCCTTTTGGTGCCTGGTGTCAGAAACATTGTTATAAATGCTTTCTCAGCTCTCGCAAAAGCTTGTGACAGAAGGATGCGTCACGAATGGGGTTGACCTAATCCGTGGAATACTGACGGAATGGAAAGTACGGAGAAGAGGGGCGGAAACGATGTTTGCAGGGCGGCTAATAGTGCGTTTACAATGGAAATACGGACATTGTAACTGCCGTTAAAATTCTGTATAAAGGTTATTTGGCAAAAGGAGAATGAAACTCAACCCGATTAAAAAACACACATCTCCCCGAGCGATTATTTTAAATCATCTCTCTACTTTGGAATATTCATAGTAGTCCCAAGGATTGTTTCTGTTGATGACACCACCCTATCAAAAGCTTTTATAAACTTTTATTGAATTTCTTCATCGGCCTCCTTCCACATACACTTAATGACGTTGTAAATTAATTTTCGTTCTTGGCTGTGAAGCGCTTTCAGATTCCCAATTTTGGATAGTTCGTTATTTGTAATTGAAAATTATAGGAAAAATGAATGTAGGAATATGACGGAAGGAGAGGAAAATGTGGTAATGATTAAATGGAATGAAAATAAGTACAGGGCAATGAATTGGAAGTGAAAATAAGAAGGTGGGGGAGTTCTAAAATGATCTGTTTATTAACCATGAGGATTAGAACCAGACTTAAAAGCAACAAGGCGTAGGGACGGAGCAGACATTACATTGTACATGCTCTCTGCATTTTTCGGGTGTCCGTCCGCGTAGGATGGCTTGGTAACTTAAGTTTCGCTCACTATCCTGTCAGCGTCTTCAGGTCGAAGGATTAACTTCAACCCTTAACACCTTCACTGTATCGAATTTGGTTAACACTGATAACATCATCGGCTTTTACTCGTAGTTTGGTTAATGAAGTTTAACAATGACTGACACAGAGAATAGAAAATAATAATAACAAAACTTTTTATGATTTCTGCTCTGACGCGCTCTGACGCAAATTGTTGCCAAATTAATTATTCACCTTACGTTGATTTTTACATAAGTAAATACGGAAATTTTTTTCTCCGAAACATATTTTCTTAATAATTACAATGTTTCCGTACGTATCTATCAATCATATTATTGTGTTGTTTCTACATATAGATCCATGTCGGAACCAAAGAAAAAATGTAGGCAATACAATGTCGAATATTTAAAATATGGTTTCATTCAATCACCCACAAACAAGACATTACTAAAGTGCCTCATTGGTAATGAGGTGTTTTCCAATGAAGCTATGAAACCTTCGCGATATGAAGAGTACTTGAGCGAAATACATCCTGAGAAAAAATATAAAAATATATCTTACTTTCAAATACTCAGAGATCAACATTCGAGACGTCCTACTTTGGGTGATATGTTTTCGGCCGCATCAAAAGAAGAAAATGATGGATTACGTGCGTCATATAATATTTCCTTACTCATTGCTAAATCGGGAAAACCACACACAATTGGTGAAGAATTGATAATTCCAGCTTTGAGTGAAGTTCTGCGTACCGTGCTGCATAAGCCACCGTCTGATATAATTAAAAAAATTCCGTTGAGCAATAATACAGTGCAGAGGCGAATAGACGAAATGTCCGAGGATGTGGAGAGTTCTCTAGCTGAGTTTTTGAAGACTACCGAGTTTTTATTACAGCTTGTTGAATCTACTTTGCCGAAAAAAGGAGTCTTTACTTCTGGTGTACGTTCGATTCATAAAAGATGAAAGGATTTGTCAAAACTTATTATTCGCAAAAACGTTAGAAATGGACACTAAAGGAAAATCTGTTTTTGGCGTTTTGGAACACTATTTTGAATAAAAAGGAATTTTCGTTAGTTCGTTGGCTGTCAAAAGGTACTTGTCTAAAACGATTTTTTTAACTCTTTGAAGCAGTTACGAAGTTTTTTGAAAGTAAAGATGATATATTAGGAGCGAATTTATTGAAATGTAAGAGCGATATTGCTTATTTGACAGATTTATACAACAAATTTAATGAAACAAACTGCAAGGAAATTATTTGAATTTGATCAAATTTGATCAAATTCAAATCATTCCCTTCCCTTTGATCATTCAAATCAAAATTCAGGAGGATTTTATCGAATTGTCAACAAATGAAGAGTTGAAATTTAAATTAAATATGGGTATCAAGAATTTCGGCTTCAACATCAAATTCCAATATTATACCCAGCCTTATGGGCTGCAGTAAAGAAATTTTTCATTGCTTTTCCGTCCTCATATTTAGCAGAAAGAGGGTTTAGCATGGTGACCAATCTATTAACTAAGAAAAGAAACAGGTTTTCAATAGTGGAACGCGGTGACTTAAGGTTATTAATGACAAAAATTACACCAAATATTAATACATTAGTTTCATCGCATCAAGCTCAGCTGTCTCATTAATAATATTATATTAATTATTAATAACATATTTCAATCTTCAACAATACTTCCATATTTCATTATCTTAAGATTAAAGAAAATTAAAAATTTGTTCTTGTTTTTCAATATATTGCATGTACAATGTAGTTAACCTAAGGGGGCCGCTATCAAATTATTGACTGAAAAAGTGGGCCCTGACTCAAAAAAGGTTGGGAACCTATGGTCTAAAGCAACCATGGGAAACGCGGAGCAACTCGCCAAACTTCAGTCGCAACTCGCGGAACTACAACAGCAGCTCCTTGTCCAGCAAGAGCAACATACCCAACAACTAGCAGCCCTCCAGCTGCAACACCAGCAGGCTCCGCAACTACAACAAGAACAGCAAGTGTCGTTACCTCCGCAACCATCGCAGAAGGAATCCCCGCTCTCCGATTCCGCCGGCATCAGCCCTGCTGCCATCTATCGCGTCACGCCTTAACTTCCCCCTTTCTGGCCAGCTCAACCTGCAGTATGGTTCGCCCAGGTCGAAGCACAATTTTCCTTGGCCAACATCACCTCGGACCTCTGTACAATTAGGTCGTAGGAAGCCTTGACTATCGCTTCGCCAGTGAAATAAGTGACCGCATAATAAACCATCCAACCGCGTTACCAGACACTTAAATCTCAGTTGATACAGCGCGTCTCTCTCTCCGAGGAGCAGCGGGTTCGGCAACTTCTCACAGCAGAAGAACTGGGTGATCATAAGCCTTCACATCTCCTGCGACACATGCGTTCTCTCATAGACGCAACACAAGTGCAGGACTCTTTCCTGCGTTCAGTTTCCCGCACAATTTTCCCGCACCAACACAAACAACAGCAACAGCTCCTGCACCCCGGAGGCAGCCAGCAGGGACAGCAGCGGCCCTCACCCTACCACGTACTTTCGGTCAAAGGACCTTCTCCGCCCCCACACAACCCCACCAACCGTATGTCGATAATGACGGAGCTCATGAGCAAAACGTGAACATAATGAGTGAAATGAGTAATGAGTGAAACGTACACAGAGATTGCAATTTGACTTACACACGAAACCTAGACCTGTGACAATGGTAATACAAATGTAAGGTTACAAAAGTGGGTGAGTGGTTCTTTTACCATTGTATTAAAATGGTAATTCCTTTGTAGGAGCACAAATTTTACCAGTACAAGGCTTTTATATTTTGTAAAGGGAAATCTGTGCTGTCTGGGTATTCTTTTCAAATATGAAATGCTTATACATTATATGAAAATGAGGATGTTGCATGTTGATAGAATTTAAAATATGTGCTCATAGAAAAGAACAGTCCAAAGAAAGAGAAAAGGAACAAGTCCAAAATACCTTGCGGCAATATTAACTTATCAATATTGTAGAAACTTCATCAATTCAAAGATCAGATTTGCCTTGTTTCCCATTTCGACATTATGAAAATAGTAGCATGGCATCCATGCAGATTTTTATTCAAACTGTTTATCCTTGCATTAGTATTTTTCATCATATACTACTTAACTTCACTCAAGAATTTTGCCTAAATTTGAATTTGTGGTAAGTTTTGGAATCTGTGATTGAGTTATAACTTTTGCTACCTAATAAATAAGAGTCATAAATATACCTTGAGCTGTCAAAAATTGAGAAAGGAGTCTTGATGTGCGTTTCGCTACTAAATGTAGCATCTACAGAAGACAGAGAATGAATGAGAATGTAGTCATTCTCTGTCTTCTGAAGATACTACATTAAGTAGCGAAATGCGCGTCAAGACTCCTTTCTCAATTTTTGACAGCTCAAGGTATATTTATGACTCTTATTCATTAACATTGCTGTCAGTGGTGTTTCCCTATTATTTTGCCACCTAGATTTATGTAGAGTTAGTAGTGTCAGTACCATACACTAAATCCAATTGAAGTGAATTAAATTCTTGATGAGGTCATTAATACAATTCTCTGTCCTGTACAAAACGCAACCCAGCCAATATTATTTTAAAATGCTAAGACTGTACTGCTTTCCATATTTTGTTGGTTTTATTGAATGTGATTCCTTTAAGTACCACTACCTTGCAGCTAATTTATTTTGGGTTCATCAGCAGTATGATCTATGGAAAGATTTGGTAAGAATTTTGGAATTGGAATCGAACTGGAAATACAAGAGAAAATTAGTTAAGCCTGAGAGCATGGACAAATATTTTAAGTAGACTTGGTTCATGGGGACTCAATTTTGTCAATTCAAATATTTTTTTATTTATTAACTACCGTATATGCCAGTGTATAAGTTGATCTGGCATATGAGTTGACCACTAAAATTTTGAGGTGAATTTCAGGTTTTAGCCTGTTTTCACCATATAAGTCTATCCAAAAAATAAGGCAACACCACTTCCCCCAGCTCTATTTTATGGGAAGTAAGACTGTTTTAAGTATACTGTTTTCATCGTTGGTGTCACTCAGGCTACTGAAATAAATATGCGTTATAAAAACAAACACAATGGTATTAAAATTTACTATATAAATAATGGTATCATAATGTGGTAATGTAAAATCACTACACTGTTGAAACAACTGCCATTAACTCCTAATGCTAAGTAGAATCATAAAAATTATATAAACAAAGACAGACCATGATGTGCTTATTGATTTTCATTTGTAAAAAGAAAACATCAAAATATATATGTATAAAATTTTTGTAATATAAAAGTACATGTGAAGAAATTAATATAATTTGAGAAGAATAAATATGCGTCAATTTTATTTTAAAGATATGAAATTGTTTTATTTAATTCAACTCTCTTATTATGAAAACATGTCATAACTCGCATGTGGTAATTTTAAAACCCTAAAAATTCATCATCTCGTATAAACATTAATGCTTCGTCAGCTACTGTATCATCATGTGGATCATCTTCGAACTGGATGAAATTGCAATTTCCTTGTTTAATTTGCCGATAATTAGTTTGCAGGGCTTAACATTTTTATTTTTGACCACAATTGTATTTCGTGATGGCATTTGTTTTATATGATATCTAGGTTAACTTCACTTGCCAAAAATAAGTTTCAGTAAGAAATAATTATGGTTAGTTGTGAGAGTTTGTGTAAAACAAGTACCGTAAATGTCCGAATATTGCCCCCGTGCGAATATAAGCCCCCCCCCCAACTTTTGAGTCTCAATTTTGGAAAAAAATTAGCATCTACTTTTGATATGTTCCTTTTCTGGTAAAACACACTTTTGTATCAAAAGCCCCTATTAGCGTGGCCTTCGTCGGCGAGGGTGGAAAGGGTAAGCGGTAGAAAAACAATCAGATGGTGCCTTTTCTGCAATGCTCGAACCCGTTACCGTACATTCGAGCTGACTATCTGTCTCAAAAGTTGAAGGATGTTTCTAACTTGCGGCAAGAATCCGTAAAGTATCCAAACCAAAGCGTATTTTCCGCATCCATTGACTCATTCGCACGATCAAATATCCTCTTCATATCTTCGATATGGAATTTCTGAACAGTGACAGTGATAGTGACTGCATACTTAGCTTAAAAACGGCGATTTTAAAGAGTTAAGGCCCAAAAAACTAAAACAATCCAACGAAGCCGCCGTACTTCCAGGCCCAGCAGCGCGGACCAGGATCTTGCAGCGCGATCGAAAAATCGCGTTTATTTTCGTGGTCGGTAACGTTCATAAATTATCTCTGCTGAATATTCTTAAACTGTCTTTACCCAATACTTAAGTGTAATTTCCCGCTGCATCTATTTTTTAAACAAAAGATATCGACTACTTTATGCCAAAATTTGTCTGAAAAAAGCGTCCGCCATTTTGTGATGGAACACCACACAAATATTGACAAATATCCTTGAAACTGATAGATAGCATAGATAAAGTACCATTTTGATCGAATATAATGTTTTTTATTCCAATGAATTCCTTCCACAAGTCCAATATTAGCTTAACTTATAAGATTTCCGAAGAAAACTAAAATCGGGCGTGCTTCTGGAAATTTAGTCATGTTTGACCATCCGTATCTAAGTAACGCATACGATTTATGGAAAATGACTTACCGTTCCATGATCAGCAATCAATTGGCTGTATATATGCAGAGTTTCAAGTCTGTATCTCAAAAAAGCAATTTTGGACTTTTGTCCGGCTTTTTTCGATTTCGGACCACTGTGCGTCACCAGCCACTGGGCTAGGGGGGGGGGGGCAAGCTGCCTGATAAAATGAAAAATGCCTAAATTACAGGGGCTAGTTTATTCATGCCCGCTTCTTACTACGAATATGTCAAATCTTTCAAAAACTAAATGTATTGAAAACTAGAGGAGTTTATATGGCCAACTCATTAAACTTTCCAAGATAGTAGTTTACATAAGCAAAGTATTGGAAACTTATCATAAGTTTTGTTTGGATTTCTAGTTTGGTTACGTCCAATTTCTATTAAAAATTATTTTTTTTCGATGCTTAAGTATTTTGATGCTGTAGATATATACTTCCCGAGTCTTTGAGCGTTATTTCTTCCAAGAGGTTGCCAAGCGTGAAAAGGAAAAAATAGTTACGGTTATTTGACAAGCGATATAAAACGTCTCAATAAATCACCACATTGTGCACCCATCCTTATTTGAACATCTTTCGTTATTAGACTCTATCATCAGCAGCTTTCTCAGGAATGACTTCATCTGTTGCTTTTAAAATTACCTCCTCTTCTAAGAAACAAAAAATCATGTATATCAGATGAAATTTTCTGGTAGGCTTACAATTAAGCCTGATTTCGTTATTTATGTATTAGCCAAGTTTTCAATTGAATGCGTCACATACCGGAGAGTAAAAATTCGTCTGCATTAAAATATTCTGTAGACTCTTGATTATAGTTGATATTATAATTGAATTTGCAGAAATCAAGTTATATACCAAGGTGGAAAAAATGAAGACATCAACTTACAATTATTTAGACCAAGTAATAGGTGGTTTAACCAGCAGAGAGATGATACAAAACCCAGTCTTACGCTCTGAGTATTCCAAGGAAACAAAAGTTTCCACGAATTGAAATTTTGAATGGGCATTGCATAACCAGATATGAGATTCGTGGGATTCTATCACAAGAGAAAAAATTGGCTGCATCGAAAAGGAAGCTGAAGAATTTAAGTCACAGTTTGAACCGTTTCTCAAATTTATTTCAAGTCATCAAGTCACAGTTCCGATAAATATGTGCGTAACTTACGCGCACAATACCTTTCAGCTGACTGATTTACTTCCAAAATGGTATATAACTAATACGTAATATCATCGAAAATTAATTTTTACTGATATCTTGTATTGCTCCAATATTTTTACAAATTTCTACGGAAACCCGGTTATTGAATTATTTTCGTGTAACTATACAGCAAATTAACGGGTAATTATAAAATAAGGATCGTTATATTTTATATCATCCCGAGTAATGAAGAGTCTACTGTACAGACTTATAACTGTCCAGAATGCTTAACAAAGGAACCAGTTCCTTTGGAATTGTCGCTAAACTCATCTTGAGATGTGCCCTCCGATAACAGCACTAAAATAATACAATCCTAATTTATGCAACTAATAATGGTCATTTTACAAAAAACTGCATAGAAATTAACTTACGTTTTCCCGATAGAGGCCTCGAGCTATTAGCGGACTGTGAAAAAAATTTTCGTATGTCCATCTGTATCTTATGAAATCCAAACTAAACTCTGCTTCGAACTGTTCCCTGTGAATTTCTCACATGCACACTAGCTATGCATTCACACCCTCAAAACAGTTACATGCAACAGATCTAACTGAGCGTTTTATCAACCTGTTTGCCTCTCAAACGTAATCTTAATCTCTGTTTTCAGGGTGTAAGTTTCGAATTACTTCTCGAATATTCCCTTGTGTTTTTGCGAGGAGTAAACGAATCAGCACTTTCGAATTCTTCTCATGGGTATCTTATCTTATGGCGTGAGTCATCTAACAAAAGGATATGGTTATGAAGTGCATGCGTTAAACATTGTTTGCGAAACACTCGTAGCGTCCCATTGATATCGATGTCGGCTCTAGGCCTGCTCTGCTACCGAAAACATCAACTCAGCTGTAATCGGAGCCATATTTACTGGCATGCAAAGCTTTCGCTGAATTTATCAAGCAAATGATTGGGGTTTTATACTCTTCAGCAGAAAAAACCACACTGCTAGTCATAGGACTTGACTCTTGGGGAGGGGTTTGAACCCCTAAACTTCCCCCCTCGCTGCGCCACTGCTTGGGCATATTTGCAAAACACTCACCGCAAAACTTTCATATGTCCATTTTGAAGGAAAAACGAAAAAAAAACTGAATCTTTTGTCTTCTGCAAGGGTAAAAGCACGGCAGTTTTATGGCAGCTTCTGTTCTTTACCGTGATATATAAGGAATTTCAAACTAATTATTCTGAAGAGAAAATAATGAAATGGCAATAACTTTTCGGTAAAATTAAACAGTCCTCTTCGGCAATTTTACCAACATATGGTAAAATTTTACCAACATTTCAAAACATTTTTGGCAGAATCAATGTATTTATTACTGTAGAGTATGTTTACGTATTATTTCGCAATTTTCTTCTCTTTTTGGGAGGCAAATATTCAATAAACGTCGGTGTTAACTATCGTAGTGCCCGAAAATAGCCCCCCCCCATCACTTTTATGGCCGATATTTTTTCAAAAAATCTGATGTGGCCAGCACATGACTTTCTCCATATATATAAGATGTAAATATTTATCTACGAAAGTATTTTCGAACTCTGTATTCCATCTAAACTTTGATGATGAGTGATTAATTTATATCATATTATCTTTTACGTCACAAACATTATAAATAATGTTTTTCGGGACATTCTCGATGAAAAACGATGAAATGGCTATTCGCCCACAGCGCCCAGAGCGCTCATGAAGTACAAAATCGGCAACTTCCGGTTTATCAGTATTTCATGAATATCTCCTAAAAAATCAGTTTAACAAAAATATATTTCAAACAAAAGTTATAGCAAAATTTATTTTCTAAAACTATTATAATTAATAGTATATACCTAAATATCATATTTATTGAGATATTTTGAAAACCGGAAATGAGCTTTGAAGAATGAAGCTCGACTTCCGTTGTACTGATTTGCTCCAAAAACTAATCAACTCTAAAGACACCAACCAAAATACTATATATGAAATTTGGTGTTGATCCGACAATTAATTTTCATGTTAGATCGCCCACAAAGTACATAACAGCTACTTCCGGTTTATCAGTAATTCACGAATAACTTCTAATCAACCGATGATAAAAAAATATGTTAAATACAAAAGTTATAGTATATCACATTATCTAAAACTTTTATAAGGTACACAATATACCTATCCATCATATTTATGGAGATATTTTGAAAACCGGAAATGAGCTTTGATGAAGAAAGCTCGACTTCCGGTCAACCGATTTACTCCAAAAACTAATCAACTCTGACAGCACACAAAACAGTACTATATATGAAGTTTGGTTTTGATACGATTAATAGTTTTCACGTTAGAGCGCCCACTAGCACACACACACATACAGACACACACACACACACACACACACACACACACATACACACAGACATCATTCCGAAAATGGTCAAATCGTGTTCTAGGGACCCCAAAACGTGTATTTCCGTTGAAATCTCAAAGTCGAATTTTTTCATGAAAACAATACTTTCTCTATACTTCGTATATGGAGAAAGTAAAAAGGGCGGCTTATATTCGGACAAATACGGTATTTACAATTTGCCATTAATATTTATGGTAAATATAAAATGCTCATCACATGAATGATACTAAATAATCTACCTAATAAACTCAAAACATTAAACAGTATGTAAAAGGATAAATTGGGTTTAAAGGAGTGACTTTTTAAGAGTAAAAAGATTATGATCATCTATATTTATTAAATTTAAAATCATAAAGCTGCAATTCTCAGGTATAGTTAAGTTAATGAACTCAAATACATAGTAATTAAATGATATGTACCAAGCAAGAGAATGTGTACAAGACTAAAATTTATTATTATTTCAAGCTAACAAAACATCATATTTATGAAGCTAACTTCAACTCACAATTAATTTAAAATCTACAAAAATGAAATTATATAAAACAATAATAGACCAATAGTAACTTATGGAGCTTAACATACAGCACTCACAACAGCTGATGGAAATTCTTTAAGGATATTTAACAGAAGAATAAATAGAAAAATATATGGACCAGTTTTAGAAAATGGCCAATGGAGAATACTACATAATGAAGAAATAAATAATGAGGAGATAGATTATGTTAGATCACAAAGAATAAGCTGGCTAAAATTGCAGATAGAAGGATTGCATGATGACAGGATAATGAAACAAGTCTTTAAAAAGAGTGTAGATGGAAAAAGAGGCAGACCATAGAAAAGATGGAAGGATGATGTTATAGAAAGCCTGATGAAAATGGGTGTATAAAATTGGGAGCAAGAATCCAACGATATGTATTCTGGAGGAGCATTGTAGAGAAGGCCAAGGATCACATTGGTACAGGAGGAATAAGAAGAAAAGTAAATAATATATCATTATAAAAATAGGACTTTGAATTCAGTGCTTTTCAAACTACAACATTATATTTTCTTCCACGTTCATTTTAAATAAAGAAATAGAAGTATTGGAAAATCTTATTTTGAATAACACCGTATTTAAATGGCAATAATTTAAAATAAAATGTCTTACATAAAAATCAAGAAAATAGCCACTCGTTGACTCTGGCAGTGGAGTCAAAATAAAATCTATCTTTATTATCATCTACTTTCAATATAATAAACAAATGGATACATATAAATATCTTATTTTTAATAATAACGCTTTCCAGTAGCACCGGTTTACATTAAAACATCTTAATTTAAAATTAACAAAATAGTATTCAATAGGACTTTGACTTTGTCAGTACTTCAGAGTCAAAATAAAATCTATTTTTATTATATTTTAATTTAATTTTAATGAACTTATTGAGTTATTTAAAAATCTTATTTTAAATAATAATGTTCTCCAAAGTCAATCTTTTAAATATATACGTCTGGTTTTGAAATTAAGGAAATAGCAGTTTGACATTAGGACCATTAATTTACTAAAGTAACTATTATGCAGATATTAAGATTTAGTAGCTTTTAATAATTCTAATCGATAAAATATTACAATAGGTTAGAGTAGTTTAAGTTCGGATTTTCCACCAGAAAAGACTTTCAATGTCTAAAACTCTTTTTACAAGAGTGGATTAGATATAATGTCATCTTCATTGTACCAGCATGGAAGAAGGAGACCTTTGTATTTTGCCTAAATTACCTAAGAAAACTAATACTGCCTAAAACCTAATCCCTAACTTAAGTCCGGTTGAAATTAAATTTTTGCCAAGTCCCTGTTAAAATGAGGTCAATGATCTTTCATCGAAAATCGTGGAAAGATGGTGAGAAATGTACTAAGTAAAGTTGATATTTCAAAAGAAAAAAAAATATTGCAATCGTTAAAAATTACGGCGTAAGTTTTTCCTGATTGTTGGTATTTTCTTACCTTTTTAGATTTCCTAATTGTGCATTCCACGATTAAAAATCACAGTGCTCGTTAAACAACTTCTTTTGAGCAAATCATTACAAAATTTCCGATGAGCACTGGCTACGTAAAAAATAAATTAGCACAAGCTCACTGTATATCCGTTTTCATTCACACCGCCTCTTCCGGATTTTCCAAAACCGACGTCACAGTGGGTGAAAACATTGCATCTAAAATCATCCATAGGAATTACTGAACATACTCTTTCCTTTCGCATAACATCCAATTACAAAGAGAGGCGAAATACATTATGCGATACACTTAGGAGCAGAACTGAATTCAGACACTTTTGTAACACTCGCCGTTGACTAAACCCTCATCCGGGCGCGCCGCACACCTCCAGGCAAAATTTGCACGCACTTTTATGAATGTGACGGTAAACTACCGTCCGCACTCCCGGATGAAGGTTAAAAAAGAAAATAACTGTGCTGTGGCGCCCAAAATAAAGACAGAAATTGACTGACATTTATAATTAAACGCTACAGCCACAAATCCTTTGTAATGCTCCTCTTTATTGAGCACCGCACTCGAATTATTTTCCGTGGCACTCCCTAAGCCAACTTAAATCCTTGAAGGTTCAGCAATTAAAGCTGGAAGTACAATTTTTTAATGATCGAGCACGGATTCGCACTTTGTCAATGTCGACAAGTTTGCTGAAAAATGAATATCCGTCTTCGATGTGAACAACTCGGTTACGAGAGAGGAACTAAAATTGGAAGCCAAAAACATGACTAAATGACAAAGAATTTCTATATTTCCTTTTTACGAAATTCTCCTTCACGTCACCTCTTATCTGTTTATAGTATGATGCCTACGCCGTATAATGGCGCAATGGAATTGTTCCAGCGGTGGTCAGGTGACTCAAGCTATTCAAGGACAACTCATCCCTTTCGAAGTCAAAAGTATTTTGATGCATTCTTAGTAGTAAAACCTTTTAAGTGATTACGCTTAAAATTCTTAGAAATATTAATCGTTCCAGAAGTATTTCGGTAGCACTGATTAAATTAAACTGACGCGAGAAGATTTTGATATTTTGTGTGACAATTGAGACAGTTATAACCATTCTAAAAGTGGAATTCTGATTAACGAACTGTGATTCTGTTATAAGTTAGCAATTTGAGCTACGCATTCAACTGTTTCTCTCGGAAGAGAGTGGAACACCGTGTGTTATGATCAAAAAGTGACCAAAATAAGAATTTTCTGGGAGAAGAAAAAGGAACATGCACTCCCATTATATTGCCTCGTTTTTTCAATGAAAGTGCGGTTGCTCCAATCACAAGCATACGAGATGAGAAACAAAGTGAATGGAGAACAAAAAGCATCGATCAATTCTTTTATTTTAGTGAAACATACTTTTCTGTCAAGCAATTTGTGATCTTCTAAGTTTGCTTCATTTGCTTCGACTTACATTCATAAAGAGTATAAGCGTTTAGTAGCTGTGGAAAAATGTATGCATTTCGCAAGAAACGCAATGTTATAAGAGATAAAACATCAAATTTAAATATACGTACATACAAACGTGAGTGCTCTACGTTTCGGTTATGTGCATTCAAAGATTCCTATTTAACGGCATCTCCTTCACTTCCTTGTAGCTAACCCCGCCTTTTAAAACATCTTCTGTCTTCGTCTTCTGTTTTTGTCCCTTGGATTATACCTTCAATTACAATCTTCAGTAGCCCCTCTCCTCTCAATATTTGACCATTTCTTCTGTCAATGCTCAACCAATTCAATTCACTTCACAACCACTTATCTCCCCAACCATCTCCAGCACCTCTGTGCTTGTTTTATTATCAACCCAACTTACTTTTCCTATTCCACGCCATACCCACATTCCGAAAACCTCTAAACGTTTGAATTCTTCCATTCTTAATGTGATTAATTATTTATGTTCGTAATTTGAGAAATAAGTGTGGTCAATGAAAAGTTCAATCGCAAATTTTATCACTAGCTTTATCAAGTGCAACTAGGACTAGTTATATAAATTTTACGAAAATATGGTGTAGCAGCCATGGTATTTTCCATCTAGGCTTTAGACACAGGTTTACATCGGCATGAAAATGGATACTAGTCATTAACTTGCCCGGTTCGAGTCTTGGTTGCATTACGCATTCTATCTGGTCTGTTCTACTGTTTGTTTCACTGTCAGCTAGTTAATGGTAGGTGAAGGAAAAATACTCACTCAAATGACCCCAACACTTTTCTTTCGAATTCTGTCGAATCCGCCGACGGAATTGTATTCATTGAGTGCGTTTAACACACAAATGTATAAAAAGGCGTCGATGGCCTAAGCGATCTGGTGCCTTCAGAGATGGCCTCCGTTCTTTCTACCGGTGCCGAATTCATTGGACATATAGACAGTGTGGTGTAAAAAGTGCCATAATTCTTCTCATCAGGAGGCGTAAAAATGGAAAGGAGTTTTGGAGGAGTCATCCGAACCAAAAGTCTTATTTGGCGCGTGAAAATACCGAAAAAAGATTCCGGAGAAATATGTTAGATTTTTTTAAAAGAGCGCAGTTTACGCGAAAGAGAAAAGGAAGATTTAGGGAGTGGAGATATCGCGAGCAGACGGCAAAGAAACCATTGCCTCTCCTGCATCAGCAATATCAACTCAACCGAGAATATAAGATACATAAAGCAATCGAAGTTAAATATATGGTTCTTCGCCATTTTCGAAAATTTCTCGGAAGGATACAATGCAGTTAGATACCCTGATGCAGTCCCGAAATACTGGAAGTACATTAAACTAGAAAATTCAGAATGATACGGAAATTCAAAATGGTACACAACGTTTCATTATTCAGACGATGGAATATTCAAATGATGGAATAAGCGTTTAGAAGAATTGGAGCCGTGAATTTCGATACCCAACGTGGGCAATAATGGATGTTGTCATCCAAAAGTCCCTTTTATGCTTGTTTTTAAGGGGTGATTTATGTGCCATAAATATATTTCCACGCGCATTGTTCAGCACGATAAATGTAAATCCTCAGCCGTTTGTTTACTGTTGGTTAGAACTTTTGCATCGGTTACATTGGGGACGGAATTACTGAAAGTTCGATGGAAATGAAATTCCACCTTCCAGCTATTTCCCCTCGTTAATCAACCAGTTATTGGAACCTGATAGGATTCCCTCTGCTTTTGAGAGAGCCATCGATTGCATTTCAATATTATTAGGGCAGCATTTATCAAGACGGGATCGGATTTATTGTGACCAGGTTAGTTGCGCATTAACGAACCAAACTCAACACACAGGCTCACTCTTTCGCCGGATTATTCCGTTTAAACAACGGATATTTACAAACAAGGCTGCCTTCGTTGCCACACGCGTGAATATGAAATTTGGATCATGGAGATATGCACATTCCGCTTGATTTTCTGTATGGCTTCTTCACAAAAGTTAAACTACGTTCTCAATTAGGTTTTTATAATTCAGAAGATAATGAAATGGGATTGATGATATGGTCAATCTTCCAGAGCGTCAACGGAATAATCGCAAAGTATTTAGCGGGCATAAAATGAGTTAAAACATTGCATATATCGACTGACATTAATTTGAAGTCAATGTATCTGATGCGAGACGGTATTGCTCTGTTGCAAGTTGAAGGTTTGTTGTTGGGATACACGTTCTGTGATAGCCATGGTGAATTAGATTACTTACCCTACATTCTTGATGTGCAAAATAAATATGAATTAAAACACGAGTCGGATTAAATGAAGTTTTGCATTTATTTTTTTAAAGTTAACCGCATTCTTGAAAAGAAAGACTGGGAAATTTTATTCCCGTATTTATTTTATTTACAAGTTATCAAAAGTTCAAGTTAAACACTCAACTAACTCATGAAATTCCAATCTACGATAAGTATTATGCTGTTGTATTTCTGTTACGAATGCATACCATACATTACGGGTTCTTAGCTTCTTTCTTGTGACAAATATACATTTCATCTGTAAACTACAATAACTATAGGTACTGCAATTTAATAGTTTCAAGCATTTATAAGACAAATAATGGTAAGGAAGCAAATATATTTCACGTGGGGAGTGGAGGCACGATACTAATGCTGCGACAAAAGTTTATTCAATGTGTTGGATGGATTGATTGGAATTTTTAGAAAGTCAGATGATTTTTTTATTCGCGAACTTAGTTAATAAATACCTTCATAAATATAGCAGAACTTCCGAAAGCTAAAAATCTAACATTAATTATAGACTTCGTGATTCATTGTGCACCTGTTTCCTCATTCCATAACTGCCGTTGCCATTTCTCTGTGGAAACGCTTGAAAATAACTGAGGAACGTGGCCAACTTAACCTAAATATTTTGCTAGAAGTGGAACATTACGATGAGGGATCGAATATTACTTCCACAGGTAAAAGAAAACAATTCATAACAGCGTAATATACTTATGTAAACCACTTGTCAGTAGTGTCGCTTTGATATTTACTGCTCTCGATGGCTCAAGGATGGACTACCGCTCAGTGTAAGTTATTTAGTTAGTTAGTTAGTAGGACCCTTTATTGGCGAGGTTAGGCCCAGGTGGGCCTCTCTTCCACCAAACCTCGTATGTCGATTACATTTATAGTTAAATTATTTTAAAAAATGCAAAAAGAAAGAGTAGGGTGAGGGAAAAAATCTTTGCAACTGAACGTTGACTAAGAAAAAACCCACGATGCAGGAAAAAACCCACAAAGAAGGGGGTGAAAAAAACGCACAAAAACACAGTAATAAAAATAAATACAATAATATACAAACCTAGATATATGAAAAGTGACCAAGATTAGATACGAACAATTATTTTACAAAGTATATTTAACAAAAGGTATAGAATACCTAATTGATTTAGTTGTAATAGAAGTTAAAAGCTTTCATAAACTAAATAATGTAATATTCGAAAATCTACAACATAGTATAATAAAAATTTCATAGAATTTCTTCAGCCGGAGGCATTTGTCAATAGATGTTTTCATGGGCTGTCTCGAAGTCCTTGTCTGTATATCAGTAATTCCTGTTAAATGGAGGTGCCCGTAAAAAAGAAAAGGAAAGAAGATATAAGTGGTAGTGGAGGAACAAAATAGTCTGACTGTGAATGAAAAGATGATCGGTGTGAGCCGGATTTCCTCGATACGAACTGGCGACAGAAAAGAAATTCAGCTCTAAAAATAATTACCAAAAGCCTTCAAACAGTTGACTTTTAAACTAGAATTTTATAATTTTTCATAATTTCAAGTAACTTCAAGAACTCAAGAATTTCAATCAATTTCAAGTAACTGGAAGTTTCGATCTGAAAATTCCACACCTCAAAGTAAAATTTGATAAGAAATTTAGGGTTAAAAGAGGTTTCACTTTTCAGCAAAAGTTTTTGTAAATTGTAAATTATTAATAAAGATATGTTTTTAAATAACAAATTGACATGTATAATTAACAAATACATAACAAAATATGAAATAAAGAAATAAAAGAGTTATTTAGCATAATAGTCTTACTTTGGAGACAGACGAGTGCGGCTAACGAAGGTGAACAGCGAGGAGGAGGGAAGGCACTCTAGACACGTACGTAAACGGCGCTCTTTTAGAACTTAACACTATTTTTATTATTATTATAAGATACACTTCGATTCAAGCGGATAACACGTGCGAGTGAGCGAGAGATTCTCTCGGATGATGCTCGACCCTGCGCGCTAACAAGCGGGACGCTAAGAAACACGGCTCGTATATTGAACGAAAGTATGGCCCGCGCTCCGGCTCTTATCTCAAAAAACTTTGGTACGTTAGGCTGCTCGTATCTCGAGGTACCACTGTATTTTGAAATTAATTACTCCATAAAATGTCGAATAACACGGTTGAAATTTAAGAATAAGTTGCAAAACATTTTCATCTCCAGCAAAGGAGAGATTTTGAATGCTAAAGCAAAGGGTAGTTTTCATCTATGCATCTATTCTATTGCACTAAATAGTCAATGGAAAAAGCGCATCCAAATTGTAACGAGGAATTGTAATCATCCAGCAGATTATATGTTGAAACCTGGCTGTCTTTCTTCAAAGGAAAGAAAACATATTTGTGAAAAAAGTGGCAGTGGAAGCTTTCTCTAAATTATATATGATGAATATCCACAATATCACGCCCTTTACTGTAAATGTTATCCATAATAAACATAATAAATTCAATTTGAAGTAGAATTACTTAAGTAGCATCAGCATTCACCTAGATACATTTATTCTTCTTAGAAATCATTTTATCTGAGATATTGCTCATACAGTAATGGGAAATCCTCCAAAGCAATTACGCGAAAGAGAATCCGTGGCGACAGTGACTTCTTTGGACTTCTAAAAACAGTGCGCAGAGGATGAACTCAGCACGGATTCCCTGACAACTCCGACAAACAGGGAAGTGAATGGAGTACGCGACAATTTTGACAAATGGACAAAGAAACGGAGTCGTGCATTGGAAGTTTCGCCGCATGAATTCCTCCTCTCCTTTGCGTCGGGATGTTTGCGCTACAGCTGAGGAAGGCGTGAATCAACTTCTCCGTCCAACTCGGAAGTTCTCCTGCAAGGAAAGTGCGTCAGAAGAAATGCGATTGCCTAAACGGATAAGAAAGGCCGGTTAGTTGGACTGAAGGAAAAGTTTGGTACCTCTTCAATGGGCAATGAGAGTTATCACTGTGGTTGGCATGATGAATTCTATGTTTATACTTTATGATATTACAAACGAATTTAGTACAAGTATGAGATGAGTTTAATTAATAAAAAAAATTATTTTATTCAAAATTCGCTATTTTGGCCATAACTTGGCGGTGACTTCCCTCAGATATGACAAGTTGACGACGTTAAGCGTCGAAAGTTTGGGTTCGGGTGCGAATAAATAAGTGGTAAGAGGTAAAAGTTATTCCTTTACAACATGATTACTTTAAGAGATTTTATATTTCCCAAATTTATTCAAATAAATGCAATACTGCGAATCTTAACCCCCACTTCAAAGTTCTATTGCAAACTCGTTATTTATCTCCGGGCTTGGCTATTGAGGAAAATCATTCACAACCATTCGATATGAAATATTTGTTGCTGAACAGGTTCCAAAGGCGGATCTATTACCTTGCTAGTAGGTAGACCGATAGTTGCCAAGGGGAAAATTAAGACAATTTCTATTTAAACTCATCTTTTCGAATCTCAAGCAAATTAATAATAAGATAAACTCATCGACGGGAGCATTACTTCTTCGCCTCCCATCAACGATAAGAGCTAACTTTCGATCTACAATTGACATTTACTATTCTGTGCGAATATATTTGACTGAAAGACTTTAAAATGCATCTCAAAGTCCACCACCTACTTTCTAAATGTGCTTTTGGCCAACTTTATAATGGAATATTGTGAGAGTTTGATTGCCTTATTTTGTCTTATAGTAGCGGAGGTATTATTTTTTAAGTTTTACGATATTTGAAGTAATTTTGCATAAACTAACCTCCACCGCGCAAGCGATTAATTCAAATTCTTTATAATACTTCGCATGGCTTTTAATTCCGTCCTTTTTGATTTACTGACAAAAAACTTAATATTATTGCTATTTACATAAACAAGAGTACAGACTAAACAAGTGCATGACAACCACGTAAACATCAACAATGACCATCAACGAACTAACTTATTTACATATTTAAGTTACGAGTATTTTAAAAACATACAGTATACAAGACAAAATTAAGAATATGACTTTAACGGGGAATCAAACCCGGGGCTGCTTTTATCAAAGACGAACGCGCTATAGTCTTGGATATTTGGGAGTCTTTTATGTCTTATTCAAGAGTTAGAGTGTAAAATACGACTATGATTGTGGAAATAGCTCCAATATTTTGAGAAAAGTGAAGTTTTTGTGAATAGGTCGTTGAGTTTACCAATCCATTGAAAACACTGTGTTAGTCACTCAGACTTTGAGGAATTAAAATAGATTTTAGATGGTTGAATTCGTTGAAAGTTTAAAGCTAATGAAGCTATTGGAGTAAAAACAGCGATTTCATAATGCATTATAATTACTAAACATTAATAAATGTTGAAAATGAAAAACCTAATTGAAAATTATCAACGAACAGAGAAGGATAAAAATAGTGATGGTCAGAAAATCATGGTTTTATACATTGATACCTCATATGATGTAATCAATAATCCAGTCAATTTAATTCATAGACCAAGCAGCAAAAAAGATAGAGGATTTAAAGGTTCAATTGCGTAAGAGAAGACTCGAAAAGAAAAGAAAAATGGGGACAAGGTATTAGAGTGAGCAAGTTTAGAGGTGGGTGGATGGAAGAAATAATGAAAAGACCAAATGAAATGAGGGGTGGAATTAGAGAGGGGCAAATGGGTTGAAGAAACGTGAGGAGAAGGGGCAGATCACAGTTTGGGGAGGCGTTCATAATTCGAAAACGGACTCAATCCCATTTTTGTCCCTTCAGCTGGCCTCCACAAACTCACTTCACTTCCACATCTACGTGCCACCTGAATGGCTTTCAAACCTCCTTCCTTCGTCAACCTCGGAAATATCGGTGGAGGAAATAATTCCTATCATTTCTATTTTATATTTCCCACTAAGAATACCCTAGTTCAATCTAATTAACTACTTCATATATTACTTGTGCCTTGGCTCGCCAATAAAGGGTCTAATTAATTAATAATCTATTTAGTTCGTTGGTCGTTGAACGTGCTGCCTTTAGGTCATATGTAGCCTTTTCTTGGCTCTAAGAAAAAATTATATAACTAAATTGGTTATTGTATTGTAACTAAGATGGTTTCCCAGTCTTGGTTACGACAACAAGTTGAAATTAAATAATAGTTACCTATTCATATATATTTTTCGCAGTTAACATAGTACTCCCCTGTCCACGATCGATGCCAAACTACATAGTTTTATGAAATATGTGACTCAAGATTGCTCTATTGTACGTGGCTTCCGATGAAAGAAATTGCCCACCCCTGTCCTAGTTGAAGGCTTCTTTGAAAACGGGTTCAAAGTTTTCTCAAGTAGGGCGAAAATACGCCCGATCTGCCGAGGGCATCAAGAGGCAGTTTTTGTTTGTGTTAGTGAGGAATAAGCGAAATGCAGAAAGCACCATAATTTATATAAGAATGCCTATGCTGATATATGGGTATTTTAAATATATTCACAAACTATAACATACGTACATTTTATCTAATGCATTTAATAACAGTAGGCTCTAAATAATACGCAGTATTTATACATACTCGTAACTGAATTTAAATATTGTTCTGATGCACAGGTATGAAAGTAACAAGTAATGACAGGAAATCAAATCCTTAGATTTAGGGTAGAGGTTCTCAGCTGGTGGTGTTTACTTCTGAAGGATTCTGGAGATTTAACCGCTTCCCTGACGCGCCCGTATATATCCGTAATCCGAGGTCGCAAAAATCGAAGCATGCCCGTATATATCCGTTCGATTCTCTTTTTTCCGCTACGAACGAATCATGCCCGTCTTTTTCCGTCTCTTGCTCCACACTTCGGTTTTCGCCCGTTTTTGCTGTAGAGATACCTTGTAGATTGCTTGAAACTGATTTTTTGAATTTTCAGACGATAAATGGAAGATGTGTGGACATTTAAAAAATCGCTATTTTCGGTGATTTTGTGAAATCTTCCTAATTGCATTGCATTTCTTATTTCTCGTTACATGATCCATTCTAACGTAATTATTTGACTACATATGGAGTACTCTATCTTTTTACAGTATATTCAATGTATATAGTAGCAAGCTTATGACGATAACTATAGTTCGCATGATAAAATTTCATCACCCATAATTTAGTAATGAAAAGTTCAGGCTGCTGTGCGAAACATTTACAGATTTAGATAAAACATATAGGCTAATAATTACTGTTCACTTTGATTCTATAGCCGCAGTTTTACCCTAAATATCACACAAGAGGATGCATATAATATTCTATCCGCTTAGTTCTTTGAATCGTTTACTCTGGTCAGCGCGGTAAATGACGCTAACGCGCTCGCGGTGATTTGGGCGCAGAAGGGAGCTGTTCTCTTCAAACCCATCGCCTTTCTTCTTCACACCAGATGTTTTATTGCACTTATCGGGTATTATCCACCCACATGCACAGTCTTGAGGACGTTTACCCTCGGGTTTACCCCGTAATCCCTCTTGAGGCCTTTTCTTGGAAAACGCTACTGCAGACTATGACGATATTTCTGTGACCGCTATTTGGAAAGGTGCTGAACCTTGAGTGAAGACGTCCAGCAGTTTTGATTTCAGCGGAGGTTCGCTATTCTTTTAGCTATATTCCTTTGCTGATTCAGTTATACTGGTGATTTAGCCTATCACGATGGAACGCGATAATGGTAGCGATAGTTCCGACTATGAAGTGGAGGAGGAAGTTGACATTGAAGATTATGGCTCAGAATCCAGCTATTAGGAGGACACAAGCTCTGATTTCGGTGATACTGCTGAGTCCATAGAGGAGTCGTGGTGTGAAGTGGATACCTCAGGTCCTTCAGCGGCGGGCCGTCCAAGATTTCCATTTGAAGGTGATTCGGCTCCAAATTTTGAAGTGGATCCAGATGGAGGGGTGATGCAGTATTTCGATCTTTTTTTACACTAATCTGATTGATTATATCACAAACGAGACGAATCGTTTTGCTCATCAAGTGCTACGTGGAAGACCATCAGCATCCACCGCAGATAAAGGTCAGCAATGGCTTGATACTAGTGTTCCTGAAATGCGTGTGTTCTTGGCACTTATTATGCTGCAAAGTATAGTAAGAAAGCCTGAGATATCCCATTATTGGTCAAAACGACCAATACTCTCTACAACTTTTTTTAGTGATACCATGTCATATCGCAGATTTGTAAAAATAAGACAATTTTTGCATTTTGTCGATGATGACACATGCAAACACATCCAAATCCAAAATTGAATAAAATTTGGAAAGTGCATCAGATGCAGAAGGAGGAATCCCACAAATTGTATACGCCGGAGAGGGACATTAGCATTGATGAGAGTCTTCTTTTATACGAAGGGAGATTAGGGCATATATTGGCATCAATATATGCTGCAAAAGAGAGCAAGATTTTGAATAAAAACTTTCATGCCATGTGAATCCAAGAGTGGTTACGTGTGGTCAACTGTTATCTACACAGGGAAAGGAACGATTAGGGGCAATGAAACCGAAAAGCTTTTGATGTCAAGTCAGGTGGTGAAGTCATTGATGGAGCCACTGTTTGATAAAGGGTACTGTCTAACGACGACCAATTTTTTTACGTCACCTGAACTGGCTGAAATACTGATTTCTCGATCTTCGAACACGTACGGAACAGTGAAGAAAACAAGAAAAGGAATGCTATTGGCGATGAAAACGAAAAATTTGAAAAAAATGTGGTTTCCGCGTAGTCCGTATCTTAGGTGAAGTTTCCGCGTATCAAAAGGGGAAGATATTAGTACTTTGATGGAAGGATAGGAAAGATGTGCTTTCTTCCATACATAGTGCATAAATGGCGAATGTGGAATAAAGGAGTGAAATGAAAGTAAGCCAAAAATTGTAGTAGATTACAATGACACTATGGGAGGGGTTGATCGAGTTGACCAGGATCTAGCGGACTAGCCGATCCCTAGAAAGAGGGGGGAAAATATTACAAATAATCTTTTTTCATTTGATGGAGGAATTCTTATGTTTGCTACCGTAAGAAAAGGAGGAAGAACAGTGCAACTTGACCACCGGTTGAATCTGATCGAGGAAATAATCGACGCGAACTTTTCGAACATTACTTCACCGAAAGTTGGTCGACCACTCGCGACACCACAACCCCGCCGCCTAACAGAGAGACCTTTTATAAAAGTATATCCTCCTACAGAGAATAGGAAGAATGTAAGCAAGCAGTGCTTTATGTGCTCAAGAAAAAGAGACGCTAGTGGAAAAAGAAAGCGGAAGGAAACTAGATATAATTGTCCAGATTGCGATGTCGCGCTCTGTATTACACCGTGTTTTCGGGATTACCATTCGAATCCAAATTTATAAAGTAATGAAAATGTTAATAAATATTATTTTTTATATCCTTATTATGTGTAACTAGTTTTTTCCTTATAAAACCAATTTATATTCCAGTTTTGGTGTTAAAAAAGGAAAGTATGTAAAAAATTGCCATTTTTAAAAAGTTTAAATATTTGGAGCAATTATTGTTTAAAATTATAATTTCCTTCATTTAATTACTCAAATTTATATGTAAATTTAAAATAACAAATTAAAAAATGTGTCTTGATTTTGAAGATTTACTCGAAAAAATCCGTCAGGGAAGCGGTTTTAAGGAGGAACTGATACCTCCTCATACTAAATTAAATGTAGAAAAACCATACTTTACTTATGTGTTTGAAGTTGTCTCGATTTCTACCCCTCAAAATTGCTCGGAGAAAAATGATTCTCTTACGGTGAAGTCTTAGTTCATGTTAACGTAGTCCTCGTCAATCCTAATCTTGATCAATGGCGCCTCACGCCGAGAGTTATTAGTAGTATTACTAATAATATCGTTAATAATAGCAGCTGAGGTAATTGAGCATATTTGGACTCTCCAGGGGATCGAACCCGGGACTGCTTTTTTCCAAAGGCGAGCGAGCGAGATCCACTCAACCATCTGGAAGCCAAGCGCCAGATAAATACATAAAGCACATCTGTTCATTATTGAAAGGGTGTGAAACTTCAAAAGTAAATTTTCCCTAATAATAACAGTATAATATGGTAAATATGAATTAAAATGGACAAGGAGGCTCAGTTATGAAGTAATTCAGCGACTGTTAATTTCCGTAAAGTATGTAGATGTAAAACTGCCTTAGCTCAGAAAAATGAGTGCCAAACACCTTCAATTTCTCAATTTATAATGAATAATAATTGAAGACAATATTTTATTATTTCCGATGTTATAGTGAACCTTGTTTATTTATCTTAAAGATAATTTTGGAACGTTCTCTTTAATGTTTAAGATAGCGAATTCTGAGATTGAAAATGCAGAAGATAGGAGTCTGCAAAACGCAAATAATTTACACTAAATAAAACATAAATTCGTATTATTTCGTAGTATGTTTACTGCAGGGGAAAAGCTGATTGTAAAAAATTAACCAGTCTATACCCATGCTAGGAAGGTTGCGTTGGTGAAGTTGGGTTGGTGCAGTTTACCCATTGCCTTATTCAATGACGTAGTTTAGAGGACTGATAAATTAAGTTGGGACTCGGAAAGATTTTATCAATCTAGAGATCTCTCAGAAACGTTGCCAATAAATTTGTGTAACTTTTACCTTAATTTCCGCTCCATTTCAAAGAGCTTATAATGGAAAGCTATGAATCCTCTATAGAATTCAGAGCTATATTTACCTCAGCATCTGCACATCTCGCTCTTAAACAGCTTACCCATGAACTACCACATTGAATCACATACGCCAACCAATCTTATGCCTCATATTTCTAGCTGCGATGCATTCATCCGATATCACTTCCATGGGACGAATTTAATAAAGGGTCTAATGAATGGGCAAAGAGGATATAGCAGCCATATTTCTATCTAACTGTAAGAGTATAGCCTTAATTTTGAGAAGAGATAACTTTCGCTGCAAGCGATAATGGGATCCCATTAGTTGGGAACAACATGAAAACGTACGCTGTTTAACGACTAAAAAATTTAAGGTCCAGTACGTTGGGTTATAAACTCACAATCCAGGTGTATCTGAAAGTCCAAAAGTTGTGAATAGCTACAGAAAAGTGGATGTAGGAATTTCAATAATGAAAATAATACTAACCCCCCCATAGGGTAATGGTTCACAAAATCTTGTGCTGTTTTTCTTATTCCTCGGATATTAAATGGAATAAATTTTAATTTAATGCTTTAACCATCGTAAATAAAACACTTAGTAGCTTCCACAAATATATTTCAAACGACCGGTTTCGTCAACGAGTTGACAAAACCAGTCGATTGAAATACCAAGTGTTTTATTTACGATGGTTTATACTGCATTCCACGAAGTGAGGATAGAACATATAAACTTTGTTTTAACTTCATCCTCTTCTCTTTTCCTATGCTACATTTAAAATGCTAAAACATACGAATGCTACTCTTCTCTCTACAATTACAAGATACTATTTCCGCGTTACATAATAGAAATTGAGAATTTTCGTATGTACTTCGTATGCGATAAAATATTCTCAACTGTAAGGAAATACGTATACATTTAGTCGGCTGATAACAACAGCTATTTGGCCACACTTTGACCACACTCGATAACTGCTAAATATGTTATCTGGCATGTAAAATGAAATAATTAAAGTGAGCGTTTCATGAGATTTTTGCCAAAAATACAGCTTATGTTCATATTTTTAATTACATCTTTAGTCGTTTTATTTATTTGAAGTTTCGTATTTAAGCATGGAAAGCTATAATCGGGGAATATTATTACATAAATAACGTTTTCAGGCAGGATTTCAATTCTTTGTGAGATAAGTAATGTAATAGATTTGAACATTTCGGCGTCAGAAAGAAATTCATACAAAATATAATTCAATTTTGCTCGTAAGCAGCACTTAGTGATCAACTTCAGCGTGGAGTTACAAAGTCATAGAGTTTTCTAATGATAGCATGAATCTAACTTTTAGATTGGACTTGCTAGCAAGTTAACGTGGAATTATTCTGAAAATATTAGGTGACTTGGAGAAGTTATTTTGAAGAATATTAAACTTTAAGTCTCAAATTATTCTCAAACGCGGGTATTTATAAAAAAATAACCCCTTTTTAATTCCTCCGAATACGTAGAATAGAGAAAGTATTGTTTTCATGAAAAAAATCTACTTCGAGATTTCAACGGAAATACTTGTTTTGGGGTCCCTAGAACACGTTTTGACCATTTTCGGAATGATGTCTGTGTGTATGTGCGTGTGTGTGTGTGTGTATGTGCGTGTGTGTTGTGTTTGTGTGTGTGATTTTGGGCGCTCTAACGTAAAAACTATTAGTAGTATCAGTACCAAACTTAATAGCACTGTGGTTGGAGCTGACAGAGTTGATTAACTTTTGGAGTAAATCGATTAACCGGAAGTCGAGCTTTTTGCTTCGAAGCAAATTTCTGTTTTTGTAAAATATCTCCATTGTATAGGAGTTATATACTGATACAGAAATACTGATAAATCGGAAGTTGCTGATTATGTACTTTGTGGGCGCTCTAACATAAAAACTGTTAGCCGTATCAACATTAAATTTCATAAAAAGTACTTTGGTTGGTGTCGTTAGAGTTGATTTGATTTTGGAGTAAATCGGTTAACCGGAAGTCGGGCTTTACTTTTCAAAGTTCGTTTCCGTTTTTGCAAAATATCTCCATTAATATGATATTTAGGTATATACTTTTTTTAAGTTTTAGTAGAGGATTCCCAAGGAGAAACGGACTTGAAAAAATTCTGACAGGGCCGGGAATCGAACCCGGGATCTACTACATCTAGGCTACCCGACCAGTTCTGGTCGGGTAGCCTAGATGGTTAAGGCAGCCTCCCGGTTAGATGAAGATCCCGGGTTCGATTCCCGGCCCTGCAAGACTTTTTTCAAGTCCGTTTCTCCTTGGGAATTTTCCTGGGTGCACGCCCTTATGTGCAAAGTCACCTTAACCCTTCCCTTATTTAGTAGAGGAGTAGGAATGTAGAGGAGAAAGTATAGGATAAGGATAAGAGCCTGAAGCTATCTCGCAGAGATGAGTGGATTGATTGATTAAACTTTCTATTAGTTTAACCCCGGAGGGAGCCCCCCCCCCCCTCTTCCAATATCCGCATGGGTCTGACTTCAGAAGGAATAGACAAACAAGTAATTTGCGTGGTAAAATCTCTGGAGACTCCATTTTATAGGCATAAAAGATGAAATGAATGGTCAGAAAGAAATGAAGAAGAAATTAATTTTTACTTCTACAGTAATAGTGAATCTGCTACAAATATTCCAATTGAAAATTGCTTTCAACTTTGACCTACAGACACGGAGTCAATTTGGGCATTCTAATCAGGGGATTCACGCACACAGAATTAATTTCTTTTTGAGCTACATTGCTGGGATAGCATAGGAAAACGAAGGAGGAGAAATAACTATATTTACTAGAAAACATCAAGACATTTTCCATTCTAAAGCTTTTCCTTTAATTCAGCCCACATCAAACGATGCCAACATACAATTATACTTTAACAATACGTATCGTTTTACGTCACAGACACAGACCTCACTCCAGACAAGTCACAGACCAGGCTCAACCAAATCATGACCAAAAATTGTGATGTAATTCGAGACCATAGAGAAAGCGTTTCCTTATGCTTTTCTATTCATCCCACTTCGGTAATTAATGACAATATCACTCTGCTCATCATAAAGGGAATATCTTTATGTCATTACTTCTGAAATAAAGGTTGAGTTATAGCTCATGGACTCCAGAACAGTAATCATTAATTTTTCATGCAACATTTAACAACTTCTGATGAAAGATTCTCCAAAATGTTCCTGAAAAATCCATAAGTAAACAAAAAGAATTTGAATGGCTCCATTGAATCTTCGCGCGCTAAACTCTACTAAGAAATTGCTTTCAAAAAGAAAATTCCAGAGTAAATGAGAATTAAGGTTAAAATATTTATAACTTATAATTCAATTTTATATTCAAGTAAATATAACTTAATTTACCGAAAATAATAATATCCGCTCGTCCTTATAATATTTCTGTTCGTCATACAGCAACGGCGTTTATATCGCCCCGTTTTTTCCACAATCTCCAACCTTCAACATATATTACCTACAAAATAGTTCAAAACCTAGAATATAAAATACTTTTAAAAAGAAACTGTATGCCTCCACATAGATTATAATGTAGAACCGAATTAATTTAGATATGCATCAATACATTGTAATTTTTTCCAAATTTATTTCTCTCTGATTTATTAATTAAGAGGAAATCATAACTTTAGCCAAGAAAAAGATAAAAAGAAATATAGAAAAGCGTCGGCGAGAGAGTTTTACGAAATTCTTGCCGCAAGAGACTGTTGATGTCTACAATAGGATTTCAATAAAGGATGTAAAATAAATCTATGGTATGCTATCAGCAAACGTGCAGCAGTACTGTTTTCACATAGCCAATATTTTTATCGCAAAGATTCGCTGTGTTTATGTGGTGACCAATTACGTTCTCATGAGTATCAATTTAAATATATTTCTGAAGTAAAGGAAGCTTCTGAGAACGAAAAAGATGAGCGTAACATTTCCATAGTAACCCGTGTAAACACTGATGCATCGACATCTTATTAAGATAAATTCGGTAGAGATTTCGGGCAAAAGGATAATTCAGCAATATATCGAAGGCCATCAATTACGTCGACCCTTTTACCTTTAGGCAAACAAGCGAGAGAGAGGAAATGACCCTCATTACATCGGATGCTCCTTTAATGTCTCCCTCCCACACAACTCTCGTCTCGATTCAACGATCCACGCGTGCCTCAGCCCTCCGCGTCCTTCCCATTTCAATGAAGAACTCTTTCATTCGAGCGAAGAAAGCTTCAAGATGCAAAGAAGTGCATTTGAGCATAACTTCATACTTTTTATTACATGGTAATATAAACATGGTATAGCATAACTACTGAAATAATGTCAAAAGGCGCACCTAGATATTCCTAATAGCGATTTAATTTCAATGCTTAGCTGTTGTTGCCTTTCACCGGTTAAGTCTCCTTAAGCTCTCATGAACTTGTCAGGAGGTGCCTCACCGAGGCTACAGCAACAACGAACACACAAAAGCACTCCCAGTTCGGAAAAATCCAATCAACCGGGAATCGAACCTGGGACCTTGGGGTAAGAGCGATAGCGTAGCTGGAATACTATCCACTCGGGCACATAAAGATTATTATTATTTAAAGATAATTACTGACGCTATATCAGGGGCTTTATATTTATGATAGCGGAGTAAAGCAGGTTTCCTTTGAAAGTAATTCCAATTAACTTTCCAAATGTCATTTTGTCGGGATGCATACATTATAGTTATTGTAATTGAATAAAACGCCATGATATAATAATTCAAACTCCTTATTTCATCCTACGCAGATTACAAGAACTAAAAGGTCATCAAGGGGAAAGGTGAAGGGCCGATGGCCGCTTTAAGCCGCCTTCGGATAATATGGAACAATCGCGCGTGAACTACCCAATTCATAAAAATCATTCCGCCACCATTTTCTTTGATACCTAAGAACCAGAATTCGTTCCTTCCTACAATGAACTCAAAAGCTGCATCAATGATAAATAAAATGAGCTCATACGTAAATTTCATAAAAAGTATGATAGCGTCATCGTGAATCCCCAATAAGGTGGAGTTGATAATACCTTTTTGTTGAAAAGCCACTAAAAATGAAAAGAAAAAACTACTCTTTGCAATTTAACGGAACTAACATCAAATGCTTGCTTATATATATATATAAGTTGCTATCACAAATTACTCTAAACGTCTCTATGAACATTCCATTGGAGATCCAAAGTAAGAAAACTTAACGGTTTAGAAAGATAGAGCTTCAACTATAAATCTAACAAATGTATTGACCTTCATTGGCCCCTTCCCTTACCTACGGGCAAGATTAAAGCGAACAGCACGAATATACTTAATTTCGTACATATTACACCTGATATTGACTGCTAACGTCTGAACCGGTCGTAGTTAATAAAAGTTTGGTAAAATATACGAACATCTGTTTTTATGGGTGAAGCCCGATCCCGGATTCGATTCCGGTCATGAGGAAGTAAATTCGGAAGTAAACGAAAGAGTAAATTCATTCAAACTGTTTTGAGATTTGTGCTTGGCTCAACTTCAGCGAGCGAACTCCAAGTAACAAGAAGAAAATTCTTCCGAAGTATCCGGAAACTAGCGCGCGTTAAACTCTGCATGCTCGGCGCCGAACTCCTTCCTTCGTTTAAGAACGCATTCACAAACATCTCGAAAACGCTCCGGAATAAAAGTTTGACGGGATTGTGACACTTTATCTCCGTTTCCACCCCAACGGAGATCAACGGGGTACTCAGCAGAGGCGACCTCTGGGCGAGCATTACTCGCGGTAAGATACTGCTCAGGCTTTACTCTGTCTGCATCACCGGGGCACGTGAGGCGATATAAGGTCGGGCGGTATTCTTTTATGACGCGACGCAGCGTGTTCTACGACACCACCTTTCGGTCTGAAATATTCCCACCTCAAACCCAAGAACTCTTCCGCCCCGCCAGCCCTTCGAAAAGCGCTCCCTCAATTTCGCCAATCTCTCCCATCGTTTTGACTTTATTGCCATTTTTACCGGTGAATTAAGTTATCCGTCTTGTGATGAAGTAGCTAATTCTCTTTCAGGCTGTGGAAATGCACTTAGTTACAGCACTTCGAAAACCGTCGGCTTTGCAGCAATGCAGATAGATGCGTTCAGGATGTATTTAATGCTGATCCGCAGAAATCGATCATAGACGCCATTCCGTGGAGTAAATAATGCCTTTATTCGCTGAACTGGTATTATACTAGTTTCCCACTCCATCGGAGTTATGGTTTATTTTAAAAATTAAGAACTAACGTCATCAATAAGGTTAGGCCACATCCCCATTTATATGTGTGTATGCATAATAAACACATGATTCATATAATGATGAATCCATTTCATATTTTAGACTGAGGATATTGCTAAACACACTAGAGTACTCAGATAATACAATTTGATCGATAAATTGCTTTTCTAAATAGAATTTCTATGAACAATTTTATGTCTATAACCTATCTACCTCAATGAATTAATTTTGTATACTATCTTTCACATTCAAAACAATTCGCAATCGAGAATAATATTAAATAGAAGTGTTTTAACTACTTTACATAAAAAATCGCATAAGCAATTAGAAATAATAGGTAGCTGGAATAACCTGCACACAAATCAGTTGCTACAATGAGCATTTAAATTAAAAGACAAAATAAATGTAGCATAAAGCTGATAAGACTGAGTATACATTTTCCCTCAAATGAGAAGATTTTTTCATAGAAATTTTCGGTCGGTCAACGAATTCAGGTATTGGATTTAAATTTATTTCCATGCCAGGTTACGCTGTCTCTTATAATCTAATCACCTTTCTCGAGGTTTAAAAAAATAAATTTCTGTTTTAAACAGTTGTTTCCGTGGCTAAAATACATATACATGAAATACGAAATATATATGTAGCACATCCGAAACTTAATAAAAGCTTCGTTGAACTGTCTTTCCACAAAATGTAAATATTTAAACTTATTTCGTATACAGATTAGTTGCTATTCGGTCCTTGAGCACGTTTCAAAGGAAAAAATAGGCATTAGTATACGTTTTTGTGCTTCCAAATTAAAGATCTGGAAAATGGTTCCTGTGTGTAAAAATAAAATACGAAATATTTGTGGTCGCCTCTTTGATGACCTTTTCAAATGTGTCCTCCGACCAAGAGGATTTGGCTTTCCTGTTTCAAAGTATATACAGAATAGAATACAAATACTCAATATTATAAGGATATAATAGCAAACAAATATTTTATCGACGGTGGAGTCAAAAAGAGGTAGTAAATATCTTGCTCTTAAATAAATACGTTAAATACACCAGCTTTAATTGGAATGTCAGATGATACCTGAATAATTAAATGCTTCATATAAGTATACATAAACCATAAATATTTTAAATTTATATTTCATTCTATTAATGAATGAGTTGCAAGAGTGTGTCGACAGTTTAAAAGAGAGAACTACTGTTGCACTGCTCTTTATGTGGTTTCACTCTTGATGATCCACGCAGTTGAGCTATTGTTGTAATTTTCATTTCCAACGTAAACATAACTGAAGAGGAGATGCAACCGCACCTAATGTATTTTAATGAAAGGACTGGCGAGCAATGATCAACGCACTGGTAAATGAAAAATATTTGATGTTAAATTCGACAGATGCGGCCCTGATGACGTACAATATGCAATATATATTTGTTTAATTTGATGTAGTGTGAATGACTGGGGTCAAATCAAGCTTATACTATCCATTCTTTCTTTAATAAGGATGGAATAATTTTTAACAGATCTGATCGCACGACAATGAATTAATTAAGAATTTCCCGAACATATTCGCAAAATTATTACTACTTATAAGATAATTATTTATTTTAAGAGAAAGATATGTTCTGTCTAATGTGATAGAAGTTCAATGGCATGAATGTGGCTGGGAATAAATTTTTTAAATACTTGAGACACAAATAATAGTCTAATATTCATACTTAATGGTACACTTTTATTAGACCAATTTACATTTAAAGATAAAACATAAAATGAGACAAAAATCAATACACAATTTTCCAGACAAAGTTTTCAAGCAATTGCACTGCATTCTGCAAAGTTAGCTAAATCAGTGCATCAAGTTGCGAGTACACCCTCCAGCTGCGTGTGTTTCTAGTCTCCAACATTGGCATCCTCAATATTTTAATTTTTGCTGCTTCAATTCCTTGATTTGATTCGTTCATATGAATTTTCTTCACAGTATCCATATCATGTATGAAGGTGCAAAAAATATATATGTTGCTCTGATGTAGAATTTGACTTCAATTCGATGCGAAGCTTAATCATTAAATTACTCTACGCACAAGATAAACTCATTCTACGGGGAAAATGGAATCTAATGATTATAACTTTCATTGGTTAGACGATGGCAAACTATGTGAAAATTAGATTCCGTGAAAACATTAATCATGCAAGAATATCATTTTCCAAATTTTCATTTATACCAAAACAATTTGAAATAAACTAAAATCTCCCTGTGTAATAAGAGTGTTTTAGCACAAATTCATAATTAAAACGGAGGAAAAAACCACATTGGAGTTTGGTACTTCAACTTTGCCATAAAAATCTCGTCAACAATAATTATATCTTAAAAGAAAGCGAATCTGTCAAGCAGATTAAAAACTAAATGTCATTCTAAAACGTTGCCGTAAGATTGGAAAGCACTGCCAAGGAGTATCTTAGACCATAGTTTACCTTAAATCTCTGCAAATTCCAAGAATAGTCACCAAGGACATCAAAAGTATGAACCAAAATCTTTCAAATACTATAGACCAGAGTGATGTCACATAAATGAGGAAAAGTTCTTTTTTGGTATGCATTTTTTCACTTTATTTTGACCTCAAACACAACGAAGAACCGCTACCGCGAGAAGTGAAATGAAGAAAGCTTAAATCGGTTGCTAAGGAACAGCATTGTTGCGCATTCCTGAGCTCTCGTCCTATATTTTTCCAGTAGCTCAGTAAGAGTTTAAATTGAAGGATACAGAGGCAGTGTGTAGTGAAATATTTTATTTTATTTGGATATTTCCATTTTTGCATTGAAAAGAATACTTGTACAATTTATTTTCTGGTTGGTGGAATCCGGGAATCCATTTTTATAAAATATTCTTCATTGTTCACCAAACTTTTGTACTAACGGATTGTTTTGGGATCAAAAAAGCTAACGATCATAATAAGAAAAAAATATATTAGTAAGACATGAGTTGTTTATTCTTCTCTATCTGAGGAGTTTGCTACTTTCAGATCTGTTGTTTTTGGGTTTGAGAATTAACATTGGAATGAACCATGTAATCTGCCAATGAAATGCACCAACGGTTGACAAATGCACCACTTGGAGGATACTTAGTCCGAGTTTGACTCGCAAGCCATCAATTAAGCTATAAAATGTTATTATTAGACAATCAATAATTATGAACTTAAAACTTAACCTCCTGTATTTGTAGATAATGCCCTTCAGTTAATTAGAAAATATTATGAATTTCTAGTCTTTTATTAGTATATCTTTCTTGTATTATCTGACTTGTATCTTTCGCAGAATGAACCTTTAGGGACAGGTAATGCGCGTGGCATCAATGGGGAAACACGCAATGTTTATCATGCTGATAAGTGAAATTATCCATACTAAGGAACAATTATTTTTCATTTAAGTCACGAGGTAAACAGAGGTGGAGGCAGCGTAATAACGACTCTAGCTCCAAACTCAATGAACTCTATGAAGTTGGACAAATGCTAAACACGGAATCATGAGAATAATAAAATTTATTCAATTAGTATCTGATATATCCTTTGTAATGCTATGAAGCTTACGCTACATATGATATTATCCACAACTAAAATCACCCCATTCTATATACATTAAAAATATTTTTACTATTATTTATAAAACAAAGGCATTATGCATTTCGCCTATGGCTTCACAATCGTTGCTTGCACTGGATCTTCACACAAATCCATCACTCCGTAAACTGTTTCTGGAACTGTGGTCGGAATTGCACCTTGATCTGTTCCATTAACAAAGAAATGCAGAGAACCATTTGATTTCCTCATAACACCCACACGATCACCATCCTGTTTGTTCATAAAAATAGGTATTTAATTAGTTTCTATTGGACCTAATGAGAGGAAAGATTATTAATTAAAAACACAATGAAACTTTGAAGAATGAGTGAATTTTTCACATGTTTATGGCATTATAAACAGTTGAAGCTCTAGTAATGGAAACAGAGCTTCAATTGGATGCAATTGATAATTAAAGCAAGTATTAGTGTAAATATCAACTATCATGAAATATTACTCTTATTTGGCAATGTTTGAAGTACTTTCTCTCTAAAAAAAATCATAAGACTTATCATTCACACTGCGGACGACGTAGATAGAAAGGTTTCAGAAGATAAAAATTTCAATAAGATGAACTAAGTTAAATCACGGTAAATAATTTGGAGTTCCTTGTTTTATGAGTTTCACATTAGTTTAATAAATGTTTAGCCATGTTATGGAATAAACTGAATTCAAAGTTTACTATAATATCTTCAGTAGATAAAGGGAATAAAAATTGTATCCCTCTTTAATTCTCTTACATAAGAGACATTGCATTCACGAGTTTCCTTCTTTAACTTATAATATAGTTATGAATTCAAAACTTTATGGTTAGAAATTGCTTACCTTCAATGTTTTCAGATCGATCCCATATCCACTTTGAATATAATCTCCATTATGGTATATATTATGAAGGTAATAGAGCCAAACGCCATCTCTATGGAAGATACGGTTCTTTAGATAAACATCCACAGAAATTGATACATCAAACGATATATTTAAAAATTTATTTATACTTGAATTGTTTCCAGTGATTCTTGAAGGAGACGGTGGTAGGATTTGCAACTGTGACTCCCAAACTGAAAAGATTCCTCCATTTGTCGATAATTTGGTCCAATCGCACTTCGAAAAGTTCATCATCTTTCAGAGGTCGATTCGTTATCACGCTGCCTCCATCATAGATTACCTCGTTACTGGAGTGAATAAAATAGTTTGTTAGTATGGTTACTACCATTAATAAACTTAATTATATAAATTAAAATTATGTACCAGTATAGATCAGTAAAAGTTTAGTAGCTGATAAATATATAAGTGTTTTCCTATCGACACCATGCGCGTTAACTAGTCTAAATAAAATCAGCCATTGAAAGAAACAGGTGCCAGCCAAAACGAGGAATTCTTTATATTTTATAACTAAGTGACTGATATATTCAATAAATTTAACCTAACAAGCTTAGGGTTATATAGTATTAACTAAAATATACCGAAGGTTAAGTTTTAAGTTAAAAATTTTTGTCTGCCTCGTCCTAAATGATTTGAGCAAGCTCATGGCCTCCGATTTAAGCTGAGAATAAATTTCCTCCTCGTGGTACTTTTGACTTTCATTGGTTTATACTGCTGGTGCTTTTCAACATGAATCCTTATATTCTAAAAATACAGATCTGAAAGGAGCAATCCTAAGCCAGGGAAGAATATGGAAACTCTTGTCTGACTATTCTATAAATACAGTCAAAGCTAATAATTAAGGATCCATCGCTCTTTAAGACTTTTCATGGTGAGAGATGTCCTAGACGCTATTTATATATACATGAGTAAAAGTTGCTTGCATTCATTTGGATTCATTTTTTTGATGTCCTTCTTTACTATCATTGGAATTTGCAGAGATTTCAGCTAAGATACGATCTAAGATACTCAATGGCAGTGCTTTCCAACCGGTTTTTCGTGGGTAAGGTATTCTATTTTTCTGAAGCACAGCATGTGGAAGTGACATGCATTTCTAATTCCAAATTACGTTTGCACTGTAATTTGAGACAAAATTATTTGTTTAACAGGATATCTTTCAAATGAGATTCTAATTTCAAATCCACAGATAGTGTGATTTTCGTTATTAATTTTACTTTAGCCTGAAACTTGGAAACCCTTGGTTTGCAGGAGGCTTTGAGTTACCATAAAATTTCTCCGTCGAAAAGAATATCTTGGAATGCACTGTTCTATCACCTCTATGATATTCTTGCATAAATCTAAACTAGGCATTAATTTATCTAAACTATGCAATAGGTAAAAACTTTATATATTATTCCCATCCCGTAGTTGATGTAATTCCCAGAGTTTATTAATGATTAAGCTTCGAATTGATTTTAAATAAACGTTTACATTAAATTAATACAGAGATGTGTGTACGCCTTCAGGGGCCATATTCTGTATCTCATTTCCCGTCGGTACGGTAGCCAAGCAGTCGGTTGGGATCGCAAACCGACTCCGCGAGCTCTCGATACTATTCTGTAAGCTCCTGCGTAGGTACGACGGCTAGCCATCGTCGTTACAATCCGGAGAATTCTACCGATTATGAAAAGGAGTCGGTAGCGATATCAATTTCGGGTATTGAAAAGATGGAAAACTAATCGTTTTCAGCAGTATTTAGAAAAAATGTGCGAGGGAAGACAGAATATGGAAGCGATGGGCCAATATTTCCCTCATTCTATCCTTTAAATTTCAGTTAATCAATAACCTTTTTTAAAATATCAATTAATTATGCCACAATAATGAATTATCAATGTTATCACAAATCAGAGTAAAAGAATTACCTTTCAAAATACAATGCTTAGCTGTCCGTTCGCCATCAACTTCCGAGGTCAGATATCCTTCTATCTTCACAACTTCAACTCCTCCGCAAATGACGATGTTCTGAGAGATGTCCAATTTTCCTTCTCCTCCGCGGGAAGTGAACTCGGTAATCCATTTACCAGTTTGGTTCCGTTTCGTTGTTATTGAAAGCCTCAGCATCTTGCTGGGGTCGGCCACGGTGCACTTTTCTTCTGCATTCGCAAGTACGATAAAGAAGACCGCGAAGGCCAAGACAATCAGGTTTTGCAGCATCTTCAGTGAGAACGACTTGCTTGTTGATCTTCTTACGGCCACAGCACAAATGATCATCGCAATGGGAGATCCCCTTCTATTTATACTAGGTTCTCCAGATAAGAGGATAACCTTCACCCGTCTTTGTTTTTTCTTATCGTTCGTGCTCGCTTTTCCTCTTATTGCTAATGGTGAGACGAATTTCCAGCTTCCTTAACATCATGTTCGTTCATGATGCCGACTTTTAAGACGGAAAAACTATAATGAAATGTATCTATTATCCAACTTTAGATTTAAATAACTAAGGATGTCCCTTCAAGAAACATCTACTGAGTATTTGAAAGTATTCTTGGAATTTGCAGCGATCATTTCAATGGCAATATTTTGAGAATTGAACCAATTAAATTCCACCAAGGGGTTCCTTCGAAGACACTAATTGCTTGCGATTTTTAACGATTATCGTAATTGTATTATTAATTAATTTCCCACTGTTTAAAAAAAATCACAGTCTCTGGCGATGTCTTGTGAATATACGTCATGACGAAGAAGGACAATTTTTACCTTTTCCACAGAATTTTATTAAAAACGATAAAATGAAACTAGTCGTGTTTTATTTCATTTTATCGTTTTTAATAAAATTTTGTGGAAAGAGTACAAATTGTAATTCTTCATCCCACTGTTTAATTTCATTCCATACAAACTGCTCATTTTGTAAATTATATACGAACTTAGCATCCAAGAAATAATGATGCAAATACGGGAAAACGCCCTAATTATTTCCGGGGAGAATATTCTATCCTCACAATCGGAATAGAAAAAGGTTCTCAATTCAGTTCAAAGATACTGTAGTGTTTCATCAAGAACATATAACCTTGCAATGTTCATCACTGTATCGCTTTATGCTACGAATTGAACGTTAAATAATTTTCACCGGTATTTATATCACTCATTGACAAACGCTTTAAATTGTTTTAAATATTAATGAGACTATATAGGAGTTATTACGCAATTCATTAATTAGTAACTTCCGGTAGGTTCATGTTCATAAGTGATAATAAATAGTTCTTATATCCTTCGTATGATATCGCTTATAGCTGTTCTAAATACTTTGTGTAAATTTCCTTATCGCTCTCATCATTATGATAGAATTACTGAAATCATATGCAGGATGACGTGGCTGCAGCTATACCTTAGCTCTACCACATCAATGAGAGGGAGGTCCAGTATCATATGCATGGACTTTTCTGCGTTAGAAAGTGTTAAGGAATTAACTTTGCTTTGGGATCACAAAATACGTTCAAAACGATACAATGGAAATTTTATTTTCAAAAAAGGTTAAAAGTTTACTGCAGCTCAAAAGCCTCCAGTACAGACAAAAACAATTGATCAACCGCTTCCACTATTCTATTTGGACCCCTACCCCTATGCTAATTGGAGAACTACGGTTCTTTCAATTTAAATTATAAACAGAGCTTTATACTGAACGAATGAAACATATGTCGAAGTTTATATCCCTATTTGATGCGTGGGAGAGAGTATAAAACCATTACATTGACACATCAAATAACGTGAATTTTAATATTTTCCATATTCGTGAAGTTGAAATATCCTCAACGTGGAATAATGAATTTCATTTCCTATAAAGGTACACGCCAAACAAACAGAAGTTTGTGGAGACCTGAGGAGGCTGTTTGACGAGGAAACATTTGTCGTTATAAATGAAGAAAAGGATTCCAAGAGGATCGTGATTTGGCGGATATATACAAAGACGCAAAGGGATAAGAAAAAATTCAATCGTAAAAAAATACACATAAATAATTTTTTAGACAATTACCATTTTTATCGTAACTACTAATTCGGGATAATTGAATGTTTTACTAAAATTAGTAAGGTTTATGAATGAAAATAAGATGGTATGATATAATAACAAATGAGGATGTTTTAAAGAAAGTAGGAACGGAAAGGATGTTATGGAAAAACCTACATTAAGGAAGAGATGTGCATCTTGTTCATATGCTGAGACACGAAAGCATAGCAGAGCTGGATAAGGAAGGATATATTGAAGAAAAGTGATGTGGAGGATTATCATACATCGAACAAATTATGGAGGATGTGAGACGTATATATAAATCAAAGAATAAGCGCAACAGCGAACTTCCAAATTAACTTCCTCCCAGTCAAATCTTGCTGATTACCCTTTCTATATATGTTGTGTTCCACAACGGTATGCTTTTTTTCTACTGTAGTTCATCGCGTAAAGAAACACTTGAGTAAAAGCTGTCCACAGATTCCGCCCTTCCTTCGTTGTTAGGCCCCGAAGTCATCCCCAGCATTACCACTTCGACATGATCTCTCCAATTACTACCTGGAGTATCACCTTTCCCGCTACAAATTTTCAAGGTAAAGGCGGGCATAGCTTATAGAATTATAGCCAATCTTAATTTGCCTTTCCCGGGAGAAATTGACGGAAAATGAGTCTCTCTCTCCCGGGCACCATCGACTACCCAATCACAATATTTCTTGAACATTAATGAAGAAACTACTCATGTCACGGAATTATTCTATACCTAATAATGTTCAGCTTATAAAGTACAATAAATGAATAAAATGCAAATAAATAGAAAAATAAATAAATATAGTTAAATGAACGATTCCGTTAGTACAGTATGTTATAAAATTGGGGTATCGGATTCCATCAACCAGAAATAAATTTTCGAATATTGTTTTCAATGTGAAAATGAAAATATCCAAAACAAAATAAAATATTACACTATACTGCCTCTGTATCCTTCAATGTTACCTCTTACTCACCGAGGTCCTGGAGTAATAAAGGATGAGAGCTCAGGAATACGCAACAATGCTGTTCCTTAGCAACCAATTTAAGCTTTCTTCATTTCACTTCGAGCTTCTCGCCGTAGCGGTCCTTCGTTGCGTTTGAGGTCAAAATAAAGTAAAAAATAGCATACCAAAGAAGAACTTTTCCTCATTTGTGTGATATCACTCTGGTCTATAGTATTTGGAAGATTTTGGTTCATACTTTTGATGACCTCGATGACTATTCTTGGAATTCGCAGAGATTTCAGGTAAGCTATGATCTAAGATACTCCATGGCAGTGCTTACTAGTAAAACTGGTGACCTCAGCTTGGGTCTTCTTGTGAATTCGAAATAGGAAAGGCGAATGGGATGCAAAGTTTATCCAGTAGAATTGTGAGGGGATGTTCATCTAAAGTAAAATAAATAGCGTATTTTTCCGTGATTCGACCTCTACGATAATCACGAAGTAGGATTAATTTCCGATCTCGAGATGGTTCAACGTAGAGCAGCAAGGTTCTTTTAATGAGATTTCAGATTTGACAGCAGTGGCTGTGATAGAATTCCTTGGATATGGAACTCTCTTAGTGACATCGACGGAAGCTTTTTACTATACCTAAAGACTTTTACGACGTTAACCTAAATTTTGTATGCCCTTATGTCTATAGAAAAAAATAATATATTTCAATTAGACGATTGTTTTTCTAAACTAAAAGCAATAAACTACTCAAAAAATAATTCAAATGAACTCTAAATATCCTAAGATAATAAGAAATGCCATTCAGTGATTTTATCCTCTCTAATGGGCACTATTTCCTTCATGGTTTTCACTTTAATTGTTTAAAATATTCCTTTTGTTTGTCTAATTAAATCCCTCTTACTTTTCAACGTCGAACAGACATTTCTTGACAGAGAGGACATTGAACTTAGAGTCAAAGAAACTAAGCTATAACTACTAAATAACTTCATCAAATTTAGAGTCTAAAGAACTGAGAATTAATATATTCCCTCAAATAATATTGTATGTCTTAGGTCTTGATTTGTTGATGTTTCCAAATCTATTATGACGAAAATTTAATGAATATTTTCTAACATATTTCCATAATATTTTCTGAATACTCAGAGAACATCTTATATCGATATTCTTTCAAAGAATATAACAAAAGAATCGGTAATCAGTTCAAAGTTATCGAAATAATTTATCACGAATCTTTGAATCGTTTTATTAATTTAAGGGCATTAATAGGTAAGCAATGCAGTCATAGATTTGACTGAGATTGAAATAGATTTTTATATAGCTGTAAATCTTTTATTCTGAGGTAGACTGTTGTTCCGAGTTAGAATGACCAAAACTGAAGAATACACGAGAGATTTCAACCATAATTTCCTCTATTTTTCCCTTTTGTAGGAAAATAGAAGTTGTGAATCCGATGGTGGTTTGACCTTTTACTGTACCAGAAGATGACTTTTAAAAGTTGAAACCGGTCGTGTTTTGAAATATATTCTGTGGAATTACTACAAAGTGTTCTTTTATTTTCATCTTTATTTTTTGATTCTACATCACAGGGCTGCAAACACAAATGAATCACGGATTAATAAGGTTTCCTAACTATTATCTTTCTGCAATGTTGTTGCACTGATTACTGGTATCCTAAGATTCAAACTCACCGAGGATGTTTCTCCGACACAGAGAATGTGCAATACTGTTGCACTGTACATCTTTCTCTTTCGTGACGTGGCGATCAAGTGCGTCCTATTTGCCGAATGTAGCCGAGCGCACTCGAACTCATTTCCGGAATATGGCAGTTTTATATTAATATCAATATTGAAACAATGTATTTAAATTTTTTAACATGTATAATTGTTACGCAATATTATTGAACTTGTACATGCACGTCTGGTTTCAGAATTAAATTATTAATTATTATTAACACAAGTAATAATATTATTATTAATAACCAACACTGGCCGTTATCAGAGACAAATATTTGAATTATGAAATTTTTACTTTCTCCGTATACGTTATGTAGAGAAAGTATTGTATTCGCAAACAAATTCGACCTCCAGATTTCGACGGAAATAGATGTTTTGGGGCCCATAGAGCACGTTTTCGCTATTTTCCCGAACATGTCTGTCTGTGTGCGTGTCTATGTGTGGTAAAAAGGTTTTTGGGCGCTCTACCTTAAAAAGTAATTATCCGATCATTTCCAAAATTCATATTTAGTATTTCCCTAAGGGGGCATCCATTAATTACGTGGGGTGATTTCTGCGATTATTTGACCCCCACTAGTGAGATATCGTGAGATTTGGCTCGACCCCCTCCTCTAATCTCACGTGAGATTGTTCAAAATGCGTGTTTTCAGTGTAAATATGTCAATCTATGTTTCATTGTATTGGATTCATCCAAAAAAACTCGTACGTCGCAGCGCTCGTCGAATCGCGTGTTCGGCTAGCCAAACAATCGACTATACTACTTTGTGGCGCTCGCATAACCGTGATAAATATTTTTGTGTAAAATTTAGTCATATTTTAGTAGAGAAACACGTTTTACTCAATTTAACCCAGTTATCTCATAATTCTACACTGTTTTTTGCGGATAAAAAATTACGTAATATTGGCGAAGACCCCCCCTCTCCCCCAGGTGAGTGAGATTCGGCTTAACCCCCCTGAACGCCTCACGTAATTAATGGACGACCCCTAATAATGCCAGGAGTTGATTAGTTTTTTATGAATATCGATTAACCGGAACAAAATTTTGTTACTTTAATATATCTATCAGAATGAAATGTAGTTATAAACAAATATTAACAAAAGTTATATATAATGTACTTTACTAGAACTTTTGTATGAAACATTTTTTCGTAACACTGATTGTTTAGGAGTTATTCTTGAATAATGGTTAACCGGAAGTTGTTGCTTATCCAGAATGGAATGGATCTCGGTCAGAGTGCAATGTAGGTATATACAATTATGTACCAATGTTATAGATAATTTATTTTAATACAACTTTTGTATGAAACATTTCTGTAACACATTGTTTTGGAGTTATTTATATATTACCGGCATAGGCTTCTGTTTTCAATAAATATGGAGAAAGTCATGTGTTGGCCACATAAGATCTTTGAACATGCGTGGCACCAAAAATGAGTTCGCGTATCAGCGCTGACACGCGTGTCAAAGGTTCGCAATCACTGCCCCAGACGATCAAGGCGATGGTTGATTCCGAGCTCATGCGTAATCCCATAAGAAGACGAGGAAAATGAATGCCCAGATAAGATTAATACTGTAAATAAGACAGACTATAAGAAGATGAGATTTAAACATTATTATCGATGATATTTAAACATTATCATATAAGATATTGAAACATTAGCTATTACAAACAATATCCTGTGAACAATCTCTCGGAAAAATATACGAAAAAATCGAATTTTGTTGAATAGTCTGCAGCAACCAAGTTTTATTTATATCAACGTAATTGTTTACCGTCTTTTTCGTAAAATAAATGAGTTTTATAGTTGTGGTTTACCGAAAATTGATTTTTCTCGATCAATTAAACGGGCTGCGTATAAATATTCTGGTAAGTAGAGAATGTATTAAATATATTCTTCTGAATTAATTATTAAATCTAATCTTTTTGCAATGACGTATGTTTATCGATTTACGGAAATGGAGTTAGCGAAGAACGTAAAGATTTCCCAGATTCGGTGTTTGTAATCTTTGAAGAGTTGAACGGCGAGTTGTAAAGTTGTAACAAATCTCCAATATCGTATAACTAACCAAAAGGGTAGATCAGTTTAGTTTTGTAATATGCAGAACGCAAAAACTGATTTATTCGTTTTTTTACGTGTTCCCACTTCATAATCATTCACTATCCTTCTGTTATTGGTGTTTACTCTTTGTTTCTATTTTGGTATAGCTATTTCTTTTGTATTATTTGTGTTCCGTTTTTATGTTTCACATTTTTAGATTGAGATACGAGTCAGAACCGTAATAAACTTACTTTCCGCAAATAATATTCATCGGTGGTGATTAGAGTGATATTTAATTTATTTCTGTCATTTATGTTTAATGTTTGATTCCTTTGTCCCCTTGTTCCTGACTGAAAATATATCTTTAAACGTGGTACTGCTTATCCTAAAGTAATTTTAGAATATATTTTTATAATGTCTAAGGTGAAGAAATTTTAAAATCTTTAGTATATGAAGTTGAATATTGAGTAGATACAGCTTTGTAGAATTAATTTGAATTTCTTGGTTTATTGGTTTGAAAAGTCTGGTATTTGCCATCTATCAATCATTGATTACGAAGCATGTGTTAGGAGAAAGATTGTTGAATTAGTATTTATGAAATTTAACATCCCCTTTGAGAATCAATGGGCACTTCTGCTAGTATATCTATAAAAATGAATGTATCTATGCGTGTATGTATGTATGTTCCAGATAATCTCGACAACCAGATGTCGCACAATGTTCAAACTTTTAACATCATTAAATGTTATCCCGGGGATGATCAAGTGGCAATTTAAACTTAATTAAAGTCCACGGTTGGAATCCAGACGAGTAAAATAGTTTGCAAAAAATACACGTAAGGTTCATTTTTTTCGTTGCAGGGTTCATTTCTTTTGCAAAACTAAATTGGGGCAATTTTTTTTGTGCACATACCGAAATCATAAGAAGTAATCTCAACGCACGTGAATGGATTTTGAGGCAGCATTTTTTAACATAAAAAAATGCTACGTCCATACTGTCCCTGTGTTTGATGTCAGGACACACTAAAATTTCTCCAATGAGAAATATATTAGAAAAGAAGCACGTAGTTAGAGGAAGTAACAGGCAAGATATCAGCCTGATATTTTCACACAGTAGCAGATGGTTATTGTTAAATGATATGCATAAAGAGATCTCCTCAAAATTCCATGGTTTTATGCCAGGATGGTCCCGTGTCACCCATAATGAATACCATGGAGAAAACTTGGAAGTCATTAATAACGAATAGGCAATAAGATATATAATTGTTTTCTTTGGAGATAATCAACTCGTTGTCTTTTCTCTCAAGATTTTACCTTATTCTTGCTGTATACAAGCAGACATTACTCGACAAATATATGAATATGTAGATTTTAGATTTAGAATTTTACCCTGCGAGCCGCCAATTGGCCTATGGTAGGGGGTGTATCGTCATAATATATACATACTAAATCCATCCTGTTAGCCACTCTAATGCTAAGGGGAAGGAACAACCAGAAATAGCTATCCGTTATAACTATTATCTCTTTATAAAGCTTTGTCGGCGCCTCTCATAGATCGTGTTTATATTGGACTGGAATTATGTCCTCTTAGACCTCATCTGAAAATTAATTATTCTACTATTATTAGCATTGTAAATTCTTTGATGCTTATTTAAGCGTTTATAGTCCCCTTTCTGCTCTTATACTTGTATTAATCATCTATTACTTATTCCCTTCCTCCTTATGCAACTCGTAGACATTCATTGCGCGATTTTTATTTATTCATAACATTAACCATGAATTATAGAATGCTGTTGAATGCTAACGCAACAACAAAATCGTGGAATGAACCACTCATTCGTTTTCTCAGACTTAAAATGGAATTTAAACAATAGTATTGTCTTTTTTATCGTAATTTTATATAAAAAGGATCATAATTACCTCTAAAAATATTGAATTCAATTTACTTAGAACATTAACCAATAATAATGCCGTGTAGATTAACAAACGGCTGAATAACAGTAGTACAACATCAGCGCGGGGGACCAATTCCCCCCGTACCGATTCACCGGCCACGAACATAAACAATGGCATGTGGGCAGAGCATTCGGCTTTGGTGAAAGTGGTCGCGGGCTCGATTCCCGTTTAGACTTTATGAGTGAAAAAGCCGTTGAAGCATTTTCAACAATACTTCTACCAAAAACATTAACGGAAGGGGTTTTGTACACATATCCACCCAACGCCAATCTTGCCGTTCTCTTCTGCACCCTTTCTACTTTGTCCGTTAGCCCTTTTTGGAATGGGTCCCAAATGCTATCGCCATACTCAAGCAAAGGCTTAACGAATGTTTATTATGCTTTTTCTTTAACTTCCCTACGGCACTTCCTAAGGTTTCTGATTATGAAATTAAGGATTCTGTTCGCTTTTCTGGCATCGCCTTACCATTAAAAATTTGGGTTTTACTGCCCTTAACCTTTTCCAGTAACTCCTTTATTTGTTCATAAATTAGGGCAACATCGTTCTCACTATAATCACTAGTGGGAAAGTACACATAAACTATCACAGTGTCACTGGCTCAGCCTTTATTTCTGCTGACCCGTGCGCTCATTATCTCGGTTGACATCGAGGCTTCTCCCACTCTCTTGTTGAGTTAACTTTGGTTCAGTAGGGCTGCTATCCTATTTTGTTGCCCAGTTTTTAACTCTGCAAATTTTGCGTCCCAGGTTTGTCTTCTATTCTACTGTGTTACGAGGAATACGTCAGCGGTCAACAGTATGAATGCAAACAGAGTTGGATCTAGCAACAAACAATTATTTCCCTACATCATTATTAACACGTTTCGTGCGGTGTCGATTTCATTGGTAGCTATCCTATGGCTGAATACTTTTAATATATATGTATAATAAAATACGTTAAATATATATATATATATATAAATAATATTTCAATTATATATAGAATGTTAGATCTATATGCTGCAATAAGTTTTTTTTTAAATATGCCAACATTATTCCGGCTTTCAAAAATATTTATGGCGTGATATACCGTCACAGGGTAGGACTAATGTGAGCGGCACATGCCGCACTCCGCACGGAACGTGTTAAGGTAGTTATGCTGTCTTGAAAGTAATTATGTATTGACAAAGAAGTTCAGAAAGAGGAGGCGACGAAGCTAACTCAATTTAATAAATTAATCCTTTGTTGAACATAAATACAGTGTGACCTTGAAGTTATCGATTCTTCCACCACAATGCTCTGATTTTCGTATTTATTCTAACCTTAGGATTTCGTAATTTAGAATAAATAGACTGTAAAACACATCCTATCTTTTTGCAACTCCATAACACCTAACATATCATGTGAAGGCATATCCTATTCCAAAGTAGCATTTGCAAAGGCAGAATGTAATTCAGAGGACAATTTAGTGCAGAATTCTTCGGCCGCAGAGGTCGCAGGTTCGAGCACCGCCGAAGTGGCTTTGCGTATTTTAGCTATTCATCTTCAATCATCTCATTGGTGGTAAATGACAGCTGGAGGAATATAAAAGCGCCATTGCAACAGACGAGTAAATTTGTTCGTAAGTGAGCCAAGTTCAAAAAGCAGTGCTAAAAATAGCAAGTGCATTGATAAGTGACTTTTCATGAAATCGAATGAATCGAAGGGCGAAATGCATAAATAAGGCCATCAAATGAAGTCATCGAAAAGCACGTGATGGCGCTCCCTCGAAAAGAGAGCATGGAGTTTTCATTACTCCTCGTTTTGAGATTGCTTGTTATCAATGGCGACATATAATTCGAGGAAGAATCTGCACGAGCAAATAACTCCGAACTTAAGCAGTTTGCAATGATAGCGTCGATATGTAAGTGACTGTGACCCACTGCTCTAAACCCAAGAGTCGCTTTTATTACTTAAAAATCATTTGAACGGATTCTGTGCGGATGGCGCAAACTTACGACCATTTTCAACAAATTTGATGAGAATTAAAAGAGAAGTGAATGCGTATGAGCAAAACAGACGAAATGTTATTTGAAACGAGTTCAAATGATGAGAACCACCATCGTTGGAGATTTTTCTGATCGGCATTCTTCGCTTTCAATTGATTAAAACAACTCATAATTCCCGAAAGCACAGCCAATATTAAAAAATACCCATTTTTATTATTCCAACACTAACTTCGTACATAATCGTCGCTAACTATTACCTCTTGGAGTTCGGAAATTATCGAGTAATTTCCGGCTTCTATAATATTATACTTAATATTCTCAGTTACTCTTTTGTCAGTTCGGAATTGAAATTTTTTTTCGACTTCGTTGATACAATTATTACTTGATAAAAAAGCTTTTTTTACCCAAGAAAATTATTTTAAATGAAAAGAATTTGTTTATTAGAATGCGCGTTAGAGCTTGCGCGGTGAGAAACCAAGGAAATGCAGGGAACGGAAAAAAAATTAATTTTGATTAAACTCCTTCATTAGAGGATAAAATTAAGAAAAATATAAAATAAAATTATTAAATACGCAAAAAATATTTCCAAGTTTCAATACCTGGAATTATTTTGGAGAACGTTCAAACGACCGTAATGTTATTGTTATTATTATTAAGGTCTTTATTAAAGGCGAGATTGAGACTGAAAAGTCTCTTCTTCCATCTAACCTTTCGTCAATGGAATTATATGCATAACAACTTGTGTGTATGTGAACAGAAATAGAGAGGAAAACTTTAGAAGGAATTGAAGTGAAAAAAACCTAAGGTGATATCTTAGGAAAAAATATCCACAGCAGGAAAACACCCACAGAGAAGGTGTGAAAACCCTGCGCAAACCTACTGATAGTACAAGCTAAAAGATGCTAAAGAAAGTTGTGTATAACACATAGCTGCTTCCATTCCGTCAGAGTTAAACCTCGAATTTCAAAAACTGTGACGTCGTGAATTCGATCAAAATCTTCGAGGCCAATTTAAATAAAAAGTCACGAAAACATTTTTTTGGTGACTACTCTAAACACTTGCCCAATTTATTATCTCTTTACCGCATATATTTTATTTAGCTATCTTTTCGGAAACGTACTTATAATTTTATTTAAGACTAGATGATCCGGTGAACTTCGTACCACCAAAATTGACTGTAAATTGATTGTTTTCACAGTCACTCAAATATGTCGAACTCACCTTCAGAAGTTTACAAATTTGAAATCCTCACACTAATTCCTCGAGTGGAGAGAGAGAGTAAAACCGTTTTAAAACTCTAACTACAAATTCAGTGAACAATTACGTTGCTGTAAATAAAACTTGGTTGCTACTGACGTTCAAACAAAATGGTAAAAAATTAAAGTTTAAATTCTTTTAAGTTTTTTACTTGACTTATATTCTTAATGCATTTTGATGGATAAATACATGAACTTGGAATCAACAATCGCCTTCATTGTCAATGGGGATGGATTGTTTACTACCTCGAAATTTTGATAAAAAAATTAACGCATTTTATCAAAATTCTCTAAGTTTCGGATCGTAAACGATATTTCACGACCAAAATAAGAATCTTTAGTCTATTCCCCTTCTTTTGGTGCTTGATTCGACATTGTACGACTATTATTTCTAATTTAAATTTTCAAATGAAATAAAGCATTCTGCGAGAAAAATGAACTTAACGTGCATTTCTTATGGAAATGCTTTTTTGATTTTTCGGCTATTCCTTTTGGGTTTTTCCTAATTTTTTCTTCCTAAACCCCTCCGTACCGAGGCAAACAAAACAAACAAATATTCAAATCCGTCGACCTGTTTTCGAGTTTTAGACGACGTCACGAACATCATTTCATTTTTGTGTATTCGATGACCCCAACGTTTTCTTATCCACCAATTATTATGGCCAGCCATTCCAAGAGGAAGTTAAGTCCATTCCTCTTCGTTCCGAGAAATCGGTGCATTTTCCTGGTTCAAGAAGTTGACCTTTCAAATCGACGATAGCGGAAAGAAATTCGAAGCAAAATGACAGAAATTAGCTAATTTGACAATTTACTATGCGACATATATTTAACCTTGGGTATTTTGCGTTCCACGAAGAACCGAGTCACTTAATTAACTGTTGCATAGCCCACCGATTCAGACGCACACATTTTGATAAATAATCCATTCTAATTTCACATCATAATGCAAACTATGATTTTATTGGATATTTCGAAAATAGTTATCCCGGATGTATCATTTTTGTTTCCTTTCCATTTTAAATAGCAGATTCTGTTAATAAAAATGTGACTGCGATACAAATACAAACATGAATATCATCCCTTTTTTTCTCAATTCATGTAGAATCGTATTTGTACGCTGCCCTTTGCCTAATACATGCAAACGAATTTGACGCTTAATAGAGAAGAATTGATAGAATTGTACTTTGTGTAAACCGTATAGATCCTAATAATTGCAGACTAAAAGTATCGTCTTTTCAGTTCAATTTCCAGAAGATCAACTGTTTTATACAGGTGGTGTAACTGTTTCGTTAAAAAATATAATTTGTGGATAAAGTACAAATCAGCCTTAGATTCTTTCTAGGATTTGATGTGTAGGAGTGGATGAGAGGGATTGCATAACATTGCATGTAGTGTGATTGTAGAGGCAATATAAAGCAGTGAGAAATGATAGGTAAGTCTGTAAATAACCTACAGAAATACACTCCGTAACAAGATAATTAGGAGAGAGGTATCTTAAAAAACAAGCTCCAATATCGTTGTTTTGTTCGTTCAAATTTTAAATGTGTACTGGAACTTGGAAACTTTTATTTCAGAAGGAGCTTTTAATTGCTTAGAATTTGTTCTTTTGCTAAGTCAGAGTTAGGATGCTCTTTAAGGTCTATGAGAGTCCTCCATTCACTGCTTTTCCTAGAAAACCTAATCTTCACTTTATTTATATTCACCAACCCTTTGTTACATAACTTGGGGTAAATTGTCTCCGTAGTATGAACAGCGTCCTGATTCCTTTGCAGTATGTTAAATGAGCAATCTGCGAAACTACTTTAATCACACACAACCATAAAAGTAAATTCTGCACTTTCAGAAACGATATTCAGAAGATATTTCATATGAAAGAAGTAAATCCAGGAATTGAAGCAGTAAAAATTAAAATTCTGAGGATAATAAAGTCGGAGACTAGGATAACACGTAGTGGCACATTTACAATTCAGAATGATTGCAACTCGACATCAGCTAACTTCGCAGAATGAAGTATAATTGCTTGAGAACTATTTTCAGGAAGTTTTATATTGATTGATGTCTCATCTTTGTTCTTTCTTAGTTTAATATTTGTTCCAATAAAAGTTGTAAATAAAGTAAGATCATTTAAATTTATTTGTGTGTGTTTGAAATTCACATACCTAAAAACCTTTTCCCCGCAACATCCTGCAATTATTATAACATCCAATAAGTTCCCTTAACACGAGTAAGCGTAAGTACTAAGGTCAATGTCGAGATTTTCTGCAGATTGCTAATTTCAATTGTTTATAACTTTTCAAATCGTACTGCACACGGTAAAATTTGTGAAGGTCCCCTCCCGCGGCGAGGGTCAACAGGATAAGCACAGAAAAGGTCCAGAAGGGTCGTAATTATGGCCCCTCTGAGGAGAAACCCTTCGCTGGTCAGTATACCTGTAGAGGGCCCGCAAAAATCGACAGTAGCCAATCAGGAGTTTTAATTTTACGGATATAATTAAAAAAGATTTATTAAATAATAGAAGGTAGAATCGTATAGAAGTTAATTTTCCTCGAAATTAATTCACCTTTAATTGACATAAGATATAGAAGACTTACCGACTACTTCCGACGCTTCCATTATATTTAAAATCTTTCTTAAATACAAGTATTCGTAAGTTTGTACGCTCAATTCTTCACAATATATCGTTCATAGCTGCAGTTACTAATATCTCATCAAATTTTTCCCTCTTCATATAATCTATCACTTATTCTTAACATTAATTTGAAGTGGGCATATTTCCTCAATGTGTACTTACAGATAAATACATGAGCTGGGGACTCAACAATCGCCTTGATCGTCATGGTGATGGGTTGTTTACGACCTCAAACTTCGATCAAATATTCACGCAATTTATTGAAATGTGTGCAAATTCGAATCGAAAACGATATTTCGCGACCACAATAAGAATCCTTGTTCTATTTACCTTCTTTTAGTGCTTGATTTGACTTCGTAGGACAAATATTTCTAATTTAAATTTGAATAAATTATTTCATAATTGATATAAATGGAGCTCGAAGTAAAAAAACTAGTCTCTGTGGCTCGCGAATAATTCTCGGGAGTATTGTGAAGATTATATAGGAATAGAAAAATATTTATGCCAAAACATTTTTGCTAACTGATTGCAAATGCGGAGGTTTAATAATGAAATAATAGAGCATGATCTCGTATATTCCCTGCATAGCTGATGCAACAAGTTCTCTTGAATTAACTCGCAGCTTAAAAAAGAACATTACCGAATCATTAGCTCAATTACATCATACACATCTTATTACCTGATACTGCAGTAATGATCGAAAATACTCTAGTAACGAAATAAAAATATGTTTCTTTAAGAGTTACAGCATTAAGTTCTCTAAGAATACATTACAGATATGTCTGGTAAAGATTATTTTAGAGCAGAAATTTGCGGCGTACATAACGATCTTCGCGATGAATTTCTCCTCGACGTGTGTTGATGGAGGGACCCTCAGCCGCGGTCAAAGGCTATCTTGTGAATGAGCTATTTCTGTCGCTGTTCGTCAAAGCATCTCATTTCGGCAAAGATCTCTCTGAAGCCTCTACGCTTTAAAGGAGCACGAACGGATTATCACGACTAATTCAATTCCCTTCGTTAAAGTTAGTAATTTAAAATTCACGCGCACTTTATTAAATGCCTACTCTTTTTTTCCTATTCTCTGAAGAAGGATGATGATATGTCCTATTCATTAAAATGCGCTCTCCACACAAAATAGTTTTCATATGAGTTGTATCCATATTTGTACGGAAACAATGTTTTCAGCAAAATCCTTTTACATGCGGCGTTTCCTTTGAAGAATATGATAAGTGAGAAACCGAGAGAAGGATCTGCGGAGATAACGGTCAAATTCCTTCGAAATTAATTTATTTTTTTAACAGATTTCCATTCTATGTTTTTAAAGAAGCCCAGTTCTAATTTATATCTTTGTTTAAACCTCCCTGGTTTATTTCAGCTTCAGAAAATATTAAAAAGTGCTTGGAGGAACTGGAAAATTAGAATTGTAGATCCTTTATAAGCATGGAAGTGGAATTGAAAGAATGTGGATATAGAATGTTTATTTGGTATCCAATTACAATGTGACTACTAATATATAATGAATCAAATCTTATCAATTAATCTACAATGCAAAAGGCATTTAATTATACTATCCACTAGTCAATGGTGCATTTTAAGAAAAACACTCTACAGGATTCAAGTTGAGACTAATTGTTACAATACAAGCAAATGAAAGTGAGTAATATTCCAGAAACATTATTCTTGATAATTATATTAAATAATTTTAAGGACGCTAATTAATCTAGAGGGTAATGATAATTCAGATTCAGTTTGTACACGTAAATTATAGTCAGATGTTAAAAAATATATAACAAGTTTCGTTATGCACTACAGGAGAGTTCACAACTTAAAAGAAACAAATACAATAATAACAGAACAATGAATGAAAGGGACGAGAAAATAAGGAAAATAGCCAGCAGTTCGGCTTGAAAATGTTAACGGCGTCATCGATTTATATGACATTATATTAAATTACATAAATATCTAATATTTATGTTAGTTAGTAAATTAATTCAATTTTTTATGGTAAGTCCTTTTCAATAATAGCAGTAAAATACAACAGATGACATGTGTTAAATAATAGGCATACGCGATGGACTGTTCTATACATAAATAGATTTACATGCATTAGATCGCATTCAACATAAATTACTTTTAATTCATAGCTTAACTAAGAATGATTAATATTATTTACCCCGATATTTCATTTTAAGAGTGAATGAATTGTTGAAGCGGCGTGTCTAAAATATGCTGAAAAGGATTAACTTTCGCCGCATCATTAGTTCAATTAATCGCAGAGCCTTAGAAACACTTTATATTAGAAGGAGCTCATGATGAACGGAGACGTTGCAAGGCAATCAACTCTGAGTATCCAATAGTAAAGACGGCTTTCACAAGCTCTTCCATGGCAATATTAAAGGAAAGGAAAGGCCATAAAGAGAGATGCTAACGGAGAAGAAAACCAAAGCCTTAAGTGTCTACGATACGTGAATTCTCTCCTGAAAGGCAATTCCCTTTCAGGATTCCATCCGACGCTCCTTTTGTGTGTTAACTGTAACGACAGATCATGAGATCTAGACAAGGACGTCTCTCACTCAATATGGAATTTTTCAATTCTCAAAGCATTTTTCGATGGCGTTAAACGGCAGGTGTAGTTAATGGAAAATAGTATCTCTCTTTAGTTTGTGTAACATATATATATTAAATCGTACTCAAAATTAACATTAATTAGATTTTTATACATAAAAGTATAAAGGCATAGAATCCGAATATTCTCAAAACATATACAACTTTAATTACGTAGATAGATAGAAAATCGAATCTAAGGTAGGTAAAGATTAATTTTAAATGTATTTTGACAGATATTTAATAAATAAAAATTTAATTAAAAATAAAATTTTAATATTTTGACTATAATTTTATTAATATACCGTGATTTTAGTGATTTTGTAGGATTAATATTAAGTTATTCTGACACTATTTTTCCATCCTGTACGGGAATATAATTCTGGCATAGGAACGGCACCTGGGCGACAGTAACTTTCCAAAAGTTTGGTTACAAAATCTATTTATCTTACAAAAACCTTCAAACTTTGAAGGAGAACGACGTAATTGCTGATTTCTCATCAAAACCAACTTTTAGCAATTCTTCCTTATCCTGAGGAGACCACAGGTGCTTTATGATTCCATGATGACACTTTACGATCTCTAAGCTTCTTACCAATTTCTTCGTCCCTCAATCGACATCCGTGAATATTCTCGGCTCTACACTTATACTAATGAAACGTATGATATACTTTTTCATGAGCTATTGAGACTTAAAGATTTCTTATAAACCACCCCGTTTTATAAATAAACAGACTGATGGATTGAGATATTCGTGTGTCAATGAATGCGGAATTGATTAGAAGTAACTGACAAGTGAGTGATTTTGTTTGCCTAAGAATTGCCCTGAACTTGGGACTGAAATTCAACATTGAACTCGGTCGAGCAGACTTATTTTAAAGAAAATCTCAATCTACTGATTCAAAATATTCATAACATAATAATAAGTACATCAATCACATAGCGTAGTAACATAATAGACGCTCCTATTTGACAAAGAACATAATAACATGCTTGAGAAAACTACACTCAAATCTCATGTAGCGATTTCTGGAAGTGTTAAATCAAAAGATTAGGTGGTAAGCATTACGAAAATTATATTTTAAGTGTATCGAACGAAATTCTTTGGCATCCAATCTTTTATATCTTAGTGTAGCGTTTAATCGCTTACCTGCTACAAAACTAGCGATGTATTGAATACAAGGTGATCTTCATTAATACGTAGGATGATGCTCGTAACCTATGAAAGGCTATAAGCATCAAGCACAAGCAAATGTTATCGTTGAAGAAATGTAAGTCAAAAATTGAGTAACGAGTGCTTTGCACCGTTAACAAGAACTAGATTGGAAGAAAGAAGCCAATGAATCTGTCCTTTCATTTTAAGGAAAGGAAATTTGCACAAAGTTAATTTTCTTTTAGATCTCTCCTAGGAGACCTTGACTATACTTGAGCATTCTAATTTCCGGTAAAGAAGAGAACAATATGTGTTTACTGATTTTATAGAATTTAATGAACTCTTAGAGGATGAAAAGAGATTATTCCGACTTAAACGAGCTATCGCTGCGACACACGAGTTCAGATTCGTCTTTTGAGACCGACCAAATGCATAATTTGAGATTTTCCTGCAAAATAGTTGTGTATCTAATATAAAATGGGATCCGTTTACAGATATGTCTTCATGGTTCTATACTGATGGGCATTATTCAAATTCTCTTACAAGCTAATCCTTACAATTCATATGCGTATTTTCCAAAACCTTCAGATGTGTCTATTTGTATTCATCAAGGCATTGTAAAGTACGCTGCCCTGGTTATTATTAATCCATTAACATAACTGCAGAAATCTCTTGCATACAAAATGCATTATTTCCCTACATACGAGTGTTAAAGTACCTAGTGATAGAAAGATGGTTTGAAATGGGTTTATTACGCATAAGATTAACTTTACCTCAAATTATCGTTCTACACAAGGTTTATCTTCCCTCAAGTTATTCTGTTTGTAAAATAAAGACAAAAACGTTTTCGTGAAAGATAACTTGTTAGAGTTGGAGAGTTCCTGAAATTACCTCCAACTCTGCACTTATAATTTTTAACTATAACCTATATCGTTAACCTTTAACTGTTCAACACAAAATTTGATTTAAAACAGGCATTGGAAGTCACGGTTCCTGTAAATGTTTTTCCAAGATTTGAGTGGCTCTATCCAATTTATATTTCACAAACTAAATGTATTCCTTCTCATATGTTATTTCATAGAGGTTGAATATATTGATGTGCATTTTTGCACTCCATGTACATACAGTTTATACTTTAATTTTGAAATTATTTCTGGTTTAAAATTTTTTTTGAAATTTTACGTCAGACTTTGCTATGGGGAAAACTGATTCGACTTGAAAAAATCTGATGTGGCCAACAAATGACACTTTTTCCATATTTACTGAAAACAGAAGCCTATGACGGTAATATATAAATAACTCCAGAACAATGAGTATTACAGGAAAATGTTTCATACGAAAGTTGTAATAAAATACATTATCTATTAGGGTGGTTCGAAAAAAACTTTTTTTTAAATTTCAGATCGCTATAGTGCGGAAAAGTTGCGATTGGTATAGACATGAAAAAAGCACTAATTATTATTTTTTTATAAATTTGTCTTCCGGTCGCGCAATGCAATCGAAGTTAGCAAACAATTGTGAAAAACCTTAATTTTTCATAATCTTTTTAAACACGCCAGATGGTTTTAATTGCGTTCCTATACCATGCATTAACTACTAAAAGTATGTGAAATCAATTTATATGCACTTATTTTACATTTGTTTCATATCTTCCGGTCGCGCAACATAGTACAAAATGAGTAAAATTAGTAGTTTTTTGCAAAATTTCAAAGTTTAACAGTTTAGTACATTTTAATCATACGACCTTTAGAAATGCTATAGTTTAACTCTATTACAATGATAATTGGATAATAAATAATAACAATAATATATTTAAATCCAAACATATAATATAAACTTTGATATCCAAGTGGAATTCGGTCGCGCAGCTTCGTCAAAAACAGCAGAGTAGCCTACCTGGACAGAGAGGCGAGGCGGTTTCCTTTCAGATAATTTAGAAATTTTCTAATGGTAAATATTTGGTAATTTTTTTTCCAATATTCAATTTTTGGTGCAGATCTTCGCTCATTTGGTTTACAAAACGACCCAGAACTCACCACGGGGACGTGGCTGCACTTCCAGTTCCACCCACACCCTACCCAATCAACCATCCAATGTAGAGTGTGTTATTTACAAAATGTACATATTTATTTCGCTTTCTCTCTCTTTATGTTTCCTTTCTAGTCTTTATGTATCGATAAACATCGAAATTCGGATTTGTGTGAAAGAGTTGGCATCGCTGAGCGAGACAGTAATGTGGTTGTAATATAGCTATAGTCTCTGGAACAGTGTCCACATACTTTACTTGAAGCTTCGGTCACTAGCTTAACGTATCTTTCAACTGCCTGTGTATGGCATGGGAAAGCATCTACTGTCATAACTGGCTTGAAGTCATTGCCCACATACTGTTTTATCTCTTCATTAGTCAATGTTCTTAAGTGAGGAGGAGGAGTCGGTGTACTGGTGTTCCATTTCATAATTTCGGTATAGTATTGTAAATATGTCTACGCACATCTGTGAATTTGTGGTTTATCTTTATGGGAAACTATTTAATCTACAAACTTACAAGAAGAACTACTTCAAGTTGTTGATCCCGTTTTGCAACGGAATGCTTACTTTGCTCATCCCGAAAATGTACTTTTGGCTATGGTAACTGATGAAAGAAACCATATCCGAGAGCTGGGCGTCAGGCGTATCATGAAGGCAAAGCAAGCAATATCTGAAAGTGAATAAAAAGACTTGAGGCTTTCCTGGTGAATAGCTTGGGTTAAAAGCTCTCGGGTAATCATCCAGGTGGATTCCGGTGACCATGTCGCCAACGTTTCGACGGCCGACTCTGCCATCTTCCTCAGGGCTGCTGAGATGCCGTTTGAAATTTCCTGTCCGGTATATATACTATGCGTATCTACTATCTGAAAGTGACTCTATGAGAATCTTTAAACCACCAAACCTAAACTTTGAAGCTAAAGACTATACCGGAATTATGAAATGGAACACCAGTACACTGACTCCTCCTCCACTGTAAAGAACATTGACTAATGAAGAGATAAAGCTGAGCAATAACTTCAAGCCAGTTATGAGAATAGATGTTTTCCCATGCCCTTCACAAGCAATTGAAAGATGCGTTAATCTAGTGACCGAAGCTTCAAGTAAAGTGTGTGGACATAGTTCCAGAGACTGCTACATTAGAACCACATTACTGTAACGCTCGGCGATGCCAACGTGTTCTCACAAATCCGAATTTCATTGTTTATCGATACATAAAGACTAGCAAGGAACAGGGTGTCCGCTATCCAGCGATTAAGAAATTCCCTGAGTTTTCCAGGTTTTCCAGGGTAATATTTCATTTTTCCAGGGTGTCCCAGATTCGCATTGCAATATTATATTAGCCAAATATTAGACATGTTGTGATAATTACGCACTTAAGGTCCACGAAAAGGTGAAAAACAGTTCATAGATTCATCACGATATTTTATTGGCATCCGAGCCAACCCTAGATACAGACAAGCCATCAGGAAGCCTGGAGAGCAAATGTTTGAGAGTGGATGACGTTAGGTTTCTAAAAGTAATTCATCAGAAAAATTATTTTTTTTCCTTTCCAAATTTATGTATACCTTTTTAAGGTAGGCATCTACATCTTCTGCAAAAATTAACATATTCTGTAAAAAACTGTTTACTATCTTAAAGGGGCTCCTGAGAGGCTCCTTGCCAATACACCTCGGGCTGATCCTCATGAGTATCCTGTCATGGGTTGGTAGGTTCATTTAGTCATACCACTGTATGCAATCAAGTATATGTAAATACGAGTAAAATGTAGCTTGCATACTGCAAGCTTAGTGGGAATAAGTTTAACGTTAAAAGGTTCCAAAAGAATGATGAAAATTAAACCAAAATCTTTTAAATAGGAGATATATTTACCGTCCGGCATCGAACCCGGGTCTTCCTGGCAATGCTTCTTATGCAGCACAATTGAAGATCACCATCTCTAACTTTGTGTGAAAATTCAAGCAGAAATATTGGCTGCAACGGCCTCAACCACATCCTACTTTTCACATATATTCCTTATGTGAGTAATTTTAATGTGCTCTGGGATCGAACCCAGGAACAGTATGGTCTAATCTACATTTTTCTTGTAAAACAGGTCTTAATATACATCTTCTAGCAAAGCAAAAACTTCCTATAATTTCGATAAGTGCATAAAAAAAAATGAAAAACTACCCCCATGTATTTAAATGAGAAGTTTCTGCATGGTCCTAGCATCGAACCCAGGAAATTTTCTGTAAAAGTCATTAATGTTAGAAGTCCCTTCTTGCATTGAACCCTAAGACATAGTCTGCCCAGACAGATTTTTTTCGTAAATGTAAATACCGAAGTCACAAAGAATTATTACCTCCTCAAAACGACGATATTATTTGAAATTTCCTTCACAAAGTACAATATTAATTCATCTTCAGTAAAGAAAACTACATTATTTGTAAAACCACATTGCTAAAATTCGATTTCCATGGTTAGATAATGCCTTTATAATCACGAAACGTCGGCTATCATTCCCCTTATATCTCTTATGGCCCTATTCTATCAATGCAATCATATGAGAATCGAGTTCAACAATCGCCTCAGTCATCACAGGAACTGGTTGTTTATAACCGAAAAATAACGCATGTTTTTTGCTTTATTTCTCTAAATTCTCGTAATTTAGAATCAAAAACGATATAACACGACCAAAATAAGAATCTTTAATAAATTTCCCGTCTTTTGGTACTCGTCCCGAATTTCGTAGGACCATTATTTCTAATTTAATTTTGCAAATGAAATGAAGTCTGCAAACGGTGAAATCGAACTTTACATGCATTCCTTACGTAGAAAATTTGTCCAGACCTAGCGTCGAACCAAGGATAATACTTGAGGATGACTTGAATGGTTTTCGTTGAAGGTTTACGACTTCTACCAGTATCTTGAATTTCAGCTCGATATTTTGACAGGAAGTGCCTCAAAAAAAATTCCCGAAAATCAAAGCAATGCATTTAAATGAGAAAAATCAGGAGTTTGGGGCCTCCTGAGATCGAACTCATGACCACTATGATCGATTTCTCACTTTTCCTGGGGTTACACGTTAGGGCCTATATGCTGTGAAAATCCCAATCCCAATATATATATATATATATATATATATATATATATATATATATATATATATATATATATATATATTATATATATAGATGCTTCTCCGGATTCATTCATGTATCCATATATATATACGAGTAAAATGTTGCTTGCATACTGCAAGCAGATCGACAACACTAATTTCATATCGGCATCATATCGGGACGGACATCAAAAGAAAAAAAAAATTCAAAATATTCGTAGAATTCGCTGCAATTTAATCGCCTGGCAGCGAACCCCGGTCTTCCTGGTGTACTTACTATGCAGCAAAATAGAAGATTACCATATCAAACTATCTGTGAAAATTCAAGCAAAACTATTAGGTGCAACTACCTCAAACGACGTCCTACTATTCACATACACTCCTTATTTGAGAAATTATAATGTGCTCTGGCATCGAACCCAGGAACAGCATGGTCTTATCTATTTTTTTCTTAAATAAAGTGTTAATATACATCTTCCATCTAAGCAAGAGCTCCCTTACATATCGATAAATGCATAAAAAAATTATGAAAAGATACCCCATAGTATTATATATGGGGGATATTTTTACCGCCCGGCATCGAACCCGGGTCTTTCAGGCAATACTTTATATGCAGCACAACAGAAAAACACCATCTCTAACCGCGTATGTAAATTCAAGCAGAAATATTGGTTACAACTGCCTCAAATGACGTCCTACTTTTCCTTTATATTCCTTATGAGAGAAACGTTATTGTGCCCTGGCTTCGAACCCAGGAACAGTACGGTCTTATGAAATTTTTTTTATAAAACTTATTCGTACCATACATCTTCCAGCCAAGCACGAACATCTTATCATTTCGATAAGTGCATCTAAAAAAAAAATGAAAAACGGCTCCCATGTATTTTAAAGGGCAGATCTTTGCATCGTCCTAGCATCGAACCCAGGATAACTTTTGTAAAAGTCATTGATGTTTTCGAAAGTCCAAGACCATAAATATAGGCACCTTGAGTTTTACTTCTCTACCTATCCGGAAAGTATTTTTTTTTAATTCCCGAAAATCACGGCAATGCATTCAAACGGGAAAAATCGGGACTTTGGGGCCCTCTGGAATCGAACCTATGACACTGAGGATCAATGTCTCTTTTTTCCTGGGGGTTTCACGTTATGGCCAATATGTCATAAAAATTTCAGATCAATGACGCTTGTAGTTTAGGCTGTGAATTTGTATCCTATCTATCTATATAGGTATATATATGAATGAATCCGGAGAAGCATCTATATATAATAGATATATATATATATATAGAGAGGATACAAACTCACAGCCTAAACCACAAGAGTGATTGAGCTGAAATTTTTACGACATATTGGCCATAACGTATAACCTCCAGAAAAATTGCGATTTTGATCCTCAGTGTCATGGGTTCGATTCCAGGGGGCTCCAAAGTCCCGATTTTTCCCGTTTAAATGCATTGCTTTGATTTTCGGGAATTTTTAAAAAATACTTTCCGTATATACTCGTATTACTCGTTATATATATATATATACGAGTAAAATGTAGCTTGCATACTGCAAGCAGATCGAAAATACTAATTTCATATCGGCATCATATTGGGACGGTCCTCAAAAGAAAAAGGATTGAAATTTTTCGTAAAATTCTCAGACATTTCATCGTCTGGCATCGAACCCGGGTCTTTACTGTGAACTTACTATGCAGCACAATAGAAGATCACCATATCTAACTATGTGTGAAAATTCAAGCAGAAATATTTGGCTACAACTGCCTCAAAAGACGTTTTAATTTTCACGAATGTAAATGGCTCTCTGGATTCGAACCAAGGACGATCTTGGAAATCTAAAACATGTTTCTGAAAGTTATTAATGATCTCTATCTATATGCCGAATTTCAAGTTTCTATATTATTGGGAAAGGTTTCAAAATAATTCATAAAAATCGGATCAACTTCTGATTGCAGAGACACCTGGTGTCGAACCCAGGAAATGTTATAAGCTGTGAATGAACAGTTTGATTTGTAGAGACTTGCTCTTGTATCATGCAAAGTTTGAAGTCGATAACATGCCGGGAAGTACCTAAATTTTGTTTCCGTTATCTCCGTAAGAAATGCATTGAGAAGTGCAAATGGCCCTCTGGGATCGAACCAAGGACCATCAGCGAACATGTAAAATTTAATTATGAAATATATTCAACATATATATCCACGTGCCGAGTTTCAAGTATCCATGTTATCAGGAAAGGATCCAAAAAAAATCTTCAAAATCGCCGCCATGCATTTTAAACGGCCGAGTTTTGCCCCGACCTAGCATCGAACCATGGACCATATTCGGCGATGTCTTTTTGATTTTAGTTGGATATGCACGGCTTCTAGCGATCCCTCGAATTTCAACTCTCTCCTTTTCCGGGAAGTGCCTCAAAAAAATTTTCTAAAATCCCCGCCATGTATTCTTATGGGGAAAATCTCGATTTTGGGGCCCTCTGGAATCGAACCCATGACACTGAGGTTCAAAATCGCAATTTTTCTGGTGGTTATATGTTATGGCCAATACGTCGTAAAAATTTCAAGTCAATGACGCTTGTGGTTTAGGCTGTGAATTAGTATCCTATCTATCTATCTATCTATATCCTTGAATGAATCCGGAGAAGCATCTATATTTAATAGATATATATATAGGGGATAAAAATTCATTGCCTAAACCACAAGCGTCATTGACTTGAGATTGACTTGATATCTAGAGCAGGCATTCCTGAAGGAATGTATTAAGGATTTTGTGATCAAAACTTCTTTGATTCCTCCTGCATTGATAACCGCATCGTATATCACACGCATGCCAACTAATGACTCCTCCCTCAAATTTTCCACCAAGCACGCAGAATTCACAGAGAATCCTCTCTCAATACTAGCATTGCCATGAAACAGGATACATATAGATTTCACAAATAACTTCAAATTCTCATATCCCGGCTGATCTCCAATCAACTTCATCCAAAAATGATCAAGACGACAACTTTGTCTTGAATACTCTTTAAGAGCACTCTTCACTGAACCTAGACTGATTAGTTCCCTAAACTCTCTCTCAATAGCATCAGCAACATTTCCTTGCAATCTATTCAGATCACTAAGATAACTAAGTGCAGATGCCATGTATTTCCTTGCTGTGGACTCATCCAAGGCAACTTCTGGATCGAGACATGAAATGCTTTTTGTAAATGAGTAGACCAATGGAGATTTTTGAAGCATTTTTTGGACCAAGGATTTCATAAAATGGGAACATTCATTGCGGAATATCAATAATTCTTTCTCAGATGGCTTATGGATGCACTTTCTGATAGCAGACCAGGTAGCATAACCTAAATTAATATCTCGAACCATGAGGAGATTCGATTTATCTTCAAGGTCAATCTGTTGGATAGGTTGCTTGTTGGATAGGTTGCTTGTTGAAAGCTTCTTCAGTTACAAACCGTTCCATGATGGTTTTAACTAATGTATGAAGGGAAGAGTACAAAAATGGTGCAAGAGGTTTGTCTACATCTACATCTACATTAATACCCTACAAGCCGTCTTTCGGCGTGTGGCAGGGGGTGTAAACACCAGTTGAATCTAAATTACTTCCTTATTCGATTATTGTCACGTATTGTTCGCGGAAAGAATGAATCTCTAGAACGATTCGTCCTAGCATCTATTTCTCTTAACTTACGGTCATTATCGGATCGACCGACGTAGCAGGGGGGTTGCATGATACCGATTGTATCTTTGGAAAATGTAGTTTCCCTGAATTTATTAAGCAATCGCAGCCTAGCTTCCAATCTCCTTTCTTTCAAGGATTCCCAACCTACGTCTGAGAGCATTTTTGTAACGCTTGCTTTTTTATCGTAGCATTTCTTAACAAAAATTGTCCGATTGGAATTCTGTTAGAAATGGTTCAACTAAAGCAGCCATAGACTCGAAAAATGTGAGCTTGGCTAACAAAAGTTTATCCTTAAGAGCCTCTTTTACAATGTGGTAACTACCACAGTCAGGGATTGTAATGGAAATCTTTTTTATAGGTTTCCCCTCTCTCTGCTCCCTTTTCACTCTTTCAACTTCATTCACGTACTTCTCTATGCCTGGTAAAATATCTATAGCTCTCTTGACGACTGACCTATTTTCTACCCACCTTATTGCACAGATTTTTTGTGGGAATACAGTTGATCCTGTAATGTTGATAAAATCAGCTCTTCGAGAAGGCACATGCTTGAAGAGATTATGCAAAGCCCTCATGAATTTAATCAGGTCCCAATTGGATGCCTTACACCCAGTTTTGAATGCTACATGCACTGTATGCAACCCACATGTGCCGAAGTCAATTAGAACTGGATCACTTGGATTAAAATTCTTCTTCAACTTATCTTTTAAGTCTATTAAAAATCTCCTGTTAACATTAGGACCATCCATTGAAACATGGATGACCTTTTTCATATCAATCCCTGTGAGTCCCTCTTCAAAACCCTCTAGAATGTTTTTGGCTTTTGTTTTTCCTAAAAAAACTGATGTTATGTATATAGCAACGACCTCTTTCATTTTTGTGTCCCAAAAGCGAACAATCATATCCATTTGTTGATTCTGGCTAATTTTATTTAAGCTTTCATCAAACCCAACAGCAAGCATATCACAATTCAGAATAGATTCCTTAAGCTCCTTTGTAAAATATGGAGAGAGTCCATACAAAATACAGTAACTGAGTTTAGTTTTCTAAAGTTGTACTTTTGAAGCGATGACACTGTCAGGGAAAATGGTAGGGAAGAGGTCTACAAGGCTGCTTACGTCACGCAATGAATTATGTCGGATAACAGCACTCAAACACAGCATTATCTCGGCCTTTGTCACTTCATCTCTCTCTATATATGCATTCATTGTCGCCCTACATGCACTTGTTGTTTGTTGCTGCTGTTGGACGGCGCTCTGATCTTCTAAGGCTATGACTGACGTTTCACTAGCAATGGGAGCTGTAGAAACATGGGCTGTTGCTGATATCCCTCCTGAAGAAGATTGTTGAGTGGACTGAAACAGGGCTGAGATTGATACAGTTTTCCTTCTGTTAGCCTCTTTCTCAGCATGCTTCTTCCCTTTGGCATGGCTGATCAGGGCTTTCTTTCCCATATTGCTCTATGTAAAACTTGATTTACACAGTGCACACTTAACTGAAGAGCTATCAGTAGGATCTTCCCGCACCCACCATAAATCTTTATCTTCAACCCAGCGATGGTTGAACCTGCACTTCCAGTTCTTTCCTGACGCCCTACGATGAAACAATGAGACCTTAACTCCAAAATGCGACAAACGATACGGCAATGCTGCAATTCGAATGACATCAACGGCACTTGACCGAGATTTACTTCATTACGCCCCATGGGATAAGGGAAAATTTTAAAGACAAGAATCTCCGTGTAAATATATATGCATGGATTGTCTAAGAACACTGTCATCGCGATCCAGACCGCGGACGAACAGCGTCTTTTCGTAGCGCACAGTGGTCTGGCATGGATTAAAAATATACTCGAGGGTAGAGTTGAATAAAAAATGAACTGGGAATCCAACAGTAAAAAGGGTTATACTAAATTTTAGAATGTTAAATTTAGACGTAATACTTTCTTTACACCGTCCGTCGGGGGTTATCGGATGGAAATCAAACATGTTTGATCGGACGTCCTGATCGGCCGACGTCGGGTGTCGTCGGACGGGGAAACTCCTTCCAGTGTAGGCACCGGCGTAGTTATCTTTATGTTTGTTTTTCTTCCGACGTCGGCCGACATCGGATCGGGAGAAATACGGATCCAATGTAGTTGCGGCCTTAGGCAGTAGCGTTACGGCTATGATAGAGTCCTAAGGTTGGAATTCGCTCCAGGTGAGAATATCTGATTACCGACGAAAGCTTCCAGAAAAATTCATCAGTTCAGAACTTTTAGACGAGGTAAACGAAATTTTGGTTCCAGTAAAGAACAAACGCGATCTTCGAGAAGCATCGACAAAACGTTACAAGAAGGTAATCGCAAAAAAAGACTTATTTTTGGTCGTTCTTTCCTCAGGCTATTAGAGAGGCTAATAGGATAGACTAGGTAGTGATGCTGGAGTTACTACACCCCTTGCCATACGCCACTGACGACTCGCGGGGTATATATCTAAATCTAAATATATGTACTTAGAGCCTTTGTGTTTCCTGATTTTTACCTGATGATGGCCGAATGAGCCGAAACCGGTCGTTGCTTTTTTAGTATTTTAACTTGATGATGTCTATTTATCTAGTTTTTATTTTACTTTGTGTAAGTAAAAATTAATTTTACCATAGATACGGGTAAGCTTGACAATATCGCAAGCATTCGATGATTGCTTTCGGGGTGCGTATTCGCCGTAAAATATAAATTCGTATAAAATAAATCGGCCAATAGTAGTTAACGTAAGTTATAACCTGTTAAACATCCCACAGAGAGCTTTATAACGAGACCATGTTCGCGTTTATACATCAATCCATTTCTGAGAAAAAGTTGTTTTACAAAGCCAATAACGGAATTATCGGAAATAATCTAAAACGTTTAAGTCAAAAATAAGTATATTAATACGGTATTAAAATTTTGTTTTGATTAGATTGATAATATTTGAGAAATAAAATTTCAAAATGAGCACGAAATAAAGGACATGCTAAAATTTAGTGCAACTCTTTTTACTGTTGGATGCCCAGTTTAGTTTTTGTTCAACTCCTAACTCGAGTATCTATACGTTTTAATCTGGCTGTAAATCGATTATCAAACTTTTTTGTATAGAATGAAAAACTTGCAGTTATATAAGATAGAACTCCACTTTGACTGACATTGATTGGTAACTTTTACTCTTTGGTAACTCATTTGACAGAGAATTACGCTTTCAATCTACGGTGACAATGATGGGCGGAGTTGCTCATAAATTTTGTCACTATCACTCTTAGAATTCAATCGATTCCACCAGTACAATTGCTTTCTTTACTACGAATGTTATTTGTAGCAATTCTCTCAATTCTAAAGGATAAGCATTTTTATGAGTATTCTTAAGATTTTTGACAATTTTTTACTCTATTTACCATTAGGTCTATCGAAAGGACAGCATTTTGCTGGGTAAATTCCAATTTCCGATGAATTAATACAGTAAATAGAACAATATATGTAATGTTTTTCGATTGGTTAATGAAATACAATTTTAAACAACTTGAGCAGTTTCATTCCCCTACATTAACTTCTTCCACTGAATCCTGTAAGAAGATTCCGACGAGAATAGCAATTGAACTGATGTAAACCGATGGATAAAAAATATAAAAGTATGGGTTAGAGGGGATTCCTTATGAAACAAAGAAAAGTCAGACTTTATGGTGCAAGATCAAATTAGTATTAATAAAGCAGATGTGACTCATTGTCGGATCTCTTTCTCACCGTTAGATACTTCGGAAGAACTGGTTAATCGCGTCACTGACTTATCAATTGATCAATAACTCAACCAAAGAAGGCTTTATTGTGTGAAAATCCATGAAAAGGAAATTTAGAAAGAATATTTGGACATAAAATTTCAAATTAAATCGAAATTTCATTCCATATCCCATTCCAGATCCGTCAAGCAGCAGTAAGTCATAAGTTAAAACCTTTCCTTTACCTTTCACATTGATCAGGCATTGAAAGGTATTCAGAAATATACTACTCTTTCGATAGACCTAAGAGTAATTAGAGTAAAAAGATCATCAAAAATTAAGAAACCAAAATGCTAATCCCAAGGAAGAACGGACATGAAAAAAGTCTGAGAAGACCGGTACTCGAACCCGGAACCCCCTGATTGCCGGTCAGATGCTCTATGTTGCTCAGATGCTCGGCAATCAGGGGGTTCCGGGTTCGAGTACCGGTCCTCTCAGACTTTTTTCATGTCCGTTCTTCCTTGGGATTTTTCCTAGGTGCACGCCTTTTCGTGCAAAGACACCTTTATACCTTTTCTTGTTCAAAATTCTAATGCTTTCGAATAATTTTCGTTGCAAATAAAGCAATTCTGATAGTGAAATTTTAACAGTGAAAGCTTAGCCAAATTTCTGAGAAATTCCGCCAAAGATAAATATTCACAATATTCTATCAGAATGGAGTTTTATCATTCATAACAGCAATATCTTCGGTCTATACAAGAAAGTACGAAACAAAGGCTTTTGAAAGTAAGAACGGGATACCCAAAACACACCGTTGACGTCAAACTAAGAAAAACAAGAAGGCAAGTACAGGAGACCCTCTCTATTCGCGGGGGAGGCGTTCCTGAGAATACAGCGAATCGTGAATACGGAAACTAACTTCTTACGGAGAAAGTGAGTACATGAAATTTTACTTAACGTACTTTTACTGATAAAAATTTCCACGAAAATGACTGAATAGAAAAAGACGGTGGTAGATTTCTGAAATCTATTAGAAGAGGGTATGAGGAGAGTAACAGAAGAAATATCCTCAGAAAAGCAATCATTAATAATGAGGGACCATCCGGAAATGAAACTATAATACGGATTGAAATTCAGATATTGTGTAGTTTCAATTCCTGGGAGAGATTTAAACGGCCAATCTATGCTCTAAATGAAACGATACTTCAGTAGATATTTTAAGGAGCAGTATACAACTGTTTTAATTGATTAAAATGATATGCCCATATCAATAATCTACATTTTACGAACATAAACTTCGTTTGAAATACTTCGTTAATCTATTCGGAGTTTTTAAATTTTTAATGAACAGGTGATCACGAAAATTCTTCGAGACACGAAGTCGTGAATAGAGAGGGTAGTCTCCGTAAAAGAAAACTGTTAATACTTACATGTTCAAAGAGGACAACGCCTGACATCCACTGAGATAGTTCAGCTGCAAACTGCGACGCCAACCAATAATCAAAACCACCTAAGTCGAAAACAAATTCTTATCATGCTCTATTCGCAGTTTTTCACGCCCAAACAGAAATAGGATACCCCTAGAACCCGCAACTCCGTACGATCCCATGCTGCGTATTTGCGATATTGCCAAAATGTTACAAGTCGAAAGAAAGAGCACGGTTACGTCTTATAAGCTTTCGATTGGTCAGGACAACACTGTCATCGAAACCTTTCTTTCTCTCAGGGAATTTTACAGAAGTAAAACGGACCGAAATACACGAGTCATGGAAGATCTTTTGTAAGGAGAGTAAAGCATCGATTTTTCCAGGTTACCCGCCAAATTCCCTGAGTTTTCCAGAAGAACAAAATTCCCTGAGTTTTCCAGGTTTTCCAGGATTTCCAGGGTAGCGGACACCCTGAAGGAAACATAAGAGAGAGAAAGCGAAATAAATTTGTACATTTTGTAAATAACACACCCTACATTGGATGGTTGATTGGGTAGGGTTAGGGTGGAATTCAAAGAGCTGTCACGTCCCCGTGGTGAGTTCTGGGTCGTTTTGTACACAAATTGAGCGAAGATCTTCCCCAAAAATTGAATAATGAAACAAAAAATTACCTAAGTTTTGCCAATAGAAAATTTCCAAATTATCTAAAAGGAAACCGCCTCGCCTCTCTGTCCAGGTGCCTACCTGGACAGAGAGGCGAGGCGGTTTCCTTTTAGATAATTTGGAAATTAGGCTACTCTGCTGTTTTTGACGAAGAAGCTTACATTACCGTAAACATGACTTGCGTAAACGACCAGCAAGCGAGTTTTTTTAGAAAATAACTGTTTTGTACACGCATTAAAGTTTTGCATACTTAAAATTCATTGTATATATGGATCTACTGGTGAAAAAAGATGAATACGCTCAAGTTTGTTGGCATAAGCTAAATTTGCAATAATAGAAATGTGGTAGTAACAAATCAAGAATAATCTTGTAGGATTCAGAAATATTAGTTGTACATAGAGAAAATGTATACGGCCCGTGTGTTGTGTATTCTACGACTCAAAAAATTCATCAATCCATTTGTACACGCCGAATCTAGGAAAGTTTTATTCCGTACCGCGTTCCTTTGAAATTTGTTTTCCTCGAACTCATGAACTCTGAAGCCGAAAGCTTTATTTCAGAGTGTACTCCAGCAGCAGTTGTCTCTATAGAAAAATATTTTGCATCGAGTCTCTGTTAGTATAGGCTGCAGAAATTAATTCGCCCATTGATGCACGCAGCGCCTACGAAAGTCAGTACCGTATTAAAGAGAAATTTATTTCTTAAAATCCGCAACTTCCGAAGTCTTGAAAATATTAAGATGTTTATCCACAAAAAACAGCACTAGGAAATTCCGTTGCGTTTGAATCTGTGAAGCCACACGTTGGTCAAGTGATGGACCAATCAAATACGCATTATTGAAAGATGCATTCGTTCAACAATGTTCCTTGGATGTCAAGGGCTTGCTCGAATTTTCGTAATATTTTTGTTCGTTTTTATCCGGTACAAATTCTCGCAATTTGCAATCTAAAATCGGGTGCTATTATTTCCGCCGATGACTTTTTGCAATATCTGTGACGTAAACTATCCATGCGGAGTGGGCCATCTGCCTGGAAATCTTAACGAAAGATTCTCCATAATAGGCCGGTACTAGTTGATTAATATATTTGTCTAGCCTGAACTAGACAAGGCTCTGAGCTGCCGATTATTTCCTGGATAGAGCTACTTTTCGTGCATTCTAAAAGAATATTTTCCCGACTCCAAAGGTCGCGAGTTCGAAGGAAAATATTCCGGTATGCATTTACATAGAATGTGACATTCACGCATCTGATGTGGCCAACACAAGACTTTCTCCATATTTATTGAAAACAGAAGCCTATGCCGGTAATATATAAATAACACCTAAATAATCAGTGTTACCAAAAAATGTTTCATACAAAAGTTGTAGTAAAATATATTATCTACAACTTTTGTATTTAATTGTATATACCTAAATTGCATTTTGACAGAGATATTTAAGAAACGTAATTTTGTTCCGGATAAACCGCAACTTCCGGTTGAGCGATATTCACCAAAAACAAATCAACTCTTGGCATCAATATCATCATTGGCATATATCATAATCTTCTCTATACTACGTATGGGGAGAAAGTAACAAAATTTAATATATACATTAAAAATGAAATATAAAAAATAACATATCCAATAATATTTTAATAATTTTCTTGAACGACTTATTTAAAAAGAAACCGGGAGATGGTCCACCCTACGCATTTTATCAAAACCCCCAAAAATAAATTCTATTAACGCTCAAAACGAATGTTCCAAAACCACGCGTAAATAATTCTAAAGAAGAGTGGCCATTTTTACAAGTCCCCGAGCAATCTCCAACGCCAATAATCTCGAAAGGCTTTCGCGAAAAAGACGCTGTTCGTACAAGTTGAGACGCTTTCCTTAGAAACGGAACGAGAGGGGGGGAAGGAGGGGCGGTAACCAGGACGACGGAGGGGAAGTAAACAAAACAGCCTCGAGATGTAAAAAAAGGTTCGTTTATTTAATCAAAATATTCTCATTTCCTACGTTAGAACGACAATACTATACTGAAATAAAACACTATATTCAATTGTCTTTCTATCCTTGCTTGTCTCGATTTCGTAAGACCATCAATTCTAATTTTAAAGTGCGAAATAAATAGAGTCTGCAAAGAAGAAAATGTACTAAACGAGCGGTTTTGAAGTTGAGTTATCAACACTTCAACTCTGTCCCTCAAAAGGGTTATTCCCATTGGAGGGAGCTTTCAGCATAGCCTCCAATGCAGGCCCCTCCTCAATAGAATTACATGGCCATTATCCATTCCTTTCTTATGGGGAAGCTATGGCTCTGAAGAGAGGATTTTCCCTGGATTAAAATACAGTGAGTGAACTGTGGAGGAGGCTATTCTAGCCAGAGGCTCGCCCATTGAGAGGAGGTGCTTGTCATAGAGACGGTTGCCAAAGGGATGGATTGGCGAAGTTAATATCAGATTAGATTTCGTGTGTTGTCGTTTATAGTGCGGGAGGTGGGAAGAGGAGGAGAAGGAGGGGCGGTTACCGTGACGACAGAGGAGAGACGAGTAACCATTAGAAGATAAACAAACGAGTATCGAAAGGTAAATGGAATGAGAAACAATTGAACATAGAATATGCGAGTTACGTCATTGAAAAGAGGTTTGTAGGAAAACAGACGAACGACGATAGTGGACATTTAAAAGCCGAGTAAGTGGGTGGGGGGAGAGGCGGTGAAGGGAAGGCGGCGGCCCTTTAAAAAAACAAAAGAGTAACGATATTTTAATCTCGATCGAAACAGATGAAGTGCGACTATGTTCGCGTTTTCTCTGACGACGTGTATTGTAAGAGTGAGTGGAAAACAGAAGAATAACGATAAAATGATAGAAATGGAAAACAAACGAATCGAGAAAAGTTCGTACTGTAGTAGATATGACTTAAAATAAGGCAATTAGATACGAAAATATGTAATTATACGAATTTAGATTTCGAAAAAAATGGAAATTGAAAAATATGCACATAAATAAATTAAATATTAGTATAATAATAAATAAATAAATTTACGTTGTTAAACCGTAAATATATCTATAAGCAAAATGTTGTGTATTATAATAGGCGAATAAATGATCACAAACAGAATTAATTATGATACAAATTTTTAAATAGTTAAATTCAACTGAAGAAGCCTTAACTTGGTGAAACTCCGTTAAAGTTTTGTTTTGTAGAATTTCTAAATTTTATTTAATATGATCCCGAGTTCTTATTAAGTTATTTAAGTGAGGGAAATAAGCGAAAGTGTGCTTGGCTTGGTTACGGTTTCAAAGGGGACATTGGAGTAGTTTTGTATCGGATTTTATTTCGTGGGAGTTGTTGTCTAGATGGGTGGTGGAGGGAGAAGGGGAGGGGAAGGAGAGGCCGTAACCATGACGACAGAGGGAAGGCGAACGACAATACGGGAAGAAACAGAAGAGTAGCGACGGATTATTCGAATCGGAAACAAATGAAAGTGATAAATACGCGAGTTACTAAGTGAAGAAAGGTGTGTTGGAAACAGAAGAACGACGATATTTGGCGTTTGTATTGCGAATAGCAGGGGTTGATGAAGATTTAAAAGAGAAGGGTGGGAAAGACAAAAGAAATACGATATTCTGAATTCAAACGAAACAGCTGAAGACCAAATATGTTCGATTTACCTGTAATTAGGGAACGTGCTCAATAAAAGAGTAACGATATCGCGATTGAAATAGAAACAAATGAACTATGAATAGCTGAGTATCCTTTTGGTAATAGCGATGTCTACGTGAATAAATAAAGTAATAATTGATAATATAAAAAATAAATTTAAGAAAAGTAAATATGATTAAATTTAAACACACATTTTACTATATTAATAATAAATAAAGAGAATATCCAATTGTTATTAATTCATAATATGACGTGATTTAACGATTTTGATCCATAATAATTGGTGTTTAATCGAAAGCAACGATTCCATACAGTGAAGTATATATTCTCTGTGATAAATGTAAATCGATTAGATTAACACTTTGATATTCACACGTTCGAAACGGAAAGAAACAGTGCTTAGAGATAAATAAATGAGCGTTAGAAGTAATAGTTCAAAATTTTAAAACCGCATGGTTACGAATTTATAAATTAAATAAATGATAGAATTTCAGATTTAAAAAATGAATTATAGGAAAAAGTTTAAAAAGAAGACTCGGAAATGGTTTTTAAGGAGTTGAATTTGGAGGAGCAATTAAATCACGAAAATCACAACAACAATTGAACATCGTTACAACGACACGAGGAAGCTTCATTTAAGCGTCGATGAAACAATGTAACCTTTTTTTCTTTAATTTTTTACAAAAAAATGAAGATAAATAATCCAGCCGTTTGGTGACGATTTGGTAGCCAATAAAACAAAATAACATTCGATCATGTGTCTATGCTTCTCTACTGAATATTATATGAGCTGTAATAAATCTCGCTTTTAATGTACGCCATTTCCCCGCCCTTCCCTACTATCGGATGAGTGTTGTTGAGTTGCGATGCGAAATTAGAATCGAAAGGGTCACCGAATTACGTTAAAGCGGAGTTTACTTTCGCCTCTTTTCTTAAACTATTAGTCGATAGCAATTCAACGACGGCGGTGCAGTGACGCAACAGCAATGCTGAGTCACCATGGAAACGGAATTTCCAAAAATTGCATCGCGTGATACGAAAAGTCATTAAAGATAATCTCAAATTGGAGAACTAATCACAGACCGAGCGAAAACATCGTGAATGAAGCGGATCAACACAATACTTTGAGATTAACGTGAAGAATACGAGAGAATGTTTTATCTATTGGAACATTTTGATGCGAGAAAGAGCAACATTTAGAAGATCGAGTGGACGCACGGAAAGACGAAGGTTTTCGACAAAATTCCATTATCATTTGGTAGACACCCGAGGCTTTCAAAATAAGTAACACAGAGGGAATGAATTGCTTGTTCGTCCTGAAATACAGGCAATTCAAGATGCACTTGTGTGTAATTCAGTTGCATAAGATTGAGGCAAAATAAGACAAATCAAGGAAGAATATGGATTTCATTTCATCAAAATAAGTCCGCTTGGAGTAAATTCTATTCTTCTCCTCTAAATGTATTTACATCAGAGTGAATCGACACAAACTAAAAATATTCAGTGCATCGAGACTTCATTCGCTCGTGAATGAATCACCAGACAAACTGTGACAATGACAAGTCAATGCAAACGCCATTAATCGACTGAAATATGGATTAGGAATTCCCATTGACGAACAAGAATTAAAATTATTTTCATACACGATGGTAATTTTCAAAATAACAATAAAAAGAGAATGGAATACATAAATTCTTCCGAATGGACAAGAGCGGTGATTATGAGTGGAAGTTTTCAAAAAAATAACAGCTCCAACTAATGCGTTTAAGACAAATCACGAACTTATCAGAAGCTAATTAAATAGCAAACCAGGGGATGTTCAGGGTGTCCGCTATCCAGCGATTAAGAAATTCCCTGAGTTTTCCAGGTTTTCCAGGGTAATATTTCATTTTTCCAGGGTGTCCCAGATTCGCATTGCAATATTATTTTAGCCAAATATTAGACATGTTGTGATAATTACGCACTTAAGGTCCACGAAAAGGTGAAAAACAGTTCATAGATTCATCACGATATTTTATTGGCATCCGAGCCAACCCTAGATACAGACAAGCAATCAGGAAGCCTGGAGAGTAAATGTTTGAGAGTGGATGACGTTAGGTTTCTAAAAGTAATTCATCAGAAAAATTATTTTTTTTTACCTTTCCAAATTTATATATACCTTTTTAAGGTAGGCATCTACATCTTCTGCAAAAATTAACATATTCTGTAAAAAACTGTTTACTATCTTTAAGGGGCTCCTGAGAGGCTCCTTGCCAATACACCTCGGGCTGATTCTCATGAATATCCTGTCATGGGTTGGTAGGTTCATTTAGTCATACCACTGTATGCAATCAAGTATATGTAAATACGAGTAAAATGTAGCTTGCATACTGCAAGCTTAGTGGGAATAAGTTTAACGTTAAAAGGTTCCAAAAGAATGATGAAAATTAAACCAAAATCTTTTAAATAGGAGATATATTTACCGTCCGGCATCGAACCCGGGTCTTCCTGGCAATACTTCTTATGCAGCACAATTGAAGATCACCATCTCTAACTTTGTGTGAAAATTCAAGCAGAAATATTGGCTGCAACGGCCTCAACCACATCCTACTTTTCACATATATTCCTTATGTGAGTAATTTTAATGAGCTCTGGGATCGAACCCAGGAACAGTATAGTCTAATCTACATTTTTCTTGTAAAACAGGTCTTAATATACATCTTCTAGCAAATCAAAAACTTCCTATAATTTCGATAAGTGCATAAAAAAAAATGAAAAACTACCCCCATGTATTTAAATGAGAGGTTTCTGCATGGTCCTAGCATCGAACCCAGGAAATTTTCTGTAAAAGTCATTAATGTTAGAAGTCCCTTCTTGCATTGAACCCTAAGACATAGTCTGCCCAGACAGATTTTTTTCGTAATTGTAAATACCGAAGTCACAAAGAATTATTACCTCCTCAAAACGACGATATTATTTGAAATTTCCTTCACAAAGTACAATATTAATTCATCTTCAGTAAAGAAAACTACATTATTTGTAAAACCACATTGCTAAAATTCGATTTCCATGGTTAGATAATGCCTTTATAATCACGAAACGTCGGCTATCATTCCCCATATATCTCTTATGGCCCTATTCTATCAATGCAATCATATGAGAATCGAGTTCAACAATCGCCTAAGTCATCACAGGAACTGGTTGTTTATAACCGAAAAATCACGCATGTTTTTTGCTTTATTTCTCCAAATTCTCGTAATTTAGAATCAAAAACGATATAACACGACTAAAATAAGAATCTTTAATAAATTTCCCGTCTTTTGGTACTCGTCTCGAATTTCGTAGGACCATTATTTCTAATTTAATTTTGCAAATGAAATGAAGTCTGCAAACGGTGAAATCGAACTTTACATGCATTCCTTACGTAGAAAATTTGTCCAGACCTAGCGTCGAACCAAGGATAATACTTGAGGATGACTTGAATGGTTTTCGTTGAAGGTTTACGACTTCTACCAGTATCTTGAATTTCAGCTCGATATTTTGACAGGAAGTGCCTCAAAAAAAATTCCCGAAAATCAAAGCAATGCATTTAAATGAGAAAAATTAGGAGTTTGGGGCCTCCTGAGATCGAACTCATGACCACTATGATCGATTTCTCACTTTTCCTGGGGGTTTCACGTTAGGGCCTATATGCTGTGAAAATCCCAATCCCAATATATATATATATATATACGAGTAAAATGTTGCTTGCATACTGCAAGCAGATCGACAACACTATTTTCATGTCGGCATCATATCGGGACGGCCATCAAAAGAAAAAAATGGATTGAAATTTTTCTTAAAATTCGCTGAAATTCCATCGTCTGGCATCGAACCCGGTTCTTTACTGAGAACTTACTATGCAGCACAATAGAACATAACCATCTCTAACTAAGTGTGAAAATTTAAGCAGAAACATGGGCTACAATTGCCTCAAAAGACGTTCTAATTTTCACGAATTTAAATGGCTCTCTGGATTCGAACCAAGGACAATCTTGGAAATAAAATATGTTTCTGAAAGGAATTTATGATTTCTATCTATATGCCGAATTTGAAGTTTCTATATTATTGGCAAAGGTTTCAAAATAATTCCTAAAAATCGGATCAACTTCTGATTGCAGAGACACCTGGTGTCGAACCCAGGATACATTGATAGCTGTGAATGCACTGTTTGATTTGTATGAACTTGATCTTTCTATATGCAAAGTTTGAAGTCGATATCGTGCCGGGAAGTACCTAAAATTTGTTTCCGTAATCTCCGTAAGAAATGCATTGAGGAATTTTAATGTCCCTCTGGGATCGAACCAAGGACCATCAGCGAATATGTAAAATTCGATTATGATTTATTTTTATAATATCTAATCTCATACTGAATTTCAAGTTGCTATGCCATCGAAAAAGGGTCCAAAAAAATCTTAAAAATCGCCACAATGCATTTTAAACGGCCGATTTTTGCCCCGACCTAGCATCGAACCAAGGATAATATTCGTAGATGTCTTTATGGTTTACTTTAGATATGCACGGCATCTAGCGATCTCTTGAATTTCAAATCTCTCCTTTTCCGGGAAGTGCCTCAAAAAAATTTTCGAAAATCTCCGCCATGTAATCTTATGGGGAAAATCGCGACTTTGGGGCCTTCTGGAATCGAACCCATGACACCGATGTTCAAAGTCAGCTTTTTCCTGGAGGTTACACGTCATGGCCATAACGTGGTAAAAATTTCAAAGCAGTGGCACTTGTGAAACATGGTTAGAATTTTGATCCCCTATATATATATAGGTATATCCGGAGAAACGTCTATATATAATAGATACGAGTAAAATGTAGCTTGCATACTGCAAGCAGATCGACAACAATAATTTCATGTCGGCATCATATCGGGACGGCCCTCAAAAGAAAAAAAAAGGTATTGAAAATATTCTTAAAATTCGCTGCAATTTAATTGTCTGGCATCGAACCCGGGTCTTCCGGGTAAGCTTACTATGTAGCACAACAGAAAATCACCATCTCTTACTATGTGTGAAAATTCAATCAGAAATATTGGCTACAACTGCCTCAAACGACGTTCTACTTTTCAGGAATGTAAATGGCGCTCTGGATTCGAACCAAGGACGATCTTGGAAATCTAAAACATGTTCATGAAAGTTATTTATGATTTCTATCCATTTGCCGAATTTCAAGTTTCTATATTATTGGGATAGGGCTCAAAATAATTATTAAAAATCGGATCAACTACTGATATAAGAGACGCCTGGTGTCGAACCCAGGAAATATATTTATGCTGTGAATAAACAGTATGATTTTAAAGGACTTGATCTTATTTTGTGCAAAGTTTGAAATCGATATCATGCCGGGAAGTACCTAAAATTTGTCTCCGTTATCTCCATAAGAAATGCATTGAGGAATGTAAATGGCCCTCTGGGATCGAACCAAGGACCATCAGCGAATACAAAAAATTTGATTATGAAATAAATTTATGATATCCAACCTCATGCCGAATTTCAAGTATCCATGCCATCGGGAAAGGGTCCAAAAAAAATCATAAAAATCGCCACAATGCTTTTTAAACGGCCGATTTTTGCCTCGACCTAGCATCGAACTTAGGATGTTTTCCGTAAAACTCATTTATGATTTCGATAGATCATGTTCATATATATAGGCTCCTTGAGTTTTATTTCTCTACCTATCCGGAAAGTATTTTTTTTTTATTCCCGAAAATTACGGCAATGCAGTTAAACGGGAAAAATCGGGACTTTGGGGCCCTCTGGAATCGAACCAATGACACTGAGGTTCAAAATCGCAATTTTTCTGGAGGTTACACGTTATGGCCAATATGTCGTAAAAATTTCAGGTCAATGACGATTGTGGTTTAGCCTGTGAATTTGTATCCTCGCTATCTATTATATATAGACGTTTCTCCGGATATACCTATATATATACGAGTAAAATGAGATCGACAACACTAATTTCATATCGGCATCATATCGGGACGGACATCAAAAGAAAAAAAAAATTCAAAATATTCGTAGAATTCGCTGCAATTTAATCGCCTGGCAGTGAACCCCGGTCTTCCTGGTGTACTTACTATGCAGCAAAATAGAAGATTACCATATCAAACTATGTGTGAAAATTCAAGTAAAACTATTAGGTGCAACTACCTCAAACGACGTCCTACTATTCACATATACTCCTTATTTGAGAAATTATAATGTGCTCTGGCATCGAACCCAGGAACAGCATGGTCTTATCAATTTTTTTTCTTAAACAAAGTGTTAATATACATCTTCCATCTAAGCAAGAGCTCCCTTACATATCGATAAATGCATAAAAAAATTATGAAAAGATACCCCATAGTATTATATATGGGGGATATTTTTACCGCCCGGCATCGAACCCGGGTCTTTCAGGCAATACTTTCTATGCAGCACAACAGAAAAACACCATCTCTAACCGCGTATGCAAATTCAAGCAGATATATTGGTTACTACTGCCTCAAATGACGTCCTACTTTTCCTTTATATTCCTTATGAGAGAAACGTTATTGTGCTCTGGCTTCGAACCCAGGAACAGTAAGGTCTTATGAAATTTTTTTTCTAAAACTTATTCGTACCATACATCTTCCAGCCAAGCACGAACATCCTTTCATTTCGATAAGTGCATCTAAAAAAATAATGAAAAACGGCTCCCATGTATTTTAAAGGGCAGATCTTTGCATCGTCCTAGCATCGAACCCAGGATAACTTTTGTAAAAGTCATTAATGTTTTCGAAAGTCCAAGACCATAAATATAGGCATCTTGAGTTTTACTTCTCTACCTATCCGGAAAGTATTTTTTTTTAATTCCCGAAAATCACGGCAATGCATTCAAACGGGAAAAATCGGGACTTTGGGGCCCTCTGGAATCGAACCTATGACACTGAGGATCAAAGTCTCTTTTTTCCTGGGGGTTTCACGTTATGGCCAATATGTCATAAAAATTTCAGATCAATGACGCTTGTAGTTTAGGCTGTGAATTTGAATCCTATCTATCTATCTATCTATGTAGGTATATATATGAATGAATCCGGAGAAGCATCTATATATATATATATATATATATACGAGTAAAATGTAGCTTGCATACTGCAAGCAGATCGGCAATACTAATTTCATATCGGCATTATATCGGGAATGTCCTCAAAAGAAGAAAAAGGGATTGAAATTTTTCTTAAAATTCGCTGAAATTTCATCGTCTGGCATCGAACCCGGATCTTACTGGTGAACTTACTATGTAGCACAATAGAAGATCACCATCTCTAACTATGTGTGAAAATTCAAGCAGAAATATTGGCTACAACTGCTTCAAAAGACGCTCTAATGTTCACGAATGTAAATGGCTCTCGGGACTCGAACAAAGGACGATCTTGGAAATTTAAAAAATTTTTCTGAAAGTTATTAATGATCTCAATCCATATGCCAAATTTCAAGTTTCTATATTATTGGGAAAGGTTTCAAAATAATTCCTAAAAATCGGATCAACTTCTGATTGCAGAGACACCTGGTGTCGAACCCAGGACACATTGATAGCTATGAATGCATAGTTTGATTTGATAAGACTGGTTCTTCTATCACGCTAAGTTTTAAGTCGATAGCATGCCGGGAAGTACCTAAAATTTATTTCCGTTATCTCCATAAGAAATGCATTGAGAAATGTAAATGGCGCCCTGGGATCGAACCAAGGACCATCAGCGAATATGTAAAATTTGATTATGAAATATATTTATAATCTCCAGCTCCATGCCGAATTTCAAGTTTCCATGCCATCGGGAAGGGGTCCAAAAAAAATCTTAAAAATCGCCACAATACATTTTAAACGGCCGATTTTTGCCTCGACCTAGCATCGAACCCAGGATATTTTCCGTAAAACTCATTTATGTTTTCGATAGATCATCACCATATATAAAGGCTCCTAGATTTTCGATTCTCTACCTATCCCGGAAGTATTTTTTAAAAATTCCCGAAAATCAAAGCAATGCATTTAAACGGGAAAAATCGAGACTTTGGGGCCCTCTGGAATCGAACCCATGACACTGAGGTGCAAAATCGCAATTTTTCTGGCGGTTACACTCTATGGCCAATATGTCGTAAAAATTTCAAGTCAATGACGCTTATGGTTTGGCCTGTGAGTTTGTATCCTCTCTATATCTATTATATATAGACGCTTCTCCGGATATACTTATACGAGTAAAATGTAGCTTGCATCCTGCAAGCAGATCAACAACACCAATTTCATTTCAACACCACATTCATATCGGCATCATATCGGGACAGTTCTCAAAAGAAAAAAAAAGCATTGAAAATATTCTTAAAATTCACTGCAATTTAATCGTCTGGCATCGAACCCAAGCCTTCCTGGTGAACTTACTATGCAGTACTACAGAAGATCACCATCTCTAACTATGTGTGAAAATTCAAGCAGAAATATTGACTGCAACTGCCTCAAATGACGTCCTACTTTTCATATACATACCTTATGTGAGAAATTGTAATGTGCTCGGGCAACGAACCCAGGAACAGCATGGTCTTATCTATTTTTTTTTCTTAAACCAAGTCTTAATAAACATCTTCTATCTAAGCATGAACCTCCTATCATTTCGATAAGTGCATCAAAATAAATAATGAAACCTCTATAATGTTTTTTAAATGGGGGATATATTTACCGCCTGGCTTCGAACCCGGATCTTTCTGGTAATATTTTCTATGCAGCACAAAAGAATATCAACACCTCTAACTATGTATGAAATTTCAAGCAGAAATATTGGGTGCAACTGCCTCAAACGACGTCCTACTTTTCCCATGTATTCCTTATGAGAGAAAATTTAATGTGCTCTGGCATCGAACCAAGGAATTGTACGGGCTTATGAAAATTTTTTTCTAAAACCAATTCTTTTTATAGATCTTCCAGCCGAGCACGAACTGCCTATCATTTTGATAAGTGCATCAAAAAATAATGAAATACTAACCCAATGTATTTTAAACGGGAGACATATTTGCCGCCCGGCATCGAACCCGGGTCTTTCTGGTAATACTTTCTATGCAGCACTAAAGAAGATCACATTTTTTAACCATATGCGAAAATTCAAGCAGAAATATTGGTTGCAACTGCCTCAATCGAAGTCTTACTTTTCCCTTATATTCCTTATGAGAGAAATGTTAATGTGCTCTTTCATCAAACCCAGGAATAGTAAAGTCTTATGAAAATTTTTTTCTTAAACCAATTCTTACCTTACACTTTCCGACTAAACACGAACTTCCGATTATTTCGAGAAGTGCGTCAAAAAAATAATGAAAAACAGCTCCCATGTATTTTAAAGGGCAAATCTTTGCATCGTCTTAGCATCGAACCCAGGATATTTTTTGTGAAAGTCGTTGATGTTTTCGAAAGTCCAAGACCATAAATATAGGCACCTTGAGTTTTATTTCTCTAACTATCCGGAAAGTATTTTTTTAAATTCCCGAAAATCACGGCAATGCATTTAAACGGGAAAAATCGGGACTTTGGGGCCCTCTGGAATCGAACCTATGAAACTGAGGATCAAAGTTGCTTTTTTCCTGGGGGTTATACGTTATGGCCAATATGTCATAAAAATTGCAAGTCAATGACGCTTGTGGTTTAGCCTGTGAATTTGTATCCTATCTATATAGCTATATAGCTATATATATGAATGAATCCGGAGAAGCATCTATATATAATAGATATAAGTTATACGAGTAAAATGTAGCTTGCATACTGCAAGCAGATCGATAATACCAATTTCATATCGGCATCACATCGGGAAGGTCCTCATAAGAAAAAAAAAGATAAAATTTTTTCTTAAAATTCTCTGAAATTTCATCGTCTGGCATCGAACCCGTGTCTTACTGGTAAACCTACTATGAAACACAATAGAAGTTCACCATCGCTAACTATGTGTGAAAATTCAAGCAGAAATATTGGCTACAACTGCCTTAAAAGACGCTCTAATGTTCACAACTGTAAATGGCTCTCGGTTCTCGAACCATGGACGATCTTGGAAATTTAAAAAATGTATCTGAAAGTTATTTATCATCTCAATCTATATGCCAAATTTCAGGTTTCTATATTATTGGGAAAGGTTTCAAAATAAATCCTAAAAATCGGATCAACTTCTGATTGCAGAGACACCTGGTGTCGAAGCCAGGACACATTGATACTTGTGTATGTATAGTTTAATTTGTTAAGTCTTGCTCTTCTATCATGCAAAGTATGAAGTCGATAGCATGCCGGGAAGTACATAAAATTTGTTTCAGTTATCTCCGTAAGAAATGCATTGAGGAATTTAAATGGCCCTCTGGGATCGAACCAAGGACCATCAGCGAATATGTAAAACTTGATCCTGAAATTTATTATTGATCTCCAACTCCATGCCGAATTTCAAGTTTCCATGCCATCGGGAAAGGGTCCAAAAAAAATCTTAAAAATCGCCACAATGCATTTTAAACGGCCGATTTTAGCCTTGACCTAGCTTCGAACCCAGGAAATTTTTCCGAAAAATTCAGTTATGTTTTCGATAGATCATGACCATATATATAGGCTCCTAGAGTTTCGATTCTCTACTATCCGGGAAGTATTTTTTAAAAATTCCCGAAAACCAAAGCAATGCATTTAAACGGGAAAAATCGGGACTTTCGGCCCCTCTGGAATCGAAATGGAATTATTTTGAAACCTTTCCCAATAATATAGAAACTTGAAATTCGGCATATAGATAGAGACCATAAATAAATTTCAAAAATATATTTTAGATTTCCATCATCGTCCTTGGTTCGAATCCAGAGAGCCATTTACATTCGTAAAAATTAGAACGTCTTTTGAGGCAGTTGTAGCCAATATTTCAGCTTGAATTTTCACACATAGTTAGAGATGGTGATCTTCTATTGTGCTGCATAGTAGGTTCACCAGGAAGACCCGGGTTCAATGCCAAACGATAAGATTTCAGCGAATTTTAAGAATATTTTCAATCCTTTTTTTTTTCTTTTGAGGACCGTCCCGATATGATGCCGATATGAAATTAGTATTGCCGATCTGCTTGCAGTATGCAAGCTACATTTTACTCGTATCTATATATATATGGATACATGAATGAATCCGGAGAAGCATCTATATATAATAGATATATATAGGGGATCAAAATTCTAACCATGTTCCACAAGTGCCACTGCTTTGAAATTTTCACCACGTTATGGCCATGACGTGTAACCTCCAGGAAAAAGCCGACTTTGAACCTCGGTGTCATGGGTTCGATTCCAGATGGCCCCAAATTCGCGATTTTCCCCATAAGATTACATGGCGGGGATTTTCGAAAATTTTTTTGAGTTACTTCCCGGGAAAGGAGAGATTTGAAATTCAAGGGATCGCCAGATGCCGTGCATATCTTAAGGAAACCATAACGACATCTACGAATATTATCCTTGGTTCGATGCTAGGGAGGGGAAAAAATTGGCCGTTTAAAATGCATTGTGGCGATTTTTAAGATTTTTTTGGACCCTTTTCCGATGGCATAGAAACATGAAATTCGGTATGAGGTTGGATACTATAAATATCTTTAATAATCAAATTTTATAAATTCACTGATGGTCCTTGGTTCGATCCCAGAGGGACATTTAAATTCCTCAATGCATTTCTTACGGAGATAACGGAAACAAATTTTAGCTACTTCCCGGCATGATATCGACTCCAAACTTTGCATACAGAAAGATCAAGTCCATACAAATCAAACAATGCATTCACAGCCATCAATGTGTCCTGGGATCGACACCAGGTGTCTCTGCAATCAGAAGTTGATCCAATTTTTAGGAATTATTTTGAAACCTTTTCCAATAATATAGATACTTCAAATTCGGCATCTGGATAGAGATCATAAATAACTTTCAGAAACATTTTTTAGATTTCCAAGATCGTCCTTGGTTCGAATCCAGAGAGTCATTTAAATTCGTGGAAATTGGAACGTCTTTTGAGGCAGTTGTAGCCCATATTTCTGCTTGAATTTTCACACATAGTTAAAGATGGTGATGTTCTTTTGTGCTGCATAGTAAGTTCACAGTAAAAACCCGGGTTCGATGCCAGAGGATGGAATTTCAGCGAATTTTAAGAAAAATTTTAATCCATTTTTTTCTTTTGATGGCCGTCCCGATATGATGCCGACATGAAAATAGTGTTGTCGATCTGCTTGCAGTATGCAAGCAACATTTTACTCGTATATATATATGGATACATGAATGAATCCGGAGAAGCATCTATATATAATAGATAGGGGATAAAAATTCATTGCCTAAACCACAAGCGTCATTGACTTGAGATTTTCACAGCAAATAGGCCCTAACGTGAAACCCCCAGGAAAAGTGAGAAATCGATCATAATGGTCATGAGTTCGATTCCAGGAGGCCCCAAATCCTGACTTTTTCTCATTTAAATGCATTGCTTTGATTTTCGGGAATTATATATTCCTTCTGGAGAAGGAATTATATAAAATAGATACATCCGGAGAAGGAATTATATAAAATAGAAGATGTGAAGAATATTGAGTAAGTAATCTGCTTAGACTCTCATGTAATCCAGAGTTATTAATAGGGGATCCTCCCTTAAAGGAGTTGGACTAAACAAAAAATGAAAGCGAAATCAGGAAAGTATACTGATATGTACTGTTTCATTAAAATGATACACCTGAAGAACAGTTCCAGCAGTGGCATGAATAGAATAATTTCAGTTTCATGAATACTCACTGGTCTCATTGATCACCAGAAATTTAAAAAAAATCATCAGAAGCTCAGAAAATTCTTTTCTTGAAATTAGGGGACACAGAAAAATTAAAATAGTTCTTATAAACAATGAAAATGTAACAGTGAAAATTATGACAATAAAAACATATAACATAAAAATGTTTATTTAACTAATTTTAGTCCCAAATTTTTATATGAAGCATACAACACTGCCTAATTCTTGGCAATAAATTTACATTCTCCCCCATGCTGATTATTTTCTTCAGTACAAGAAAATAAGAGGTACAAGGAATAAAATGTATCCAACGAATTACTTAAGTCAAAACCATCCAGATATCACAGTAAAAGTGTGCATGAAACAAAGATTTCAAAGCAATATAATCAGAGAGGGTGATGGTATATTCTAATTTTTATGGAGCATATGAAGCTCTTCCTCAATTTTGGCAATCTCTTTCTCTGCATTTTCCCTTATTTTAATTTTTTTTGCTTGCAGCTCCCGGACTTGTGCTTGAGATTCCTTCTTCCTCTTTGCTACCTCTCTCCGATTTTTATCTAATACCTTCTTTGCTGCCATAGCTTCTTTATATCTAGAGCAGGCATTCCTGAAGGAATGTATTAAGGATTTTGTGATCAAAACTTCTTTGATTCCTCCTGCATTGATAACCGCATCGTATATCACACGCATGCCAACTAATGACTCCTCCCTCAAATTTTCCACCAAGCACGCAGAATTCACAGAGAATCCTCTCTCAATACTAGCATTACCATGAAACAGGATACATATAGATTTCACAAATAACTTCAAATTCTCATATCCCGGCTTATCTCCAATCAACTTCATCCAAAAATGATCAAGACGACAACTTTGTCTTGAATACTCTTTAAGAGCACTCTTCACTGAACCTAGACTGATTAGTTCCCTAAACTCTCTCTCAATAGCATCAGCAACATTTCCTTGCAATCTATTCAGATCACTAAGATAACTAAGTGCAGATGCCATGTATTTCCTTGCTGTGGACTCATCCAAGGCAACTTCTGGATCGAGACATGAAATGCTTTTCGTAAATGAGTAGGCCAATGGAGATTTTTGAAGCATTTTTTGGACCAAGGATTTCATAAAATGGGAACATTCATTGCGGAATATCAATAATTCTTTCTCAGATGGCTTATGGATGCACTTTCTGATAGCAGACCAGGTAGCATAACCTAAATTAATATCTCGAACCATGAGGAGATTCGATTTATCTTCAAGGTCAATCTGTTGGATAGGTTGCTTGTTGAAAGCTTCTTCAGTTACAAACCGTTCCATGATGGTTTTAACGAATGTATGAAGGGAAGAGTACAAAAATGGTGCAAGAGGTTTGTCCGATTGGAATTCTGTTAGAAATGGTTCAACTAAAGCAGCCATAGACTCGAAAAATGTGAGCTTGGCTAACAAAAGTTTATCCTTAAGAGCCTCTTTTACAATGTGGTAACTACCACAGTCAGGGATTGTAATGGAAATCTTTTTTATAGGTTTCCCCTCTCTCTGCTCCCTTTTCACTCTTTCAACTTCATTCACGTACTTCTCTATGCCTGGTAAAATATCTATAGCTCTCTTGACGACTGACCTATTTTCTACCCACCTTATTGCACAGATTTTTTGTGGGAATACAGTTGATCCTGTAATGTTGATAAAATCAGCTCTTCGAGAAGGCACATGCTTGAAGAGATTATGCAAAGCCCTCATGAATTTAATCAGGTCCCAATTAGTGGAGGCAGAATAGGTTCAACTTATCCTTTTTGGTTTATCAAGCTGAAAATTGGTGGAGATGTTCTTTTAACAGCCAAAAGTAAAATCCCAAAAATCCCAAAAAATCTCAATTGGGCAACATGCCTAAATATTTAAACAAAAGTCGCCATCTTGGATTTTCGACCTTGCATCATATTGATCGGTATATCTCCGTATCTAATGGTGATAAAGACACACGGTTTGATTTAAACTACTTACTAAAGTATAAAATAGACCCATGGCATTTTATATTGAAAGAAAAATGAGTAAATATAAAGCTACACACGAAAAACAACTCGTCTCAGGGTAGCTTTAACGGGAAAATCAGCGTTAAATGTCGATTTTCGACCTTTTATTATCATTAAATCAAAAAATATATCGAAATAAAAGTTGTAGAACACATCAAAAGGCTTCAGAATGTTTTATTATAATCTCCTTAGTCCAAAAATTGTAGCTTCTACGAAGCGCCAAACACGTTCGCAATTTGAACTTCCTAGACTTAACTCTCTCAAAGAATGCAGATTCAATTGAATTTTCTATCTATCGAAAACCGACTTATACGAACCACACAATTCATGCAACCTCTAATCATCCAGTCACACATAAACACGCTGCTTTTCATAGTTTTATTCATCGCCTCTTAAATATCCCTCTCTCTCCATCAAACGTTTCTCGGGAACTAAAAACCATTAAATGCATGGCTCTCTCCAATGGTTATTCCGAAAAACTTATAGATACCATACTTTCACATGGACAAAGAAAACAAAACATTTTCAGGATATATCCCGATTGCTCCATTTTCACGGAAGTACAACGTTGGGGGAAACTACCTTTCCTCAGCCACATCAGTTATCATCTTGCCAATTTCTTAAATGCTCTAACATCAGACCCGCTTTCTATACAACGCAGAACATAGGAAAAACTATTTTAAACAATAAAGATAAATTCGATAAAACACGCAAATCTGGTATATATAAATTAAATTGTAAAGACTGTAATGCAATATACATAGGCCAAACCAGTAGAAATTTACACATTCGAACAAAAGAACATAAACAGTCTTTCTTCAATGGTTCCAGTGCCTCACTTTTCGCTAAACATTTACTCGACAATAAACACCATTCAGACTTTACCAACACCCTCCTCCATAGCCATCCTAAATGAAATAAGCTAAACTACCTGGAGGAATTAGAAATTTTACATCATAATTATACGCTAACTAACATTCACCTCTTTCCTAACCACTCCCTACTTTTATCAACTGTTTGCCTCCTCCCGCTGCTTCCCTCACCTAATATCCTTAACCCTTCCTCCCCTCTCAGACCTTGCTTGCTCATTGGCCATTGTTTTATATATATTCACTGGAGTGGTGGTCAATTTACCTGATGATGGACAGAATTTTCTGAAACCGATCGTGTATTAAAACTCAAGTAGAATTTTCGACATAGTGTTTTTTATTTCTATTCTTATGTTGGTTTATTGTTGTTAGTGTTTAGAAAGGTTTTATATTATTTTCCTTCGATAGTATTAATTCTTCCGGTTATATTTCCACTTTATAGTCGTTAGCTTGTAATTTTTTATGCTTTTATATTATTGCCTTATTTTTATAAATCATTTTCGTTAGTTTTCCATTTGGGAAAATATTTGGTTAATTCTTTGAATAGTTATATTATAGTCATAGCAATTCAATAGCATATAATATAACATAAGGATATAAGGAATATAGGAATAAGAATATACTTTCCGGCATTATAATCGGTATTTTGATGGATACTCGCACATAGGCGCTCCGCGTTAGTGGTCATCTACTGAGTGTGCGAACGTGTTTGGCGCTTCGTAGAAGCTACAATTTTTGGACTAAGGAGATTATAATAAAACATTCTGAAGCCTTTTGATGTGTTCTACAACTTTTATTTCGATATATTTTTTGATTTAATGATAATAAAAGGTCGAAAATCGACATTTAACGCTGATTTTCCCGTTAAAGCTACCCTGAGACGAGTTGTTTTTCGTGTGTAGCTTTATATTTACTCATTTTTCTTTCAATATAAAATGCCATGGGTCTATTTTATACTTTAGTAAGTAGTTTAAATCAAACCGTGTGTCTTTATCACCATTAGATACGGAGATATACCGTTCAATATGATGCAAGGTCGAAAATCCAAGATGGCGACTTTTGTTTAAATATTTAGGCATGTTGCCCAATTGAGATTTTTTGGGATTTTTGGGATTTTACTTTTGGCTGTTAAAAGAACATCTCAACCAATTTTCAGCTTGATAAACCAAAAAGGATAAGTTGAGCCTTTTCTTGCCTAAAATGCCTCCACTAAATTGGATGCCTTACACCCAGTTTTGAATGCTACATACACTGTATGCAACCCACATGTGCCAAAGTCAATTAGAACTGGATCACTTGGATTAAAATTCTTCTTCAGCTTATCTTTTAAGTCTATTAAAAATCTCCTGTTAACATTAGGACCATCCATTGAAACATGAATGACCTTTTTCATATCAATCCCTGTGAGTCCCTCTTCAAAACCCTCTAGAATGTTTTTGGCTTTTGTTTTTCCTAAAGAAACTGATGTTAGGTATTTAGTAACGACCTCGTTCATTTTTGTGTCCCAAAAGCGAACAATCATATCCAATTGTTGATTCTGGCTAATTTTATTTAAGCTTTCATCAAACCCAACAGCAAGCATATCACAATTCAGAATAGATTCCTTAAGCTCCTTTGTAAAATATGGAGAGAGTCCATACAAAATACTGTAACTGAGTTTAGTTTTCTGAAGTTGTACTTTTGAAGCGATGACACTGTCAGGGAAAATGATAGGGAAGAGGTCTACAAGGCTGCTTACGTCACGCAATGAATTATGTCGGATAACAGCACTCAAACACAGCATTATCTCGGCCTTTGTCACTTCATCTCTCTCTATATATGCATTCATTGTCGCCCTACATGCACTTGTTGTTTGTTGCTGCTGTTGGACGGCGCTCTGATCTTCTAAGGCTATGACTGACGTTTCACTAGTAATGGGAGCTGTAGAAACATGGGCTGTTGCTGATATCCCTCCTGAAGAAGATTGTTGAGTGGACTGAAACAGGGCTGCGATTGATACAGTTTTCCTTCTGTTAGCCTCTTTCTCAGCATGCTTCTTCCCTTTGGCATGGCTGATCAGGGCTTTCTTTCCCATATTGCTCAATGTAAAACTTGATTTACACAGTGCACACTTAACTGAAGAGCTATCAGTAGGATCTTCCCGCACCCACCATAAATCTTTATCTTCAACCCAGCGATGGTTGAACCTGCACTTCCAGTTCTTTCCTGACGCCCTACGATGAAACAATGAGACCTTAACTCCAAAATGCGACAAACGATACGGCAATGCTGCAATTCGAATGACATCAACGGCACTTGACCGAGATTTACTTCATTACGCCCAATGGGATAAGGGAAAATTTTAAAGACAAGAATCTCCGTGTAAATATATATGCATGGATTGTCTAAGAACACTGTCATCGCGATCCAGACCGCGGACGAACAGCGTCTTTTCGTAGCGCACAGTGGTCTGGCATGGATTAAAAATATACTCGAGGGTAGAGTTGAATAAAAAATGAACTGGGAATCCAACAGTAAAAAGGGTTATACTAAATTTTAGAATGTTAAATTTAGACGTAATACTTTCTTTACACCGTCCGTCGGGGGTTATCGGATGGAAATCAAACATGTTTGATCAAACGTCCTGATCGGCCGACGTCGGGTGTCGTCGGACGGGGAAACTCCTTCCAGTGTAGGCACCGGCGTAGTTATCTTTGTGTTTGTTTTTCTTCCGACGTCGGCCGACATCGGATCGGGAGAAATACGGATCCAATGTAGTTGCGGCCTTAGGCAGTAGCGTTACGGCTATGATAGAGTCCTAAGGTTGGAATTCGCTCCAGGTGAGAATATCTGATTACCGACGAAAGCTTCCAGAAAAATTCATCAGTTCAGAACTTTTAGACGAAGTAAACGAAATTTTGGTTCCAGTAAAGAACAAACGCGATCTTCGAGAAGCATCGACAAAACGTTACAAGAAGGTAATCGCAAAAAAAGACTTATTTTTGGTCGTTCTTTCCTCAGGCTATTAGAGAGGCTAATAGGATAGATTAGGTAGTGATGCTGGAGTTACTACACCCCTTGCCATACGCCACTGACGACTCGCGGGGTATATATCTAAATCTAAATATATGTACTTAGAGCCTTTGTGTTTCCTGATTTTTACCTGATGATGGCCGAATGAGCCGAAACCGGTCGTTGCTTTTTTAGTATTTTAACTTGATGATGTCTATTGATCTAGTTTTTATTTTACTTTGTGTAAGTAAAAATTGATTTTACCATAGATACGGGTAAGCTTGACAATATCGCAAGCATTCGATGATTGCTTTCGGGGTGCGTATTCGCCGTAAAATATAAATTCGTATAAAATAAATCGGCCAATAGTAGTTAACGTAAGTTATAACCTGTTAAACATCCCACAGAGAGCTTTATAACGAGACCATGTTCGCGTTTATACATCAATCCATTTCTGAGAAAAAGTTGTTTTACAAAGCCAATAACGGAATTATCGGAAATAATCTAAAACGTTTAAGTCAAAAATAAGTATATTAATACGGTATTAAAATTTTGTTTTGATTAGATTGATAATATTTGAGAAATAAAATTTCAAAATGAGCACGAAATAAAGGACATGCTAAAATTTAGTGCAACTCTTTTTACTGTTGGATGCCCAGTTTAGTTTTTGTTCAACTCCTAACTCGAGTATCTATACGTTTTAATCTGGCTGTAAATCGATTATCAAACTTTTTTGTATAGAATGAAAAACTTGCAGTTATATAAGATAGAACTCCACTTTGACTGACATTGATTGGTAACTTTTACTCTTTGGTAACTCATTTTACAGAGAATTACGCTTTCAATCTACGGTGACAATGATGGGCGGAGTTGCTCATAAATTTTGTCACTATCACTCTTAGAATTCAATCGATTCCACCAGTACAATTGCTTTCTTTACTACGAATGTTATTTGTAGCAATTCTCTCAATTCTAAAGGATAAGCATTTTTATGAGTATTCTTAAGATTTTTGACAATATTTTACTCTATTTACCATTAGGTCTATCGAAAGGACAGCATTTTGCTGGGTAAATTCCAATTTCCGATGAATTAATACAGTAAATAGAACAATATATGTAATGTTTTTCGATTGGTTAATGAAATACAATTTTAAACAACTAGAGCAGTTTCATTCCCCTACTTTAACTTCTTCCACTGAATCCTGTAAGAAGATTCCGACGAGAATAGCAATTGAACTGATGTAAACCGATGGATAAAAAATATAAAAGTATGGGTAAGAGGGGATTCCTTATGAAACAAAGAAAAGTCAGACTTTATGGTGCAAGATCAAATTAGTATTAATAAAGCAGAAGTGACTCATTGTCGGATCTCTTTCTCACCGTTAGATACTTCGGAAGAACTGGTTAATCGCGTCACTGACTTATCAATTGATCAATAACTCAACCAAAGAAGGCTTTATTGTGTGAAAATCCATGAAAAGGAAATTTAGAAAGAATATTTGGACATAAAATTTCAAATTAAATCGAAATTTCATTCCATATCCCATTCCAGATCCGTCAAGCAGCAGTAAGTCATAAGTTAAAACCTTTCCTTTACCTTTCACATTGAGCAGGCATTGAAAGGTATTCAGAAATATACTACTCTTTCGATAGACCTAAGAGTAATTAGAGTAAAAAGATCGTAAAAAATTAAGAAACCAAAATGCTAATCCCAAGGAAGAACGGACATGAAAAAAGTCTGACAGGACCGGTACTCGAACCCGGAACCCCCTGATTGCCGGTCAGATGCTCTATGTTGCTCAGATGCTCGGCAATCAGGGGGTTCCGGGTTCGAGTACCGGTCCTGTCAGACTTTTTTTATGTCCGTTCTTCCTTGGGATTTTTCCTAGGTGCACGCCTTTTCGTGCAAAGACACCTTTATACCTTTTCTTGTTCAAAATTCTATTGCTTTCGAATAATTTTCGTTGCAAATAAAGCAATTCTGATAGTGAAATTTTAACAGTGAATACTTAGCCAAATTTCTGAGAAATTCCGCCAAAGATAAATATTCACAATATTCTATCAGAATGGAGTTTTATCATTCATAACAGCAATATCTTCGGTCTATACAAGAAAGTACGAAACATAGGCTTTTGAAAGTAAGAACGGGATACCCAAAACACACCGTTGACGTCAAACTAAGAAAAACAAGAAGTCAAGTACAGGAGACCCTTTCTATTCGCGGGGGAGGCGTTCCTGAGAATACAGCGAATCGTGAATACGGAAACTAACTTCTTACGGAGAAAGTGAGTACATGAAATTTTACTTAACGTACTTTTACTGATAAAAATTTCCACGAAAATGACTGAATAGAAAAAGACGGTGGTAGATTTCTGAAATCTATTAGAAGAGGGTATGAGGAGAGTAACAGAAGAAATATCCTCAGAAAAGCAATCATTAATAATGAGGGACCATCCGGAAATGAAACTATAATACGGATTGAAATTCAGATATTGTGTAGTTTCAATTCCTGGGAGAGATTTAAACGGCCAATCTATGCTCTAAATGAAACGATACTTCAGTAGATATTTTAAGGAGCAGTATACAACTATTTTAATTGATTAAAATGATATGCCCATATCAATAATCTACATTTTAAGAACATAAACTTCGTTTGAAATACTTCGTTAATCTATTCGGAGTTTTTAAATTTTTAATGAACAGGTGATCACGAAAATTCTTCGAGACACGAAGTCGTGAATAGAGAGGGTAGTCTCCGTAAAAGAAAACTGTTAATACTTACATGCAGTGGCGGCGGGTCCATTGGGTTCACTGGTTCACTGAACCCCCTAAGAAAACTACTGTACTATTTTCATTTATACCAATGTTCTTACCATAACCCAAATAACCATAACACCAATTACTGGGCCTAACTTTTCCTTCGTTGAGTCGCGATTCCTGCCGCTTTTGGTTCCAACTACCTTGACTTCGCGCGAGGTTCACTCCCCGAAGTGAACCCCTTCAGACGTCGCGTTATAGGTGAAGAGCGGTGAGGGGAAAGAGGGGCATACGGCCTTTAAACATGGGCCGATCGCTGCACTACGTTGCAGCGACAGCCGACGAGAATGGCTTCATAGAATTTTCGGAAAGTTGTTTTAGGCACTTTCCGGCAAATTAGAGAGTTGAAATTCGAGGAATCGCTGGAAGCCGTGTATGTTTAACGAAAACTATAAAGATACCCTCGAAGATTATCCCATGTTCGACGCTAGGTCAGGGCAAATATTCTCCAATTTAAAATGTATTGTGGCGATTTTTCAGATTTTTTAAAAATGTCTTCCCGATGACATGGAAAATTAAAACCCGGCATGTGAATTTTAGATCATAAATACATTTCATATACGCTGTTTAACGTTTCCATGATTATTCTTGGTTCGATTCTAGAGCGCCATTTACATTCCTTTATGCATTGCAAATGGGGATACTGGAATCGTATTTTAAGATCATCCCAGTACGATAACAACATAAAACTTTGGATTAAATAAGTTTTGTATCTACCAGGTCGTTATATGTATTCATAACTACCGAAATGTCTTGTGCTCGAGACCAAGCGGCTCTACCATTTGAAATGTATGGTGGGAATTTCAATTTTCTTTATGATTCATTTACCGAGAAATTGAAAATTATATGGCCAGTCATGTAAACAGAAGAAATGAGCCTTTCATATTTACAATTTATCTTTTACCTTATGATCATTGGTTCGACGCTGGGGCACCATTTGTATTCTACCATATATTTCAAAGGTGGATTGTAGAATTACGTTTGAGGACTTTCCCGATGTGATATTGACTTGAAATTAGTATCATCAATATTCTTGCAGTATGCAAGCAACCTTTACTCGTATATATATATATATATGGATAATTAATTTTAAATAAGAATTTATAAAAAAATTTCATTTTTTATTGTTTCTTTAAAGAAATAATTACGTTGTACTTGGCAAAATACTTTTTAAGAAATTCATGCATTTCATAAGTTTCTGCATCTGTAAGCTTTCTTCCTCTTTCTTTAATCTCTAAAAAACGGGCAACAGCAGGTCCTTGGTCATAATATGCAGTTCCAACACTGTTAATTGCGATGTGTACATCCTAGAATTTATAGCTTCTCTAAAAAGGCTTGACTGTTTATTGGATTTAAGTGAGGTATGGATTGACACAGCTCACTCCGTGCCAGCACTATGAGAAGTTAAAGTAAGATCTGCCAGAATTAATTTGTTGAAAATTGATGAATGTTGTGATACCTTCCAGTAATGGTAAAGCTTAGCAATTTACGAAGTCATGGCTGGAGGAGGAGGAACATAGGGCCCGCCACTTTCCCGAACTCTATTCCTGAAAAGAAAAATTTTATCCAAACTCTAGCATTTAACGCTTCCTGAACCTAGTTTAACACGCGTAGAACTTGAGTTTTTTCCTTATTTTCCGGCGCCTAATACTGTCTCTGGGCGACAAAACTTGGCACTAGCTATTCGTGTCGCCTACTTTGCATGTTCTTTTATGCACTGGTGTCTGCAGCTATGTAACGGCTTCCCATAATGCGCTGCAATATTGTGAATTTACGGAATTTTTTCGTATCCAGTGTACTTATTCAGTTACCGGTGTTGTGGTTGCTTGTGGCGTATTCAGTATGTAAACCAACTGCGTTACTTGTTTGTGAACAGTTTTTCTCGGTCTTTATGATGAATAGTGTCCAATTTCAGAAAGGGATTAATTTTTCCTCTATTTCTGTTTAAGAAAAATGTGCAATAAAAGAAGTGGGAAGTCCTATTACTTTGCTGAACTTATCTCAGAGTCAGAGAAGAAAGGTATGCAATACTTCCGAATGTTTAAGCCATAAATATATGAGAGAAACAGTTGGATTTGTGGCTGAGACTCTTCCAATGGGCTATACTGTTTCCCTTGTTTGTACTTTGCGAAAGACAAGGACGCGACCTGGGCAAAAATACATACAGGTGTATTTGATTTGGGGCATTAATCTCAAAAAAATATTCGGTGACAGTCCTGCCAAATACTTTAACCCCGAATAAAACAATATAAGGTAATTAATTTATTTTCTTATGATTATATTTGATATTTCGAAAAACAAATACAACTTGAATATTAATATGTATTTTGGTCTTTTAAAATATATACGGAGAAATATGAATCGAGAATTTAAATAAAAACTCAATTTTCGAGAATATAGGGATTTTTTACAACAAAGGCATATATTGATTCAATCCGAATTATTTTTTTTCATATTTCTACTGCTTTTATCCTTGGTTGTTGTGAATTATACTGCGTCCATGTAAGCAGAGGCAATATTTTAGTATGAGCCAGAATATTTAACCATAATCGCGGCCACTTAAAAAAATACGAATTTTGAAGTGAACCCCCTGTTTTTTTAGTCACGCGCCGCCACTGCTTACATGTTCAATGAGGACAACGCCTGACATCCACTGAGATAGTTCAGCTGCAAACTGCGACGCCAACTAATAATCAAAACCACCTAAGTCGAAAACAAATTCTTATCATGCTCTATTCGCAGTTTTTCACGCCCAAACAGAAATAGGATACCCCTAGAACCCGCAACTCCGTACGATCCCATGCTGCGTATTTGCGATATTGCCAAAATGTTACAAGTCGAAAGAAAGAGCACGGTTACGTCTTATAAGCTTTCAATTGGTCACGACAACACTGTCATCGAAACCTTTCTTCCTCTCAGGGAATTATACAGAAGTAAAACGGACCGAAATACACGAGTCATGGAAGATCTTTTGTAAGGAGAGTAAAGCATCGATTTTTCCAGGTTACCCGCCAAATTCCCTGAGTTTTCCAGAAGAACAGAATTCCCTGAGTTTTCCAGGTTTTCCAGGATTTCCAGGGTAGCGGACACCCTGAAGGAAAAATGTCATTGTAGATCAGAGGGAATTATTAGGAAGGGCCATTAATTAATTAATTGATCTGAAATTGCCAAAAACGTTGTGTCAAGGTGAAGAAGAAATTTCAAATGGGTATAATCTTCATTTGCAGTTTTGTACCTGCATATTTTAAAATCTTCCTTGTTTGAATTTATTTTATTGTTTTTCTTTCACTTTTATGCTACGAGGAGAAGCAGAAGTGAAAAATAGCCACATGACTCCAGGTATCCCACTTTCCAGGCAGATATTCTAAAACAAACACATTTTTTTTCAATTCTGTTCCTCCTTCAGTTTAAGTAGATGACTTATCATGCAAAGATATTTTCTTTCCATATTTTCTTATACTGTTTGAGTTTTAAGAATAGGT